>JAODTV010000003.1:11395893-11407640 GCA_025399955.1 Galeichthys feliceps
TTTGGAGGTAAAACTTGTTGCGAGATGGCACGCGGATTTTATGCGCTTCGGATGATTCAGGACAGTGATTCAATTCATGATTCATTTCATGATTCAGGACAGCGAATCAATTTCAGGACAGCGATTCAATTCAATCTTGAGAATTGCGACACTGATGATGAGCGGTGCCTTTTTTTAGGGCCCGAGCACAGAGGTTAGCCTGCACCGGAGGTGCAAAGCCCTATTGTTTTCGTCCTGTTTTTTTCTTATTAGGGCCCGAGCACCGAGGTGCAGGCCTATGGCCTGCACCGTAGGTGCAAAGCCCTATTATTGTCGTGCTGTTTTTTCTTATTAGGGCCCGAGCACCAAGGTGCAAGCCTATGGCCTGCACCATAGGTGCAAAGCCCTATTGTTTTCGTGCTGTTTTTCCACTTATTATTTTTTTCTCCGCGGAAAAACTCATTTTTGAGGCACTTGTGATGCTCAAAAACTCACGAATTTTGGCACACTGATCAAATGTGCATAAAATGACAAAGTTCCATTGAGCAAGGGACTGGGCGTGGTCCCGCAGCTCTATAGCGGCCCCGAGAACAAGCTATGGTTGAGATGAAGTTGCACGAGATTTGGTGTGATCGATACTCATGTGATACAGGACAAAGTTCACTAGGGTGCATTTGACTCCGCCCAACAGGAAGTCAGCCATGCTGGATGGAATGTGGGATTTTGAAGTTTTCCGGCGCTATTTTGAGGGGCTTACGATGGCTAAAAACTCATGAAATTTTGCATGTATATTTGTCCTATAATACAATTTGAGGTGATATGAGAAATTAGTCTAGGTGGGCTTCATTAACTCCATAGCGCCACCTCGTTCAAAAATACAGATTTGACACCTTGTACATATTCGAAAACTCATGAAATTTGGTTCACACATCAGTCATGCACACCGAAAATCAGCCATAGGGGCTTGACCCCAGGTGTGTCCGGGAGACTCCTGCCCAGTATATAGTTTGACCTATCCATGTCAAATTTGGTAGGTTTGTGGAGTGCCCTGAGACGAACAAAATTGCCCATACATTGCATCAGCCATACTCAACAGGAAGTGAGATATTTTTGCTTTTGTGCGTTTTGACACGCGTTACGTTTTAATGAACTCCTCCTAGGCGGTTTGTTGGATTCATGCCACATTTCGTATACATCATGTCAAGATGTTGCTGATGTTAAATTGTGAAGGGATTTGCGATTTGTCACAAAATGTTGAAATGGCGAACCAATAAATTTCTACGTTACGCCACACAAACAGGAAGGGAGTTATAAATTGACCATGCATTGCCTGATACGGCTCAAACTTCACAGGTTATAGGATATCATGGTTCTGAAGATATCCACATGCCCAGAGACACCTTCTGGTATAGCGCCACCATTTGGACATGGACAATAATGACTCCATTGCCAAAATACGTGTTACATTTTGATGCACTCTTCCTCGGCGGTTTGTTGGATTCATGCCCTATTTGGTATACATCATGTCAAGATGTTGCTGATTTTAAATTGTGGAGGGATTGCGCCATATTGTTTTCGGCTTTGTTTTTATTATTACTATTATTATTATTATTATTATTATTATTATTGTTTTTTTTCTATAATTCCAGATTTGACACCTTGGAAATATTCGAAAACTCAGGAAATTTCGTGCACTCGTTAAAATCGGGCAACCGTTTATTGTTAGGTCATTTGCCTTGGGTGCGGCTAGAAGACATCATAGCGTCCCCTAACATTTTGCATTCAAATTTATAGCTTTGGATGCCACAACGTTCATGAGTTTTCGAGGGAACATTGTCCTCACTAAGGCAAACATATTTTAGACGAAAAGAATTGCCTTGCTATGACAATGGAAATAGTTTACTAGTATGTGTAACACTGTCTATGTGTTATCTAGCCAAGCGAGATTTAGGCAGAGTCTGTTAATTTGCATATTTTATTGCCAAAATAAAAAACCCCACACATGGTTTCAGAAAATTTCTGATTACATTTTTAGAATTAGAAGCCTTTGTAATGTAATGTATTCGAAGCTAATACATTACATTACAGGCCTGTAGCAGACACTCCTATCCAGAGCGACGTATAAGTGCAAAAGTCAGGTACAACAAGTGCTGAACTTCTAGACAAGAAACTTCTAGTGCCAAATGAACAAGTGACAGAATAATACCTCGTGTAATATTCTGTTGAAGTAACAACAATCAGCAAACAGCCAAGGAAAACAAGCAAACCATACAAATGAGCTGACAATGTACAACTAAATAGAGAAAAATAAAACCCCAATGCCTAACACCAAGTCATCATGACCAGGCTAGACAGTACACAACCTGGGTTGGTTAAGACCACTATGTGATTACACAGTGGGCAGGGAAGCAGGGGAGGGGAGCAGCCTGAAGAGGTGGATCTTCAGTCTGCGCTTGAAGGTGGTCAGCGAATCAGCAGTTCTGACCTTGATGGGATGGTCATTCCACCAACAGGGATTCAGGACAGACCGCAGTCTTGAGAGGGCTGGGCAGAAGTGGAAGAGGGTACAGGCGACCGTAACAGTGGAGCATAGGGATCTGGCAAGTTTGTAGAATCGGATCAGTCTCTGGAGGTATGCTGGACCTGACCTCTTGACTGGCTGGTAACCTAGCACCAACCTCTTAAATTTGATGCGAGCTGTGACACACAGCCAGTGAAGGGTAGCGAGCAGAGAGATAGTGTGGGAGGAACGAGGGATGTTGTCGACCAGGCAGGCTGCAGCATTCTAGAAGAGCTTTCACCATTTCTTGGAGTCTGGATATCCATCTCTCCTCTGTTTTCTTCCATCTTTTGGGAAAGTTCCTCCATCACCTTTCTTCTTGGCCAAATCTGTCTGCAGCTGCTGGGATTGTTTAATTTGTGAACATGTCCTCCAGCATTCCTCTTTTCTCTCCAGCTCATTTTTTTTGTCGTAAATAACTTTTCTGAGTAGCAGATTAGCACCACATTTGTTCATCTCTGAAACTTTGTCATTTGTCTAATTAAGCTAATTAAACTCCATGAAAAGACACTTTTTCAACATTATCATTTACACTAGCCAATGCATAAATAAGTAAAAGTATCTTTTTCAAAAGCAATTTAAGAGAAAAGCCAACCAGAAGTCACACAAATGCTGCTGCCCGGAAAGCCATCATCCATTTTTACTCTACTGTTAAATAAAAATGGGTTTGAACCTTATAGCCAACAGTGGCCTTTCTGTGTGGAGTTTGCATGTTCTCCCCATGTCTGTGTGGGTTTCCCCCAGGCGCTCCAGTTTCCTCCCACAGTTCAAAGACATGCAGGTTAAGTAAAAATACCCAGCCACTGGGGTTGCACAAGCCAGTTCATACTTGGCACGATCCCAAGCCCGAATAGATTGGGGAGGGTTGCGTCAGGAAGGGCATCCGGTGTAAAACCTATGCCAAATCAAATATGCGGATAATGATGATCCGCTGTGGCAACCCCTAATGGGAGCAGCTGAAAGAATTAATTAAATAAATGTGTGGCCCCCTGTGTATTAATTCCCCTGACCATCAAGACAACACACTTGTCACCATTTTAGTTTATGGGTCTGAAGCAGCATTAGATCCATTTGGAGTCATGCCAACTCAACAGGGAGAGGCAGAAAAAGAGGAAAAAATAAATAAATAAAAATCACTCCATAGTTCCTGCTATGAGTGATAAGTATTTTTTTCTTATATTAAAACTTATATTTTAGTAGCAATTATGAACAGCTTGAATGCAACCGGAGGAATCATTAGCCTATAAAGTGCAATCCTTTATAGGTTTGTGACTGGACAATGATTGCATTTCATCAGATTTACTTCTGATATCAGCATTTAAAACCAAGAATTGCCTTTTTTTTTTTTTTTTTTTTAAAAACACTGAAGCGAGAACGTGAATGAAAGAAAGCAAAGAGAAAAGGGTTTAACTTTTCAGTTTTGCATGCTGTCCTCACGTCACAAATAAGAAGTAAACCATCTGTTTAGTGCCTTTCAAATGTTTCCTCCTGGTACGATTTCTTTTCTATAGAGTACACACAACCAAAAATAACCACAATGCACAGGTCAAATTCAGACTTCAAATTGTTTATTCCCAAAGAACAAAGCCACGTTATCACTCAAAATTGTAGTTTGACTAAATATATACGGTACCAGTTAAAAAGTTTGTACATCCCTTCTCATTCATAGATTTTTCTGTATTTTGACCATTTTCTACATTATAGAACAATACTGAAGACATCAAAACTATGAAGTAACATATGGAACATGTATGGAATTATGTGGTAAATAGTTTGGTTTTTTTTAAACAATATTTGATATTTTAGGTTCATCAAAGTAGCTACCGTTTACCTTGATGCTTTGCACACTATTGGCATCATCTTAACCAGCTTCATGAGGCAGTCACCTGGAATGCTTTTCAATTAACAGGTGTGCCTTGTCAAATGTTAGTGGACTAGTTTCTTGCCTTCTTAATACATTTGGGATCAAACAGTAAATAATAAGTAAAGTAAATAGCCCTATTCCACAAGTCAAGAAACGTTCAAAGTAAAGAGAAATGACATCAATCATTACTTTAAGTACATGAAGTGTCATAAATAATAATAATAATAATAATAATAATAATAATAATAATAATAAATTAGAATGTGTGTCAAAATGTTTAACTGCTATTATACATTTTATTTTAAATTGGAAGACTTTATCTGGTATGGCACTAGCAGTAACATAGCAAACTCTTTAATCATTCAAAACATTTACACATTATTGAAAGAATCCCATTCTTTCAGTTTTTGTAGACCACATGCAAAACATACAGCCTTTTCCATCTTATCCGTTTCGATATTCTTTTGAACATGCCTCATAGACCTCCCCTCACTTCTTAAAACACCTACAATCACACAAGTGCCCACTTGCTGAACAAGAGCCGATTTTAAAATAGAAATGTGTGTGAAGCCATTTCCTTGGTTCTCTGCATATTTATATGGAACTGTGTACCGAGTCATATCAGAAGTTTTTTGGTTTTTTTTTTTTTAAACTCATTTTGAACCTAACCAGTACTACAATAACGAGTTAGTGAGCCAATTGTCTTAGCAGACTGTGTAGTGCATTGCATTTTAGAAACGCGAGCGCATAATATACATTTTGTGATTTCGCTTATAAACAGCCTTGTCTGCCTCCCCCCAGAGTCAGAAATGAATTTGTATCAGAATGCAACAACTTCCAGGTGAGTTCTGCTCCTGATGTCTACATCAATAATGACTTGATCCCACAAGTCATTTAACAAGCTTCACTTGAGCCACTAAAGTAATAAGACCTTTAAGATGGGCAAGCTGATGAGGACCTGTTGAATAGAGTATTGAGACGGAATCAGTGTTGCACAGAAATTATTGAATGGAAAACAACTATATTTTGACCTTAAAGCTGCATTTCACTGAACAACAAAGAGAGCAAGTCTGTTTACAGTGCAGTGAGTCTTTGCTCATCACAGCAATATAAAGCTTCTAAATACACAAATTCTCACATAATGCACCTTTAATTTTAGCTGGAAGTCACTGGTTGACATGACTTGTTACACTGGCATAAAATGGGCTTTTCCAACATATTTACAAAACAGTAGTAGTGTGTGTGTGTGTGTGTGTGTGTGTGTGTGTATATATATATATATATATATATATATATAATTTATTTCTCCCCCCCCCCAACAATGTATGGGGGGTGAGCAGTCCCTGAAAAATCCTCACCAATTACTATCCAATTTTAAAAACAGAAGTTTTGAACACAGAGGTAAAAGGTTACTCTGAGAAAAGTCCTAGAATAGATATATTTATTTAATTACTTTTAAATTAGGATTATTTCAAACAATACAGCTAAATGATGCACTTCAGATCATTACTAAAACTGGCTTAATAAAGTCAGGAAAGCAAACACTCATTTTTAAAGCTCAATCCTGATATATGGAGTAAACTTATGACTTGTTTGGAATTAAATAAAACGCCGTGATATAAAAATCAGTGTGATGGCTTACCCTTTATACATCCCCTGAGAAACACACTGATGCCAAGCTTTGGGACCACCAGAGCCTAAAAGTGCTATTCACCTTTCTGAACACAAATACAAACAAAGTGAAGAGAAAGGGGGGGAAAATACTGAGCTGCAGCATTAAAAGTCTCATGATTCCCTTTAAAACTCTCTTTAGGATGATGACAGCAAAATTGCAACATTAAATGTGCCAACATCAGTGTATTTTGTAAGACAATGGGGTCTGTATTTGTGTCAAACATTGAGTTAGTGTAGCCTTTGAAGGAAAACTCCACCCGGACACCCATTAAATATGGGTCAATTGAAACACAGCTACGGAAAAAATTAAGAAACCACTTAAAAAAAAAAAAAAAAGGGGGTATCCACTCAATTTTAAGTCTCTTACGTTTTTCCATAGCTGTATTGTAGTGTGCTTAGTGATTCTTGCGTTAATTTGCTGGAGGGTGTGACATTTTCGTTATTCCTGTTAGACGCTAGCAGTTGTGGTACACTGATGTCACATGTGGGAGAGGCACATCACATTACTAGCACAATATTAAAATCTATTACAATAATGTTTAATAGGAGAAATAATTTAAACGATCTCAGACATCTAGTAATTAATGATGCTCAGGTTCTGCCGTTTTCGTAGATGTACTTGAGACAGCAAGCATGAGACACAAAGTTCTAGAAGGCCATGCAGTTACATGACGCAGTTTTACAGAGTTATGGCAGAAACTCAGCTTGGCGATCCACGAGATGACAAATGCGATAGCGCAGGAATGAAGCTGATCTGTTTGAGCAGAGTGTACAGATGAGGAAGTGAAAGAAGTGGACAGATTAAAGCACTGCTATGGTCACCATCATTAAATAGAAAAGAATTCCCACGGTCACCACTACAAGCAGGTAGCCAAATGGCATTGTGGGTAATGGAGTGAAAATAGTGACAATAGACCAATATGTTGATGAAGTTTAAACTCTGAAAAGTCAACTCAGAATCTTGGATAACAAAATGTAAAAACTTGTGCAAGTTGGTCAGGATGGATTTTTCCCTTTAATCCCGGATTTAAAATATATTTCTTCACCTTTAGTCCAACTGACTTATCATGCGTACTGTACAGTGTACACTATATGCTCTTAGTCCAGTATTTTACTGCATTTCAGATTCAAATCTGTAAAATGTTCTGAAGGGCTCGAAAACACTGATCAAAAACAAATAGCAAAATCTGTGATCTGGCTGGGATTTTCTGAGGACGAGAAAACAAGGTAACAATACACAATCTTTCATACTATATATGTAAGTACAACCATATTATGCACCATCATCATCTGGAAACTTGTATTTTGCGTAAACAATGAGCATGACTACTGCCATGACAATGCAGAGAGAACCTATCACAAGGTAGGCAATGCCCAGGAACTGATTCTTTCCTCCCATCCAGGAAACATTGGTGAACACCACTTTCTTTGTGCCGTCAAAGCTCTGTACAGGGTAATCTGGATTGTAGGCTAAGGATCCAATCACATAGAAATTCCATGTTCTAAAATGTCCACTACATACACTACCAGTACAAACTAGTGATAAAGCAAATGATCCTTTCAAAAAATGTTAAAATGTCTGTGAATATGACCATGTTATTTGATGTAGCAATGATTTTAAAATAAATGCTTTCATATTCACCAATACAATGAAAATGGAAAAACCTCACAAGAATGTCTAAGTGATCAAACACCAGCCACACTTAGACTCAATCCTGCCATTCTCTCCCTCCCTCCCTCCTTGTTGCTCTCTCTTCCTGTAATATTTTGGTTACACCCAACCAGACAAACCTGTCCATGTGCATTTGTAGCTGATAGGGTTCCACCCATCATAGATAGAAGTTGTATGCAAACAAAGCTGAAAATTCAAGAAGAATATTCTAGGCTGTGCAGTTTGGAGCACGCACGCACACTTTCACTAACTGGAGGGGCTCGGTGTGTTAATTGCAGCCGATAGAAGGATACTGTAGTTGATCTCTAAGGTATAGTTTCCAGCAGGCAATCCATTTGCATAAGCTCCCCCAGTGATTCGCCCGTACAGTTTCCTGAAGTTGGGAAGTGCTGCACACCTCATCCACACCAGGAAGTCCTGGTTCAGGAAGCCGTTACTGGCCTGGTCATTTGGGTCCAGCTCATACACAGGTTTTGGCCAGTTTATGGGCTTTGTTGTACCTGAGAAAGAACATAAGCTTTCATCTATTATGCACCGGATCAGTAGTCACAGCTTTTTCTTAGACATATCAGTTCAGTGCTTGCTGCATTATATGCAAACTGAGGACATATTAAAAGATAAATGAACAGAGAGCGTCTTGATAAGGTATGGGGTCACGTTATAAGACACTTGACCTCTGGAAGTTTCTGGAACTGTACTGGAGAGATGAACATCATTCTTCCAAAAGATATGCCCTGAATTGGTGTTTTGATAGAAAGCACTAAGGTCAATCCAAAATCTCCCATAGATGTTCTTTTCTTCCTGTCTCTTGTGATGTGCCATGAAATGAAGTGCAATTGTTACCACCCCGAAGTTAATTATTTTGCTATAACTGTCCCGAGTCCTCCGATTGTTACAAAGCTCTGACAGTGGAGCTTAGCAGAGGAAACACCAGCTTGTTGTTGGGTGTTATCTTTTACATATAGTATTTACATAAAAACAGACTATTTATTTGAATTGGTATTTGATTAAATTCAAAACCATTTCACCCATCAAATCTTTATGTAGTGCAATCTGACTGGATTGGTTAGTTCACCCAGTCAGTAATGACCATTCACGGTAATGTTATAATGTGAGAATGTAACTTGGATAAATACCCGCGAAAGCCTTAGCGAAGGAGCCATTGACAGGAGCAGGATTCCTGTATTTGACGTTGTAATCCGTCCACCATGCAATTCCTTTCCTGATAAATGGAACCAGCGTCTTCTGCCCATTGACAATCCGGTACAGCTTAAAGGAGTCTTTTCAGAAAAGATAAAGTCATTAAGAGTATGCATGTTTATAGGCTCATTGTGAGAGCCTATAAACATGCATATATAGGCAAGATGTGTGAAAACCTTTAATTAACGATTCTGGTTTAAACAGCCTTTGCTCAAGGCCAAAATATTCTTGCTGAGAATCCAACATTAAAGTCTAAATGGAGAACAGAAAGGAATCAGTGAGGTGTGTTTGATGCAGGGTAGGAAGATCAGGCCTCATTTATCAAGCTGAATACAAATTTATTTATTCATAAATCACTAGCAGAGGAAATGCAGCACTCTTGGCAATAGTCAGAAAAACCTTCGTATCCTCCGGAGTTTGCGCATATTTATATATAAGGTGACTAACATGAACCTAGATTGATCAGCTTCAAATCTTTATAATTATGACAATTTTATCAATGGATTATGTGAAAGAAAGGAATCTAAAACAAAATCCATGATTAAGAAAAATAAGACTAGCTATTCAATTAAGACAAAAGAAATGGTGCCCTATAACAGGAGGAAGAGTTAGTCTGCGTCTCTGGAAGAGCTGCATTACTGGAAGACTTAGCGCATGGTGCATGCTCGTTCACCATTTTGTATTTTTCACCTCTTTGTGAACTTCAACTTTTCTGGGTGTCACTAGATGTAAATCAGCTGTGACTGATGTTTTTTCAGGTGATTGGCATTTATTAAACATTTGCATGCAAGTACAAAAATATCAGCGTTACCAAAACGGTTTTGGCAAATCTGGCAGGAAATTTTAATTTCAGTATAGCCTACAACAAAATATTTACACACAGCTTCACTGAAGAGAATCATGACATTAGTCTTAGGCATGGTTATTCTTCCAAGTTTGTTTTGATAAAAAAAAATTAGATTGAATAGGTGTTAGAAGAATTGTAATGTAGTACCATTGAACATGCTGTTTGCTATGGACCCACAGGGAACAATAGGCGTCCCACTGGAATTATTCCCATAAGGAGAGCAGGTGCTTTCTGGAGACTGTAGCGGTTTAGAAAATTATTCAAATTAAGTAGACTGAAATAAGTATTGAATAATTAACAATTAGGAAAGATGCATAAGGCCAGACTATACCAGAAAGTACTCTCTCTCCCCCACCAGTTGGTTGAGGTCTACAGACACTCCGTATGATCTGTAGTTCTGATAGTAATTAGACAGACCATAGTAGAAGAAGACAGGGCCCTGAAAACAAGAAGTTTATTTCATAATTTAACAGCAATGTCACAAAGAGGAGTGAAAATAGAAAAAGTGGATTGAAAATTATGGTACCTCAAAAAGCTCATTGAAGGAGAATTTGACCTCACATACACAGTCTTTTTTAGGAGTGTCCGCGCATTTGGCACAGGAAGAAGTGTCTGAATTGCCTGTGTAATCTCTCTGTTACACATTAAAAAAAAAAAAAAAAAGGTAAAGGAATAGTTCAACCACAAGGACATTTACACAATTTTCCTGAGGAAACTAGCCAGCCAGAATATGTTCGTTGTCAGAATTCTATTTTGCACTGTAACCATGAGTCTAATGTAGTTAATTAAAAAGGGAATGCCATTTCCCACCTCAGCATGTTTAATGTGTGAAAAAGAAAAAGAAAAAGAAAACCTTGGGACACCTCCATCAAAGGGTGTCTTTCTATATATTTTTGCTCTGTCAAAGCACTTGAAGCTTATTTATTAAAAAAAACAAACACCCCCTACTTTAACAGTTACAGGCCTGAGGGGCTATTGGTACTGTTGTACTACAGTGTCTGATTTTTACTGGTTGTTGGCATGGAATTACAAGTTGCAACTTTGCATCAAATGAAGCATTGTTCACAATACATTTATACAGAACATCTTTTCAACACACTTACCGTTTGCCTTTTGAATTGAATTGAAATGCTAGTAGCGATCATCGCTACTATGTGATTAGGCATAGTCACCTAATCACTCTCAGAAAATGGTTTTGCTCAGTCAGGTATGAGCCATGGCTTCCAGAGTTACAAAGGTGAAACTCTCTTAGAACTGATGGCAGAAATGAGTGCAGATCAGAGTGTACAGAATGATGCAGGACAACAAATCTGCATCTGATTAACTCCTATAGCAGTTTAGTTAATCAAAAATTATGAGTGAGTTCAGTGCAAATGATGAATCCGCTTCAGCTGCGTAAAAAATAGTAACTGTCCACCTCACTAAATCATGTACATGCATATTGTGTATCCTTGTCTACATCCAATTTCCATTAAACACACCCTAATTTATTGGTGCCGAGCCTATAGTGAATCAGTCAAAAGAAAGCATTCGATAGGCTATCAAGAGCTGACCAGGATCCAAGGAATAAGAGTTCAAGGTCCTAGGAAAGAAGTAGAAAGACCGTTACAGCAATGAGTCCTCATTTTTGTTTGTTTGTTTACGAAGCTGTTTAAGGCCAGAGTAGAACCATTTTCCACCCTCACCTGCAAGTAGTTATGTGAACAACAAAAACAAATCTGTATTTCATAAGCAACTAGAAGGGCACTCTGAGAGCGCAGACCTCCGCCAAGGACAACAGTCGACTCTTCTATGATGTGCAAATCTGCAACCGCATCCACTTTATACTGTATGTCTGAATACATTTCCAAAATTATTAGCATTATGTGCTTACATGTGTATCCCAAAGGATTACTGGTACCTGTGAATGTGGATCGTGATGTGGACTCATCGTATTTCTACATTGGCTATG
>JAODTV010000003.1:12181431-12193649 GCA_025399955.1 Galeichthys feliceps
ACTCCACACAGAAAGGCCCCCGCCGACCCCGGGGCTCGAACCCAGGGCCTTCTTGCTGTGAGGCGACAGTGCTAACCCAACTGCACCACCGTGCCGCCGAAATAAATGTTGTTTTTCAAAATAAATGTTTTTTTAAAAAACATGTACTTTTGTCTAAATAACTCAATTATACCCCTAGAAAACATATCAGTATTGCCTTGAACTGTGTACTTGAAAACTTGCTGAAATACCGCAAAATTTTAGGGCAAAAGGAAATTCAAGGGGGGACAATTTTTTTGAGACCATTAAGGTGTCAAAAGCTAACGTTGAGGCCTGACTTGCCGTGATGGGCAAACGGCATTTATTTTTGGGCTCTGTTCGACATTAAGTGACCTGAAAACCTTTTATATGTTTTGCAGAAGAGTTTCACAATGTAATATTGGGGTATGCTCGCACTCAGAAATGCACTGAAGGGGAAGGTGTTTTTCTCCCAATTTTTGTGTGGGTGTGTGTTAAACTCTGATGTGAAATGACACTACCTTCCTGGAAGCCCCACCCTGCCCCTCCCCTCCACTCCCCCTATCTGATACACTGTTGCTGTCGCAGTTTTGGGCTCATTAATGTGAAATTAAAATCCATCATTGCATTTTTGGCTTACATTAAACAAGTATTCATTTAACATCAATTAACAATTTTTTTTTTAATCGGGATGCCACTGAAAAATTATATGGTTAGATCCTCCTGTACTCTCTCTTAACCTGAAATGGTGGAAATTGTTTTCTTGTCATCACTTCTGGACAGTTCATCCATCCATCCATTTTCTTCCGCTTATCCTAAGTCGGGTCGTGGTGGCAGCAGGCTAAGCAGGGTATTCCAGGTGTCCCTCTCCCCAGCAACGCTTTCTAGTTCCTCCTGGGGGATCCCAAAGAACTCTCAGGCCAGATGAGATATATAATCTCTCCAGTGTGTTTTGGGTCTACCCCAAGGTCTCCTCCTAGTTGGACGTGCCCGGAAAACCTCCAAAGGAAGGCGCCCAGGAGGCATCCTAATCAGATGCTCGAACCACCTCAGCTGACTCCTTTCGACATGGACAGTGTTTCCCCGGCATTGTAACCTGAGTGGCGGGCTGCCACGCTAGTTTTGGTCGGTGCTACGCCTTAAATCTTCCAAAAATACTGCCATGCTGTCAGGATAAGGTCCCAAAATATCCTAAATACCTTGTTTTTGCTGAAGAAACCGCATAAAGCCATTTGTAGAAGAATTTTCGTCTTTCCAACTTTCCAAAACAAATCTTGCCTTAAGCTTCGATTCGGTCCATGGCTTCGGCCGGCCTTTAAACACTCGTAACTCGGCCACCGGATGTCCCAGCGAAGCCAAATTTTGCAGGCACCTCCCTGCACACGATCACCTACGAACCAGCATGGCCTGCTAGGACCGCGCCTCGGGACGATATTCACCCCGGCGCGAGCTCTACTCGGCGCCTTGAGTTTCTATGTGATTCACGGCTATGGCCGGACTTTAAAAATTCATAACTCTGCCACCGGCGGTCCCAGCGAGGCGAAATTTCGCCGGCACGCCCCTCTCCCCTAGCCCTTTCGAACAGGCACGGGCACGGCCAGGTAGGACCGCGCCTCGGGACGTTATTCGCCCCGGCGCGAGCTCTGCTCCTCGCCTTAAGTTTTGATTCGGTCCACAGCTTCAGCCGGCCTTTAAACGCTCGTAACTCGGCCACCAAAGGTCCCAGCAAAGCCAGATTTTGAAGGCACCTCCCTGCACACGATCCCCTACGAACCGGCACGGCCCGGTAGGTCCGTTGGGACGTTATTCGCCCCGGAGCGAGCTCACCACCGTGCCGTGTGCTTTTAATATGGTCCACTGATCCAAATGCACCAAATTTCAATTTTCTGGGGCCCTTGAGCGGGCCCTGGACCGCTGGCCACAGATGGGGCGCTACGTGCCCAGTGCCACCACGCTGCTTTCAAAACCTGGGGGAAACACTGAAGGAGCAGCAGCTCTACGCCGAGATCCTTCTGGATGTCTGAGCTCCTCACCCTATCTCGGAGGGTGTGCCCAGCCACCCTCTGGAGAAAGCTCATTTCAGCAGCTTGTATCCGCGATCTCATCCTTTCAGTCACTACCCAAAGCTCATGACCATAGGTGAGGGTTCTGGACAATAAAAAAAATTTATTTATTTATTATTGTTTATTTTTTTTATTTGGTAAATCGTGAAAAGGCGGAAAAACATCTGTCCTACAAGCCTACATGTTGCTCACTCAAATGTAGTAGTTTCCTTGTGTGTTTGATGACGCACTCATCTCTTACTGTTGCTTCCAGACTTCTGGTTGCATTTGGTTTGGGACCTAAATGAGTGGCTACATTTACATTCCAGTTGTAGTGCACACTGACGCATCCTGACAAATAAAAGCACAAGGCATCATCACCAGTGTTACCAGGTTTCCAGATGTTTTCCGCAGGTATTGTGTAGTATTGAATCCGCTTTTTGTAGGAACACAACTAACGGTTGAAATGCAATCATGTGTTCACTGAGGACACATTCAAGACGGTTGATTCACACCAGGTGATCCCGGAGTCAACACCGAGCGTGAACGGTGCCAGACGTCCTGGTAGTGTGTTCGTTTCGAAGAGTCGTTGTGATGACCACAGGACAAGGAGATGAGGAGTAGACACAGGTCTGAGGATGGAGAGATGGTTAAATAGATGAGGGGAGAGAGAGGGTTCGATGAGGGGATAGTGTGAAATCATTTTGCTTGTCTTTCTTTCTCTCTCGCACACACTCCTACCTACCTGACTGAATGTCCTCATTCGGAGAAAGTAATTATTCTGTCTCCCACAGGATGCATGTCATAATCTGTCAGATTTGACACGTGCACAGTTACAATGCTGATTTTTAAATTGGGAATTTTTCCTCTATATAAAGCAAAATCCTATATAGCGCACAGTCTAAAGTAGAACATCCAGCATTCACGTTAGGAGTGTTGTGGAGTTTGATTTGATCATGTACTGTATGATAGTTTTAAAGATTCTATTGAACAGACACTGGTACGGCTAGTTCTGGATTTGGATAATGCATATGTACCAGGTCATCCGTTAGAAGAACACTTCACAATCTGATCATCTGGAGCTTGTTTGTGTGAGCATGGGTTTTGTGTTTTTGTATACCCCCCCCTCCAAAGACTCCAGCTGGATGGGTTTTTATCTGCCGTGTAATTGGTGCTTGGTGCTGTTCACAACTTTAGTGCTAATGATTTATGATAATGAGCTTTCCATCTGGAACCAGATCCATCTGATGCACACAGGAAATCCTTCGCACAGCATATATAATGTGACTTGTGACCCGTCACCCTGCTGCATTTGCAGTATTTGATTCCGATAGTATTTGATGTGCGGCATTATTCAGATACCAGCCCACAAAAAAATAAATAAATAAAAATCCCACCAGGCTTTGTGGCTTTCATTCAGACTTCAGAATTATGTTTTGCAGAAATACACACTTTCACATTTATCACGAATGTCCTGTAAAACTGAATATGTAGGTGTTTGGCTCAAAAATGACACCTACTGTATATAATTTGGCTTATGTAGTACTTTTGTTCCTGGAGTACGCAGTTCTTTTATTTTTGAGCTGCTGCCATTTCTAGACACTTGTCCTGTTTTTTGGGTTTTTTTTTGTTTGGGTTTTTTTTTTTTTTGCCTTGGGCTTTTCATCTGTTTAGAGTTTATGATTTAAAATTGGATACATCAAAAGCTGTCGGCAGCTTTTTCTTATAAAGCATCAGCTTCTGTTTACACGAGCTCTCTAATTTATTGGGAATTTTCATCTCTGGTTTTGTCCTCGTCAATCTTTCTGCTATTATGAAGGAAACCATAAAACACTTGGGGGCATGTTGTTCTAGGAAATGAATCAATGACGTAGTGGTGTGATGTGTCCTGATGCAAAGCACAAATGCATTTTGTTTGTTTCGTTATAATTTAATGTTGCGGAACGTCCATCAGACAAGTTGGTTTCTGTTATCGTTTCATTATAACGGTTTCCTGACGAGCATCTTTATCCCGCCTGCAGCGATAGCAGGGCGGGATATTGTTTTCGGGTCTGTCTGTCTGACTGACTGTTACCAAAATAACTCCAAAACCGCTTGACAAATCTTCACCAAACTTGGCAGGAATGTTCACTGGGGTAATGGCTCCAGATGATAAGATTTTGGTGAAAATCGGTCAAAGGTCATTGAAATGACCGGGTGGGATTTGCTCATGTTAAGCTGCTTTCATTTTTTCTGTTGATAAAACAAAAAGTGCAGCTCATCATGTTACCTTGCCATGTTTTCCCCAAAGCGTAGACTCCTCTGTCCTGAAAACTTTCCTGTGGTGGAAAACGTTAGTTACAGCCAATACTGGAGACTCCTTCCAAAAGTGTTAAATAAACATAAAAAAAAAAACTTTACCAAACCAACAATTACACACACTTGCACACAAGTTCCTGTGTAAGTTGTTACTATTGTTACCTTGTAGTCGAAGCTACTGTCAGAAGTACTGTTATAAAAAAACAAATCAACACCACCTGACCAATCAGATTTGAGAATTTAACAGCGCTGTGGTATGAAGCGATTCAAAAGACAGGACAATTTGCTGACAATCAGCCATTGAAGGTTGCTTTTGTATTCATCGTGGAACAAATTAATGATTTATTTAACCAAAATAGCTCTTTATTTCCTGTCTTTCTTCCTTTATTCTCCTGGTGCCCCTTTGGCTGCTTCTTTAAGTCTACATCTCTCCAAGTCAGCCTTATTACTTAGCTCAGGTTAATTGGTAATTAGTTTGACCACTCAATAGTGTCACCTCTTTACCCCTCCCTCACTCCTTTTGTGCAATTTCACATGTTCTCTCATTCTCCTGCTCACATTTTGTCTCACAAGTTAGTGTGAAACCTCCAGCATATGCTAGGTAAGAAAGATCTTGCAGTAATGCAAACACAGGCAGAAGAGGTGAGAGTGATGAAGTGCGTAGGGACATGGGTTTGAAAGGTCCATGATAGAGAGGAGCGATTCAACTAGAGGGGTTTTCTTTCTTTTTGGGAAAAGAGAAAAAATGTACCACCTTTTTCTGCACTAGTGAAAATGATCTGTTTTAGAGGAAAACTGCTTCTCTTCTGCATCACTGTAAACACACACAATTTCTGTAACACCCTGTCTCTCCCTGGCTACACCAAGCTGATAACATGTCATAAACAAGAACCCATTTAGTTTTGACTCTAAGCCCTTCTCTCTCAACTGTGTGCGTGCGCACTTCATCTTTGCTTTTAGGAGCATAGCGAAAGTCCCTCTGACTCTCGAGTCAATTTAATAATCGGCCATGATGTTTTGTAAAACCAATAGAGAATGGATCAAAAGGACGGACACTGGTGGTTGCTAGTAAACTGCTAAAAAGTTTATGCACACTGCTGTTAGAACAGAAAACAAAAATCACTGACATATTGAACTACCCGTGTTTTCGTACCTGAAGATGGTGCGAATTATGCAGTATTCCCATTTGTAATAAAACTTAACTATTAAGTTGATTTTGCTATGTGAAATAAACCTTTCTGCTGAAGATTGACATGTTCATAAGATTCTCAAATCAGATTACTTGAATTTAGGAAGGTTAGTCTATGGAAAAAAAAGTACATATCTTCTAGGGGTGGACAAAACATAAATTTATTAGCTAGCACACTGGACAAGGAATAACTCCAAAGTGCTGCCCAGTCCTGTGTTTTGGTTGTCTGGAAATCTAATTGATCAAGGTGAAAAGCTGTAGTTCATATGCAGTAATAAATAATGGTGAACTAGTTTAGTGGAATAAGTATAAGTTTGCACCCTTGACAAGTCAGCAAGTTGTTGGCCAACATTTCCAAGTACCATTCAGTGCAGAACCAAAGGTCCAGGTGGTGGAGTTGGACCTGATCTAGAACCAGAATTCCAGGAAATAGTCAGCCCCAGGTCACCCTGCCTTTTTGGAGTCAAACCACAGGGGTGTCCAGGGGTGAAAGTGGAATCCTATTACTTGAGGTGGAGTCGAACCCAAAAGGCCATAGGGTGAAGTCTGAGCTGATCCACTTCCTCCTATTTGGAGCAGAGTCGAACCAAAAGTCCAAGGAATAGAGTGAGACTTGATCTAGAGCCTCTTACTTGCGTGGAGTCGCACCAAAAGGCCACATTGTGAAGTGTGAGCTGATCCACTTCTTTCTGCTTGGGGCAGAGTCGAACCAAAAGTCCAGGGGGTCGAGTCAGACTTGATCGAGAGCCGCCTCTTTCGGTGGAGTCAAATCAAAAGGCCAGGGGGTGAAGGCTGGGCTGAGCTGGTCTACTTCCTCCTACTTCGGGCAAATTCGAACCAAAAGACCAGGGGGTAGAGTCAGACTTGATCCAGAGCCTCTTCTTTCGGTGGAGTCAAATCAAAAGGCCAGGGGGTGAAGGCTGAGCTGATCTACTTCCTCCAAATTTGAACCAAAAGACCAGGGGGTAGAGTCAGACTTGATCAAGATTCTCGGACCTGGACGGAGTCGACTCTGGCTCGAGTTGGACAGGTGGTCCCGATAATGGAGTCAAACATGATCCAAAACCACCGACCTGGGTAGAGTTGAACCAAAAGTCTAGGTGTAGACTTTTGTTAAGCAAGACAAGTAGGTTAGGGTTGATGATTAGGGGGTGGTCTTCTTGGAGGGGTTGGATCATGTTTTGACTTTTGGTCATTTGATCACACTATTACAGTGAGTAAATATCATTCCACATACACAGACTGTACTGTAGTGCAGCAGGCGGTTTCTGCTTAGGCAAACTATGACTTTAAAATAGCCTGCCTATTTGAGATGATTCTACAAGCGTTGAGCTCAGTGGGGTGTCTCAAATTAAGCAAGACAAGTACACCAGCTGAGGAACACATTTGTCCATGTGCAGAAGGGTGTTAACCTTTGACCTTTGCTCATCAGGGAATGAGGCTGAATGTTTGACCTCCGTCCCACCTGCTCTGTTCTCAGACTCCCTAATGAGGTGTGTGTGTGTGTGTCTCGGTCATATTCCAGGGAACTGTTTTGCAGTGAAAGCAGGGATTTTAAGTGTTTGGGAAGAAGAGAGAAGGGCTGAGAGAAGACACATTAAAGAGTGTAGCTGGTCATTGATCTCTGTCCGATGTTTAGCCATGAGCTCCGAGCGTGCAGCTCTCCCTGCTCTGCTCTTTAGGTTTGTGTTGTTTTGCATCCCTGTGGCGTCACTTAGAGGCTGCCCTTCCTCACAGCGAGCCTTCACTGGGGGAACGAACACAAGTTACTGCTTTTGAAATCAGCCTTGTTTACTGAGGTGCACTGCTTTGGGTTAATCGGACATATCGACTCGTGCTTTCAGAGCAATAAATAAGTGAATGTTGTATCCACATGCTAAACGAGCTCCAGAGTTGTTCCTATATTGCAGAACGAATGTGGTTCTAGATTGTTTCTAAACCACTTCTGGAAAGGGACAGCTTGGAGTAAAGTGTCTGAAAGCAAAGCCCCATTTGCCTTTTAGCATATTTATGTTTTGAGTTGACTTGTCAGTGCGTCTTTTGATGTCGCTGTGTGACAGCAGAATACATTTCTCAGATGCATGCTCTGTTCAAACTCTAACACTTGACTTAACTCTGAAGTGGGTGGTTGGAACTTGGAATTACGTCATTTTCAAGCTATGAAGTTGGGGGGGGGGAACATGGACACCTCAATGTGTTACGTACAGTAGCACTTATTTAAAAGTAAAAAAAAAAAAGTGCTACTTTGTTGACTCCAAGCAGCCATGCTGGTTTGCTGTCACTTGCTGAGCTCTGTGTTGAGGAGACCATCCCGACTTTCCAAGTTGCGGTGGGCTTCCCCGCATTTTACTTTTCTTGTCCCAGGTCAGAAATTCCAAGTTATGACGGAGTTTTAGCCGAAGGCAACAATGGCTGCTTTCTGGACCACTCATTCTAACCCTGCCCCTCAGTCATGGCTGCCTGTACACCCTGGTCTTACTCTGTACAAGGTGTGGAACTTGGGTGGATGGTCGAGCTCCTTATTTCAACTTGAAATTCGTTGTTCTTATTTGTTCACAAGCTACACATGACTGCTGTAATAGTTCCGTAACATTAGCTGCTGTGTTAGCATAAAGTTGAGTTCATGGAGCAGGTGATGGTTTTTACGTGGAACGTTATCATGTTGCTCACATTCTTGTCTTCCTTGTCTGTCTTCTTTCCTTCTTTCTGATGATTTTTCGTGGATAAGTGTTGGCGTCCCCTTCTGGCTGTAATTACTGCCTGGTTCCAGGATTCATAGTGAGCAATTTCCCCCAGTGCATCAGAGCCCTGCTCTCTGTCATGTCCAATCAGCATCAACGCATACACACACACACGCACATCATTTGCATTGAAAAAAAAAAATGGAGCAGGGAACATTGGGATAAAAACATGGAAATATTTAAACCGTTATTTCACCGTTGATGAAATGGAATCTGGTCAGCTTGTCTTTGGCTCTTTGAATCCATATCTATCTCTTGCTCTCTCTCTGTGTCTTTTTCTCTGTGGTTAAATAAAGGCTCTTGGATCTCTCCAGTATGATGACATGAAAAGCAAGAGAGGGAGAAAGAGAAAAGATGAGTGTGAGAGGGAAAACTCTTCTTCCTTAAAGTCACTCCACCCGCTGTGGAGTCTTTGCCTCATGCACCCTCACACACCCTTATGCTGCTAATGTCATCATCCCCTTTGCCGTGTGTGTGTGTGTGTGTGTGTGTGTGTGTGTGTGTGTGTGTGTGTGTGTGTGTCTGTGTGTGTGTGTCTGTGTGTGTGTGTCTGTGTGTGTGTGTCTGTCTGTGTGTGTGTCTGTCTGTGTGTGTGTGTGTCTGTGTGTGTGTCTGTGTGTGTGTCTGTGTGTGTGTGTGTCTGTGTGTCTGTGTGTCTGTGTGTCTGTCTGTCTGTCTGTCTGTCTGTCAATGTGATCTGAACAGACAGCTCCTCTAGGCTCGGGATACAGTGCATTACACGACTCTGTGACCACACACACACACTCCCTTCAGTGCTGTGCTGCATCCAGTCCCATCCCATGCCTGAGCAGTCGAAGCATAACCCTGGTGCTTATTGTACCTTTAATTCCACTGACAGCCGCGATTGTGTTGTGCTGAGAGGTGCAGAGTGGAAGAGCAGCTCGATACTGAAGTATGACTGTCTGCCTGTCGCACTCGCTGTCTCAACACAGGGAGAAGAAACCTGTGTTCATCTAACCAGCCATCATCTTCAGGACTAGTACTCCATCCTGCACCAGCTATCTGTCCGCATATGATGTGTTCTTTCACCTGACATCCCCCTGCCCCCCCACCCCGTTTCCCCCCCCCCTCTTCTATATTCCATGTGACACTCGTCTTGCCAAAGCCCAAGCTTTAGCGTTCAGGGAAATATTTATGAGCTGTAAAATCATAATGAACTGACACACTCATGCTCACAGGAGTGAAAACAAAGCAAGCGACAGATGTATTTGATGTTTTTCTGTAGGTGTGTGTTGCCGGAGGGTTAGTTTTAATCTTGGGGGGATTAGTGTAATATTCATGCAGAGTCACTCTTTGGGGAAATCCCTTGTATAGCCTTTTGATGTACTCTGCGATTTATGATATGTTCTAGAATATCATTTGATAATGATTAGCACAATATTGGAGTTTGCAGTCCTGGGATGTGCAAGTGATCTCTCAAACAAACCGCGAAGCTTTCTGTAGGCAAGTTTGCGTTTTGATGATTCATTGCGGGGCTTAAACAGGTCACTGACAAGTACGTGGTTTTATCTGGCTGTTAGCTGTTCATGTAGAACAACCCTACTCATATGAAACAAAAGTTTTCATTTGGTATTTGTTTAAATGTGATGCACTTTTACGGAGGTTCGAATCCCATCCCCTGCTGCACTACCTACATCTGCAGAGACATGCTGTAACTGGTAAACATCAGAACAGGGCGAACAAAAGGCGTTTGTGGTTGATGGTGCCAAATGGGCAGGTTTTAGTTTCGAACACTCTTTCCAGTTCCACTCAGAATGGTGCAAAAAACATCCAGTGAGCGGCAGTTCCACATGCTGAAACGTCTTGTTGATGCTGAGAATTTGATGCCAGACTGGTTCAAGCTGACAGGAAATTTACCGTAACTCAATCACGCTTTACAAACATGGTGAACAGAAAAGCATCTCCACCATATGTTGAACTTTTGAGGCGGATGGGCTACAAGACCACATCAGGGTCTGCCATAAACAGGAATCCAAGGTTACAGTAAGCACAGGTTCACCAAAACTGGACGGCTGAATACTGCTGTTTTTCCGATCTCTGATCCGAACTGTCACTTTTTTCGAAACCGTAATTTCAAAAACTATTTTCCTCGGCAATGAGTTTGTCTGTTGATCTGTTAGGTAGGTGATATGGGGTTAATCCAGTTGTGCAATCAGAATGTATCTTTCAGATAATTTTCTTATTTTGGTCTGATCCACTTGACATCAGTCACTACATGCCCCAATACACAATTCTCCTCGGTCTTCTTTTCCTACAAGTTATGACACACAAAAATCCCCAAAGCTGTAATTCATGAAAGGTCCACTCCATACAATCTGTTGGTCTCTGTTTGATCACAAAACAATAAAGGTTTCCTGAATCAACATGCCAGCAACTTCCAATCAATATTAGTGTCCCCTGCTGCTGATTTTCTGACTCGAGCTGAAACTCTGCCATGATTGAAAATCACGTGATTGCATTCCTGAGCACTGATTGGCCAAAGCTTGAACAGTGTTCGTGAACCTTATGCGCCGTGCTGTTTTACCTATCCGTATCCCCCAATCAGCGCGCCCAAATAAACTTGAGAATCATGATTTGAAGCCACATAGTTTATCATGAGTTTAGACTTTGTGTACTGCTTGTTTAATTTCCAACCCTTCCATACCATGACATGTGTTGTGAGCCTTTGGTCCCGTTTTTGTTACTCATTTTGACAGTACACGTTTAAAACATTGGTGCCTGGTTTCTTGCAGACGAATTCAACGTCACTCACCAGGGCTCGACATTTAGCACTGCCCGATTGCCTGGGGCAAGTGAAACATGCGTTCGGGCAAGTGGGATATGTCCCTGACATGCCCGACCGGTCAAGTTGGAATGAGCATATATTACGAACTAGCACAACAAAAATTAGGCTTTTTGATGTTTTTATTTCAGTTCCTAAAAGCGCCCCTCACTACGTATCCGCCATTTATGTCTTGGCTGTTTTCTTAGTCTTGGTTTCATTTACTGCTTTGCAAGTTATTTTATATATCCCCGCTGTTTTATTATGGTACACACACTGTTTATTAGACCCCTTGCGCATGACATCACTCAAGCCTCAACGCCAGGCATTGCCCGATTTGCCCGACCAAGAAGTTCAGGCAGAAATATTTTAGCGAGTTAGGCCTGTTCAGGCACACCTATGGTCGGCTTCTTTAAGCACAAAAATTTATTTGTGAGCGAGTCCATTACAAAAAACAAGATATATTAACCAGCATCCTCGCCTCCCCTGTGATCGCCGTTTTGGTTTTTTCTTCCCGGTTTGTAACGGCTGTTCTGATTGGCTCGCTTTAGGCGCGCATGCGCATTTGTGCTTTTCATCACTGAGTGGTCTCAAGCCAAGCGATGTCCGACATCTGTTGCTGTTGTCCAAAGAAAACTACAGCTAAAAAAAGCTCTACTACTGGATTACTTGGATAATCTTGGACAGAAACAAGCGCAGGATAGATATACACGGATATTAGTTTATTCACGGTTCTGATCCGTACAAAATTCCTCAAAACAACCGGAGTGACGGTACAGATTTGTGGCCTAGCGTTAGCATTAGCTACATGTTGGTCACGACACGGAGGAACAGAAAAAAGAAAAAAAAAACCTTTGTGTAAAGACTTTTTCCCGACATCAGCTTTTGGGAACAGAATGTTGTGAAAGCCAACGCATTTATTCTCAAAGGGCTCTGACCTGAACTGTGGGCTAGACAGCCGTCCCCCTCCCAACAACCCCACAGACATCTAGTTACAGAGCTATCTGCACTTATAGATTGATGCTTATTATTGTTAAAACAATATCAAGTGCTATTTGTAAAATAAAATATCTTGCTCTAGACTTTCAAACAAATGTTGTAAGATTTTATTTTAATTTTATCTAATAGTGGATGGAACAATAATTACAAACGCTAACAGAATCAGCACA
>JAODTV010000003.1:12258619-12269193 GCA_025399955.1 Galeichthys feliceps
CCTCTCCCGCTTTTTTCTATCTGCCTCTCCCGCTTTTTTCTATCTGCCTCTCCCGCTTTTTTCTATCTGCCTCTCCCGCTTTTTTCTATCTGCCTCTCCCGCTTTTTTCTATCTGCCTCTCCCTCTTTTTTCTATCTGCCTCTCCCGCTTTTTTCTATCTGCCTCTCCCGCTTTTTTTCTATCTGCCTCTCCCGCTTTTTTTCTATCTGTCTCTCTGCCGTTACCTTTTTTCTATCTGTCTCTCTGCCTTTACCTTTTTTCTATCTGTCTCTCTGCCTTTACCTTTTTTCTATCTGTCTCTCTGCCTTTACCTTTTTTTCTATCTGCCGTTCCCTCTTTTTTCTCTCTGCCGTTCCCTCTTTTTTCTATCTGCCTCTCTTACACTCCTTTTTCTGTCTGCTTCTCACACCCTCTCTCCTTTTTTGTCTCGCTCCCCTTGTTTCCATCTCTCACTCACACACACACTTTTCTCTCCAGCTAGAAATCAAGACTGTAAAGCTAGTCTTGCCTAATTCTTACTGACCTCACAGGAAGTCGACCTCGTTATTAATGTTTACAACTTAATATCTAATGAATGTGTTTCTATCAGGGATGATCTAATTTTTTGGGGGGGTTTTTTCTCCTTGCCCACCTGTCTCAAAAAGCATCAAATGTACTATGAAAATCCTGGTGCTAAAAGATTTATTTATTAAGCCTTGAAGGGGGGGGGAGTGTTCCCAGTGCATTCGGTACTTGTTATTGTCATGTCCTGTTATATAATCTGAGTTATATGGGCAGTTTGTTTATAGTCTTTTGTTTTCTTCATAGACATCATGTGCATATGTATAAATACAAATGAAAAGTCTGTAAAGCCAGACCGAGCACCTCGAGCTCAACCTCCACTCAAGTTTTAGATTAATCTCCCAATCTAGATTGTGACCTTTTTCCAAGGTGAAGCTCGATTGGTTTGGTCTGGCTGTTGGGCTTCAGAATGTGTCTAACCTTATGGACCTGTTGCGATCTAGGTGCAATGGCTACTAAAGTGCGGAGACATGACTCACGGGTCCATCCTTACCAAAGGATAGTGACCGCAGACAGAGGTTAGTTAGAGAAGACTCTTCCTACATGTCCTTTTATTTATACATTTTTTTAAATTGTTTCATTACCGAGATTTTTTATTTTATTTTTTTATGTCACTGATGTACAGATTACATCTCAGCACTGAAAACCAGATCGCTGTCTCACATTCCTTTACTGTGACATTTACTCTAAAACCAGGAATATTTATAGTACTTGAGTTTGCTTCATTACTGTTGGATTTCAGTAAAAAAAAAATGTATGTATGCGAAGTAAGGAGACACATTTCACACTCCTGTTTACCTCACCTGCAGACCTGCCAGCCATCATGCATTTTGCGTAGGAGCTCCGCATTTTAATGTTGGTTTACGCTGCTACAAAATATCACTTAAAAAAAAAAAAAAGTACCGTCGTGTTTTTTTCTCTGATGGACAGAAGAGCTAATCGACTTATGGATCTGGAATGATTGAAAGTTGTGTAATTTATTGGAAGCTCCGCCTACTTCCTTCATCTTGAATTGATTTTTCCCACTTTAAAGATGCAACAGTGTAGTGCTCTCGTTTCTGTCACAGTAAATCAAGAATGTTTTGAGTTAATTAATGTGAAGTGAATTCTACCAATGCATGTTTGACAAGTATATAATTATCCGGTAGCTATATTTGGTGTCAGCTGACTCTAGTGTCAACACTAACGCAAAAAAGTCTTCAACGTTCACAAAATCATTGGGAGATCGTGAGTTTGAATCTCGATCATACTACAGCTATTCGTGTAGTCAGTGAGCGTCTGTGAACTGATGTATGCAGAAGAGGGTAGATAGCACTTATGCTCCAGCCATTCGTGTAGTCTGTGAACTGATGTATGCAGAAGAAGGTAGATGGCACTTTCCTCAGAGCGAGATACACCGCATGATGAGTTCGAAATGGTGCAGAGGAGGATGGTTTCGCATTTCTCAGAGGAAACGCGCATTAGCCTCCCTGATGAACAGCTGTTCCATGATAGAAGAGTTACATAGTGGAAGCAAATATGCAAATTGGGAAGAAAAACAATATAGGAATATTTCAGGGTTTCTACGTGTTATTCCTCTTCTGTGTTGGCAGGTCTGCATCTTAAATTGTTTATTAAACAAGTTTTCTCTCTGTACATGTGTGTTGATTTATGACAGTTTCACAATATGCCTCATTTTAGTCGAAAAATACAGTGAAGTATTTTGTGCGATATTTGATAAGTATGTAAGGTACTATTATTTTATACTTTATATTTTATAGGAATTGTATTTATGACTCCTGTACATAATGACGGAAACAATAAAGAGGGAAATTTTTATTTTTTTAAACTTAGTCTATTTATTTATTGTGCAAGTTGTAGTAGGACCTCTTTTAGCCTCCGTACCACTAATCGCTGTGTGTAACATGCATTCCAACCCAAAAGACACTAAAACATTACTAGCTTTTTGTTTGTCTGTGGCTTTTGTTTGTGGGATCATGGGGCAGCATAGCGCTTTAACGTTAACATAACAATTATAACATTGTGATTCAGGTTATGGGGCGGGGCTCTAGTTCTCCGATCATGATGCACTCGTCATGATTATAACCAGATTTAGCTTGTGTTTGTCTCTTGGCTATGGGTTAAGGTGGATTTGAAGGATGTTGCATTCATTTTAGTGTTCAAATGTCATTTCAGTCTCTTCTTGCTGACACTAATCCTTTCTATCTTTTTTTTTTTCCTTTTTTTTTTTTTTTGTTCCTAACCACCTAGCCGCCACCGGCAACTAACAAATGACCTCTGACCTCTGAACTCTTCACCCAATGATGAGCCGCCCCAAGCCTGCCTGCTGATCAGATTAACTGGTAATTGCCTTTTGCTAGCCTGTTGGATGCTGAGAAACCGAGAGAGGCACCTGTGACCCTAACACACAAACCAACACAAACCGCAACGAGATCAAATGCCTACAAACCGATGAGTTGTGTGATGATTTTATGTCAGGCGTTTCTTTATTGAATGTGTAACGACCCCTTTTTTTTCCTTCTTCTTCTTCTTCTTCTTCTTCCCCCTGCTTGTTTCTTTCTTTTTTTCTTTCTCAGTCCCTGATATTTGGGTGTTGTTTTTGGTAGCAAAAATCTGCACTGACTTAATAAGCAATAAAAAAAACCCCATGTATTATTTTCTCCCTTACCTGCACATCCCAGCTACGTTCTAATTTCTCTAATTACGATTCGGAACGATCAGAATGCAGATTCAAATTCATGGAAACCTGCAAATATCTAAATTTTGTAGAATGAAAAGGAAGAAGGAAAGAAACCCACTCTCACAAACTTGTCATTGTCATGTGTAGCAATGCGTTTTTGTTTAATATTATACTTTTTTCTTTCATCTATTCAGTTTTCACAATGCTGACACATTCTGGGTGCGCCTATCTAGCTGACACTGAGTGCATGGCTAAAATGATGGACTGCTTGGGGGGAAAAAACAAGCTTTTTCTATTTCTTTGTGCTTTTTTATTATTTTGATATTAGGAGGGAGCTTAATCATACCTGCAGTATGGGTGCCATCTCAGGCGTGTGGCAGGTTGGGGTTAAGAAGAGTATTCCAGAGTATTCTCAGTAATCTTAAAACTAGGATGTTTATGGCTGCGGAGATTTGGGCAGGAAGAGTTTGTTACACTCACCTACGCCACCCCAAACACCCCAGCCTCAAAAATACAGTGCCTGAAGTTTATAGATATTTTTTTTGTTGTTTTTGAATGAGCCGTGAGACAAAAGGCAAAAAAAAAGTATTGTGTGCGTATTTAGCCAAAGGGTTAAAATTTGATAAATTTCTCTCTATATACATTTGTGTATCTAAGTGCAGATGGTTTGTTCTTTTAGTCTAGACTATGAAAAGGTGTGTGATGTGCTTGTGTAACAT
This sequence comes from Galeichthys feliceps, assembly GCA_025399955.1. Lineage (NCBI taxonomy): Eukaryota > Metazoa > Chordata > Actinopteri > Siluriformes > Ariidae > Galeichthys > Galeichthys feliceps. The sequence goes on from JAODTV010000003.1 coordinate 12,262,580, forward strand.
TTGACATCCAGTCAAATAGCATGAAGAGACAATAATCCCTCAGCCACTGTGCTTCATTTACGATGAATAAAATCAAGAAACACTACCAATCATGGATGAATTAGACAGGAAGTGAGGAAAAGGAGTTCTGTACATACCTGCGTTTTAGATATATAAAACTTTATTTTCCCGTCATTATTACCTTTTTTTATTCATTATTAATTCTTAAACCTTTAAATAAAATTGGGTATCAATTTTCAATTTTGTTTCCATTCACGCGTAATAGGATGGATCGTCTGCATCCAAAAAAATTTTTTTTTATTGTAGGAGAAAAGAAACACACACAAACCCTAAAGCTCATCCACAATGTGTCCCACACTTTAAAAAAAAAAAAAAAAAAAAAAAAAAAAATCAGTCCTTAGTTCAGCTACTGAACCCATCCGAGTTGAATTCTTTCTCAAGAAAAAAATAGGATGTGAAAGCCATGTCTGCCTGTTCAAATTGCTTTATACATGTGGTATATATATAGTAAAAAATGTAGATAACATCATTGCGTATTAAGATTCTGAAACGATCAAAATGAGATACTTTTACAGGGTGCTGGAGAAAAAATATATTTTTGGCAATTTTAGCTTTTTATATACTTGCAGTTACAAAATGTACAAAAAAAATAAGAAAAACAAACAGGAAGGAAAGTTGTGTACAAGGTTTTGCTATTGGTGATGGAAACCAAGAAGCTTTGGAGTATTTCCAGTTCGAAGCATTAAGAAGGAGGGGTTAGATATTTGTAAAGGGGGGGAAAAAAGTGCCTTATTGATGGTTTGGGTTTTTTTGTTTTTTCCTCAGAGTTACATTGTGTTCAGTAATATTGTGCGAGAGCGACGATAGTGTTTAGTGCATTGAGAAGGAGAAAGCTTGATGGTGTCGAGTTCGATGGTCGCTCAGCTGTACCACTCAATCTACTCTATGCAAAAAGAATAGCAGTCATTTGACCAGCTAACTACGTGCCATGAATCGTCTTCCCGAGATTAGGTTAACGTTTCTCTCTCCGTCTCTCCCTCCCCTCCAATCCTTTCCCTTTATGCCATTTGAACAAATTTCTTTAATTTCAGTTTCCAATCTGTGTCTGTATTGTTGCTGTTTGAAGCAAACTGCCATTTAAAATTTGCATTTGCAAACTGGATGTTTTATTTTTAATTCCTTTCATGAGATGATGCTTTACCTGAATTTCCTGTGCGTTTAGTTTAAAAAAAAAAAAGAAAAAAATTAAAATTGAAGTTAAATGAACTTTGAGCTCATATTCACACCGCGCTGTTCAGCTGTTTGACACCTTGTTCCTACAGCTGCACCAAAAGCTCTTACCAAACTGTATTAAAAATTGGGAGCCCAGTCCACAGCATTTAAACAATCAGAGGTTTAATTGCATAATAGGCCAAAAAATAAATCTGTAGTGTTTCGGACTAGGTTTCCACTCATGGCAGCCTGTTTTACTCTCCTCTCCTCTCAAACTGTTACACAGGAAAGGTCAGTCTTTTTTTTTTTTTCCCCCTCCCCACCAGTGTTAGACGCTCTTTTTGTTTGTAATAAAATGCAATATCAGACTGGAGGTTTGAGAAGACAGCCCTGATTAAGAAGCAGTATTACGAGACATGTCCTCTGCGATGTTACTACATGCTGTTGGTCATTGTTTTCTGGTCAATTTAGTCCATCAGGTTTATCAAGAAATCTCTTGTATTCTCTCCTGCCTGCCTAATACATGTATAATAATGTAATTTACAATCACTGTTACAGGTTTCTAATGTATTTTTCTAACTTCATTTTATATGTATACTATAAATCACACTTCTGGCTGTTTTTTTTTCCTTTCTTTCTTGTTCATTTTTTGATGCCCACTACAATATTGTTTTTGTTGGTTTTTTTTAAACTCACCTCTTTTGCTGTCTTATTCAGAAACTCAAGCCTCTCTTGTTGGGAGTGTTGCCTTTCCAACAGTTATATTTAATTTCCTTGCTTATCTTTAGCTTGTTTAACTCATTAGTGACTATTAGTTTTCCTTGTCAAGATTTTTACATGCTTGCATTTAGTTTTCATGGTGTATGCTGTTATTTTCTTATTAACCCCCTTGCCATTTATTTTAATAAAATATTCTTAGTAAGAATTTTACTAACTTTGCTGATATTTTTGTTGGTCTTGTTTGTTTAACCTGTTGAATGAATGTACTACTTTTGACCTGGTTCACAGACTAACACGATTAAAACTGGTCTCTGACTACTTCACGGAAATGAAGGAATCACTAACACACACACGCACACGAACGAATATAACATGCTTAGAATTACACTCACGCACTGGATCATGGACTTGGACACACACACACATGCATGATCCAGTCCATCCTCCCTCTACTCTGCTGACCCAAACCCAAATTCTGTCTCACATGAAATGTGCGCACGCACAAAACGCTCAGTTTATTTGGAACACTAAAAGATCTAGAGCTCTGGGAACAATAGATTAAATAAAACACAATTGGACATCCTGTTATAAGAAAATAATCAACAACAGGGCATGACTCTCTTTAAATTCCTCATGGGCTGCATTCACATTACCAGTTCTGAAATGAATCGAATCTGATTTTTGCCTTAACGTGACAGAGCAGTGTGGAGACACATCCGATCTTTTCAAGCCAGATGATTTTGAATTTCATATGTGATCCTAAATCGGATACGTATCCAATTCATGGCTATGTGATGTCAATGTGAACGGTCATCTGAATTCATGTGGCTTTTGGTCTATACACATGCACTGAGCACCGTCTTCATCAGTAGCAGAGGAGCTCCAATAGCTGCGAAAGCGAGCTGTCTGGCTTTTTTCTTCTTCTTGACCTGATCGTGTACAGCTGACAAACTGTTTGCTCTCCAGAGCAAAATATGATGCACACTTTAATGACTAGTGCATCCATTTAGTTGGTTTTAACATCAAGTCGTCTCACAAATGACGTTTTTTGTCCGTGACGTCGATGACTGACTCGTGTGAATGCATGCTGCTTCAGAGGACAGATGTGTTCACATTACAGTTAGATACAGTTCACTTGTCATGAATGTGAACAGTCAGGATGGGAAAATCCGATCTGGGGGGGGAAATCAGAATTGAACCATGAGGCTTGTAATGTGAACGTAGTCAAACCCCACAGCAATTTGACAATTTCAATTTTGAATTATTTTTTTATTTTTATTTTTTTAACGGGCACATCGTACTTGTGGAACATTTACTAAACAACTTGGTTCCTGTTATCACTTGTATTATAGCAGATATAAACTGTCCTTCCTTCACCAGACTTTTTTCCCCCCTTTCTCTCGTAATGAATAAGAAAATTTTCCCAAACTGTCCGAAAGATGTCGTGTGAGAAACGTAAACGTTTCTGCTTTAGCAAAGCGCCAACACTGGAGACTCCTTCCAGAAGAAAAAGAAAATATCACTAGATCAGTGACTGCAAACATTTGTGCATCTGTTTGTCCTTGTGTAAGTTTTTACTGTATAATATAAAGGATTAATATAAACCTAGATTGCATCTGGAACTGCAGTCAGAGCTGCTGTTCTGGATAATTAATCACACTTTCTGACCAACCAGAATCCAGAGTTAAACCTAAATTCGCCTGAGAAGAACCCTGGAGGTGATTATTTTCCAATAACATGTTTTATTCCCTTTATACCACAGCAATTTGCCAACCAGTACAGTTTTGTTGTTTATTAAAGAATTGGATATTTTTTCATCCAATTGTAGCTGCATTAACATTGTGGAACATCTTCAAACAAGTTAGTTCATGTTATCACTTGTGTTTTTGACTCTTTAAAGAGTTCTCAAAGTTGATAAGATTTAAAAAAAAAAAAAAAAAACTGCAGCACAACAGAAAACTTCAGGGCTTTAGGTGCAGCTTCTGCGTCTGAAGGTTGCATAGCGCTGTCGGAGTCTCCTAAATAAATAGATAAAGGTCTCCTTTACTCATCAGAAAGCTTTACCATAGCAACAATGGTGCATTTTCCTTGAACACTTTTTGTTTTTAAAATCCAGGGATTAAACTGTCAACTTCCACCAAACAAGTCCTTGTGAGATTTAAAAGTCTCAAAATGAGCATGTTAATACAAACCTGTAACTTGATACTATGTCATCGCCGTGCTGTTCTAGAAAATTAATCAACATGTTCTGACCAATTTTTTGTGTCTCTTTAAAACAGATGTTGTAGGTAATAAAACGTGGCCATCTTTAAACCGGGACGGATTTTTACAGCTGATCTAATGAATACAGGGTGTTTCAAAAAATCTGATATTATTTGAGATGTACATATCCCACAAACTACATAGTCTAGGCAAATGAAACTGAACAGGCTTAATGTTGAGCAATAGAAGATTTATTCCTCAAAATCTGAATGAGAAATTCAAAAGGTATGTGGATTCCATGAACGATTTCACAAATTTTCAATATGCGTGCCACCTGAGACACAGACACACAGACAGCCTTCCTCTTTGAACTTTTTGTGCCATGTCCAAATCTGCATTGCACTTGGTGCATTTTTAGAGAATCCTCTCATAAATGCATGCTGCACAGTCTTGTTCGACTGTGTTCGAGCCTACTCTAACACACAAAACACCTTTTCTTTTCCAGTGAATGCCATTTCTATGCCTAAAAAGATAAAAACAAAAAACATTAAACATAAAATGTTGACCTGTTTCCACACATGCTGTTCAATTTGAGGTCAATTGAACGAGAATTGGCAAAGTTATTAGATTGTGAAATGATATCAAACTTTTTGAAACACCCTGTATAATGAAAATAACTTCTGATAGTTTTAATTACACCAGCCTATGATTATTTTAGCTACCACCAGTTAAAGCAGGTAACAAACCAAATAAAAGTGTTACATACAAAAGAAAGTACAGACTAACAGGCATTTGAAAATAACACAAGTTTCAGTATACTTAGGTTATAGGGAAAAAAATAATGTATTTAGTTATGTTGTATTGTCAAAGTCCCTCCTGTGCCAGGACCTGGTCTTCCCAGGCAGTCTCCTGTCCCAGTATTAACCAGGCACTTAGCACATTGGGTGGCACCAATCTCCGTTTCTATAGCCCTTGGCCTCTTGCCTATTACATAGCTAGGGTTACAGTGGGGGGCCAGTCCTCTGGTAACCATGAAAGTTTGACCCTCTACTCGCATCTGTATTGCAGCATGCCTCACCAGATGGCATCATTTTGATAATGGTCTTTGGTATGACCCAACCACAAGTAGAACTCCTAGTCGAGAGGTGGACACACTAACCACTAGGCCAACTCACGGTACAGGTTATATTGTACTGCATTTAAAATAGAATTCAAGGGTTGGGTTTTTTCTTGCTTAAGTATTGTCATGGTCCTATGTATTGAATAAGAACAAATTTGTAAGTAAATCCTTCGAAAGAATGCATTATAATATGTCGTTTAAAGCTAAAAGACTGTAGAAGAAGAAGAAAAAAGAAGAAGAAAAAAAAAGACTGTATGTGTAGCTTCTAGCTGTCTGAATACTGCTGACACAATAATGATCATTTCTGCTTGTGCGGCTGCTGGATTTTCAGGGTTATGTCAGTGCAAGCGAAGGGTAATGTTCCTTTCCATAACCTTCACGCCTACCAGAGAAACAGCAATAAATTGGCAAACAACTATAACATGTCACTAACAAGCAGGATTATTGCATAACGACTAATGCAAAAAAAAAAAAAAAAAAAAGAAGAAGCAATTACAACACAAAAAAACCTCCTTCTTGTAGTCAAGACAATGTGGAAATATCACCCAATGTTTATGCACCTATAAACAATTCAAAGTTTCACATGATCACCTGAGTATACACCAAGTTGAAATGTATCTTCACAGTCCATCTTCACAGCAACAACTGCAGACATGGAAAGTATGTACGCTAATAATATTAACACTGACATCTGCTTACACTCCTGTTGTAATCTGGTACAGGGAGAGAGATCCATACCTCACACCGCCGAGAACAAACTATCAAGGTACTGCAAGTACAATATTCACATAGTTGCCCTTGAGCTCCATGTCATTTTATTCCTTTCCATGTTTCCGTTTACAACATGACAACTTTAATTCCAAAAAAAGAGCAGTGCATCACAATCCAGCTGAATAATTAATGATTCAGATTCCACACATTATTGGTTGTTTCTACAATATTTCTTAAAGGTACTGACTGCAAAGTCATCTGAAATTTTTTAAATTTTTTATTGTGCATGGCATTTTCCTATGTCCCGCAAGAACAATATCATGTGGATGCAATGTGATCATTTTGATGTGCTGAAGGTCGCTTTCCTTTGTTTTGAGACTGAATATCCTTCCTCTTGAGGTAAACAGTATGGCTCTATGGAAACAACCAAACGCGAGGAGCTTTAACTAATTAGCATAACTATGGAACTGTGTCACACCAAACCAAGATGGCGAAGCGCAGAAAACATCGTGACTCTGCATTGACCTCGGAGAGTTTTGAGTCACAGGGATGTAATTTGTGGTTGACATTCGCAAATAAATCCGTAAAACAAAAGACGAATATATATTTTCTCTGTTACTGCTTTTGTGTTATCGTTTCTTTCTCTGTA
>JAODTV010000003.1:12437198-12442934 GCA_025399955.1 Galeichthys feliceps
GTTCGTTACGAAGAATTCAAAATCAGCCAAGACTGTGGTTTCCCTTGTAACTTACGATTGAAATAACCGACAACGCCAGTCGTATGAAATATGTTATTCATTTTTAAATGTCTGTAAAAGCAAAGTCCTTTATTTTCTTTCAAAAAAGTAGACGTTTGAATGTTAAATAGTTCTATTGACGAGTAAGTTGCAAATAAATAAACATTTGGTTGTGTAAGTTACAATAGAAACCGAAATCTGGTTTCTGTGGTAATTTACAAGTTAATCTCTCCTCATGTGTGTTTTGTTGTTTTAAAAATGTGGTTCTTAATTTGGCACAACTTAAAAATGTTAAGAAAAACAATATCTTTGTAAACCATGTTTATAAATTGCCTAATATGATAATAAACTTGTTTCAGATTTTGTAAGTTACATTGGAAACCATGGTTTGGTTTCACTTGTAACTTACAAATATTTTTACTGTTTAATTGCCATTTTCATATATTCAAAAAAGTTTATTGAATTCCTACCATAGTTCTTATCAAATTTAGTTTCTGATATAAAAGATAAATAGATTTAAACATGTTTAAGAGGAAACTTTTACATTTTTAACCCTGCATACTTAGAAGTGAACTTGATCAGTATTCAAATTGTTAACTGCAGAGTCATCAAATATTGATATGAGTAATATGATTAATGAGTGGAAGGAGAACAGTTGTTTACTTTCAAGTTAATATATCAGTAATCATTGATTTACAGACTGCACTATGGATGACCTGATGGAAGAAGACACTCCTAATTCAACTTCAAGACGTTCTGGGCTGCGTAGAAGACAAGAAAAAACAGTACTAAAGCCTCAGACAAAAGAAAGGAAGACCTCAGCTCAAATCAGCCGTGACTATCGCCAGAGGCTGAAGCTGGATCCAGACCAATACAAGGCATACAGAAGTTATGAAAATTCTAGGGTTAAGGCATACATAGCTACCATTGATGATAAGAAGGCCCAATACAGGGAGAAGATAAGACTTCGTGTACAGAAATTTCGAGCCAAGAAGAAAGCAGAAGGAGAGGTAAAGGTGCAGGAAAAAGTTAAGACCAGGAAAGAAAAAGAAAAGCAGCGAGATAAGTGGCGAGAACAGAAGAGAAGTCAATTGGCATGTGAATCAACTGAGAAAAGAGAAAAAAGAAATGAGCGACGACGACAAAGTTATGCAGAAAAGAAGGCCAACCTTGAAAAACCAGAGAAGTCCAGCAAGTCCTTAGAGAGTATAAGTTCATTTTCTATTACTGGGGCACTCAGAAAAGCAACATACAGAGCCAGTCTGTCGATGCCAAAAAGCAAATAAAAAGCTGTCGATGCGTTAGTTCGAATGGTTACATCAGCAACACCACACAAAAGGAAGATGATAAATGACAAGTTAGTAGCGCCAAAATCCAAGAAAACTTTGTTCGAAGAAGAAACTATGGCAGCACTTCAAACCACATAATACTTCTTTAATTGATTGTTTCAGTTATGTTATGCAAAAAGATATCTGAATAAATACCAATAAAAGTTTGTAAAACGTTTTCTTGTTCAGTGATACTTCCCTTTCACTTATGGTTTCCATGTAACTTACGCAATTTATCACGAATTCTCACAACTGGATTTAATTCAAGGTATGAATTGCATGAAAAGAAAACATGTTCATCATAATATGTCATTTAAGTAATATCTTTATTTTCTAAATCATTTTGTACATTTGTAGCAGAATTGGACTCTGATTAAGATTGCGTAAGTTACGGTTTCCATTAAAGACGCGCATATAAAAAGTTGCAGTTTGGGTCATCTGCATTAAAGTCTGTGCCTAAAGGTAACTCCTTTGATGCACAAGTCTCTGCCACCATGACAAAAACTCTCATGATTTTAGTAATTTAACAAGTTTATGCACAATGGAAACTATGTAACTAACATCATCAGAAGCAATGACTTCTTACTTTGCCAATTTTTGAAAAAATGCATATAAAGTTGTGGGAAAAAGTTCTAATTCTACTGTTGGGATGTCTAATCTTGAGAATTAAGATGGTTTTACACATTTTATCAAAACTTTTTTTCTGATGTTCCATGTCCCAGAAGTGTTTCCCAGTACTGTGGATGTGCTCATATACAGTATGTTCCATACTTTATTTCATAGTTTTGATGTCTTCAGTATTGTTCTACAATGTAGAAAACAGTCGAAATACACAAAAACATATGAATAAGTAGGGGTGTACAAACTTTTGACTGGTTTTGTATGCCAGTAGAAGGTCCTCACAAGGATATTAAGACAAGCAAGTGTGTGTGTGTGTGTGTGTGTGTGTGTGTGTGTGTGTGTGTGTGGTCTCCCACTGCTTTAATGAGGCTTTATAAATGTAAACAGTGGAGAAATGGCAGCACATAAAAGATCCCATTGAAAAATAAACAAACCAATCTCAGACAGTAATATCAGCCAAAATGAGCCGTTTCACCCCAGTCAGGCTTTCTGCACATATCTCCTTCCCTTTTGTTTTCCCTTCTCACCATCATCTGCTCCTTATACTTCTCTCTCTGTTTTCTCTTTGTCTCTCCTCCCTTTCTCCCCCTCCCCTTAGCCATAATTTATCCACCATCTCTTCTACCAACTTGAATCTGTAATAAGACACACAAGCTCACCGCCTGCTTGCTGGCTGAGCAAATTTTTTCTTCTTCTCATTCTTCTTCTTCTTCTTCTTCTTCTCTTCTTCTTCCCTGCAATGTTACACTACAGAACTATACCCTTTCAGATTCACCTTTATTACTTTTAACATCCAGTTAATTATTCACAATTATTAAAGAGAAAACACGAGCATCGGATTGATGTCAGGTATCATCTAATGCTTAGCACGCTAATGCAATCTCAAAAATCGAAAAAAACGGATCTGTGCTTTTCTGCATTAAACAATTCAAAGGTATTTTCAGCACTGTTCCCTGTACAAGAGTCTGCTATGTAGAGTAGATACTTGCAGTGTGATGAATGTGTGATTATGTATTGAGGAAGTTGTAAGATAGCCACAAGGCTAACAATGAAAGGAAAGGGTGAAGGATGGAAGGCGACATCACCCAAAATTCATTTTTGCAGAACTATTCAATTCAGAATTTTACACACCATTAGAGTGAATAAGAAATTTACTGCTGTGGTATAAGAGGAATAAAACACTTCAGGACGTTCTGGGCATATTTCATCATCGGCTGTCCATTGCTGGCGATGATGACTGCTTCATTAGGATGCGCAGAAGTGCAGATGGCCCACGAGGCTCGCACCAGAGCGACAGAGTCGTCCACAGCGATGGCATGAATGGCCTGCTCCATCGCCACAGGGCTTTCCTATTCTCCTCTCCTAACGAAGCGCCTTGCACAGTAAGGTAAGACAAGCAATGTCGCGCCCCTATCGTGTTGTCTCTCTGGACCTCCAGACCTCATGCCAAGTGGTGCACAAAAGTGCCACAGACCTGATGGGTATGGAAGTTGCCCCGCAGTGACAACTGACTTGCCAAGTGATGCCATCCGTTGGCCATTTGAGTGGCTCTTCTGCATGCCATCTGGTGGTGCGCCATTGACCCTGTAGGGTTCATCTGCCACATTGCACCGAAAAGCGCCCTGCTGCCAGCGCCTTATTGGTGATGTAGTATTTAACCCAGGCAGGTGCTACCACTTCGGGTCAGAGCGGACCTGGGAGCAATGGTGATTAAGGGGTAACTCCACTTTCTTCAATACTCAAGTGTTCCCGGACCTGAGACTCACCACCGGTTGCAGTTTAAAGTCATACCCAGGACTAAAGAATGAGCGCAATAATATAAACCTGTCAGCCAAGTTTTTGAGAATTCCAGTTCAGTGCTGTGGTATGATGGTGGATATTAGAAAATCCTGTGGAACACATCCGTAAAAATTACGCATCATGGTTGAAAAAAAGAAATGAAGGAAGGAAGAAGAAAACGAAACCACAACAAACTCATTATGGAGCGTAACTCTTATCACAACAGTGGCTTATGCTGTTACATCGTAAAATCGAGCTGAAACCAATTCAACCACTTTAAAACAGCTGGATTCACGATGTCCTGGCTTGCATTACCAGTCCGCAAATGCCATCACATGTCAGCAATCACCAGCAATTTATCTTCACCCAAATGGTCCTCTTTGAGAAAGAAAAAGAAAGGAGTGTGCTGTAAAATAATGCTTTATACAATTGCTTAATATGATGTATGATATACTGATATAGTCTTGGGCTTTTCTGCACTATTATACTGACCTTTGTGCCATTTATTGATCCGTTTGTTAGAGCAGCCTGCTCCATATTAAAACAAAAACGGCTTGTTAGTGCCATATATTCTTCCGCAGTTTATTTAATCACTGGTTTAGTGATTGGATCAGACCTTGGCGATTCTCACAATGAAGTCCCCCTGTCAGAGGGAAAAAAGGCATGACGTACATATGAATGGGAAGAAGTGTCAATACACAACAGATGATGTGATGATCAGTAAGCTGTTTGCTCCCATTTAGTTTTTGTCAATACTTTTCAATTTCCCCCCATACAACTGTATCTCTATTCATGGACTCTATTAAATGGACAGGTTTTATTGGCACAGGTGGTGGAATTGAAGAGAAATGTACTGCGGAGGAGGTTTCAGGCTCTGTTGAGATGAAAAAAATCACACTTCATTGTCCAAAGTTTGAGTTTGTCATCCTGGCTTGAGGCCACCAGATATGTGTGGTCAGACAGAAAGGTGCAAGACTCAAAGGGATTGAAAGAAAAGAAAAAGAGGCGACTTGTGTAAGAGTTTTGGAGACGCAGCAAGAGAAAGATAAAGACAGATGTTCAAACAGGAGGACATGCTGCGAGTCTCATGGCATGCAAAGAAAACATTTATAAATCTGGTGGGAAATATATGTCAGGAAACGACGTGTGATCGTTTTTACTCCTGCCATCTAAATTCAGAGCGCAGTTTCTCACAAGAGCTGCAAATCGAAGTCAAAAATAAAATAAAGGTCTCGACCTCTGTTAAGACCATCTGTTTGCTGTTAAAATAATTTCAGGAAGATTCCTGGACTCCTGACCCTGGCAGTTCATCCGGCACATACAGATGAAAATCCTGTTCTGGTTTTAGATAAGAGGATGGACTTTTCCAATCATGTCCACCAGAGCTTGCAGATTTCTTCTTCGCGACAGTCAGCCGAATTTGACCTTTCCTGACGCCAGAAAGTGTTCACGTTCTCGTGCAATCTCTCAGAAGACCTGCTTGCTGCAACTCTTGACTTGGTCTTCTCTGTTCGCATGCTGTAATTTCCTCGACTCCTTGTCTGTTTCATAGCCTCTTGAAATTGCCTTGTGTGACTTGGGTCACCCCACTTCCTTCCTGTTGCAGCAGTGATCAAATTTAAACCTGTTGCATTCCGTGCCTCCAAGGGCTCTGAATTACATTATTTCCGTGTCCTGGTTCAAAACTACAAACCTGTACGTCATAATTAGTGGTGTGTAAAGTAATTGTGTCTCTCAGAGTGACGTATTTGACGTATTTCTGAGTGACGTATCTGATGTAAACAGGAAGTAATCCATCGATGAAGTTGATGCAGGGGAACAGCAACCAAGGTTTAGCGTTAAACAAAATCCAAATACGCCATGCTTTACAATGTACTTTATGTACTTGTTCTGGTGGCACGGTGGTGTAGTGGTTAGCACTGTTGCCTCACAGCAAGAAGGTTCTGGGTTCGAGCCCAGTGGCCGACGG
>JAODTV010000003.1:13069763-13082547 GCA_025399955.1 Galeichthys feliceps
GCTTTTCTATACTTCAGGAAGCTCTCCTTCCAAGCTAATTTGAACGCTACCAATTTTGTTTGACGCCATTTACGTTCTAATTTTCAAGTGGTCTGTTTTAAAGTACGAGTGTCATCGTTATACCAGGGTGCTAATTTTTTCTCTCGAATCATTTTTCTTTTAAGTGGCGCTACATTATCTAAAGTATAGCGGAACGTAAACTCGATGCACTCAGTTGCCTGATCAAGTTCTGTGGGATCTGACGATGATCCAATCAAAGTTGATAACTCTGGGAGATTATTTATAAACCTTTGTGCAGTAGTTGATGTGAATGTATGTTTAACTCCGTAGCATGGTGAGGTGCATATATTATTACTCAGACATATTTTGAATGAGATGAGATAATGATCTGAGGTAGCTTCAGACTGTGGAAGTGTGACTATATTTTCTATATTTAATTCAAATGTTAGTATTAGATCAGCAGTGTGACCATCATTATGAGTAGGTCATATAATGTTCTGATTAACCCCTACTAAATCCAGAATGTATACGAACGCTGTTTTCAGAGGATCTTCCAAGTTCTCAAGGTGAATATTAAAGTCTTCAACAACTAAGGCTTTGTCTAAAGAAATAACCAGGTCTGAGATGAAACCTGCAAATTCAGAAATAAATTCCAGTTTCATAGGTGTGTAAATTATTTTCATTTTCAAACTCTGACTAAACATCTTGCACTCAACACAATGAACAAGCTGAATGTTTGCCATGATAAGCGATTTACGTACCTTACTTGAAGCTTTATTGATATTAAGGCAGATCCGATGTGGATGGCCTCTGCTTGCTGTTTTTAGATGGGAAAAAGGCGTTTTTCAAGAAAAATGAAAATGTGGTAGAAGAGAAAGTGAAAAATACAACAAAAATAAACTATAGTGGAAAATTATACCAAATGATGACTAGTTACTTTTATAGAATTCATTTTTTAGAGAAGATCAATGCTTTATTTAGGCAAACACTCACATTTAAGCATCATACTGTAACTCATCAGTCAACACTTTATCCTGATCAGGGTTGTAGTGGATCCAGAAATTTATCCCAGGAATACTGAGTGTGAGGTGGGAGAATAATGTTCTGAAACTCTGAACAAACAGTAACCCAAACTCAGGACTGAACCAAAGACCCTGGAGCTGTGAGGCAGCAACAAAATGAAAGATCCACTAATTTTATTGATGTATTTAGGTTTGTCACAATGAGCCTGGTTAATGAAAATGAATAAATGAATGGTTCAGTTTGTATTTTACATCTTAAATGGAATTATATATAAATATAATTATATGTCATCAGTGCAGTGGATGAAATGAGAGTCATATGGTTAAGGCAAGAGAAAACAGATGGGCCTCACTTGTGCCTACTTCACCAATGGCCTGTGTGTGTGTGTGTGTGTGTGTGTGTGTGTGTGTGTGTGTGTGTGTGTGTGTGTTAGGTCATCAGGGTTCCGCTAGTTCCGCCTCCGCTTTGGACCAGATGGTACCATGAAGGAGGGTGGACCCATGTGGCTGGTGACATCACTATGGAGACCGGTTGTGAGAACAACATTCATTCAACATGGCTTCTCCCTCAAGAGGGCAGTCTAAATTCATACTTGGAAATGAAAGCCTGATCAATCTGGATATATCTAGAGATACAGTACACGATAAAGGAATGGACTCATTAACATTTTGGCACTTTCTATTCCAGCAGACTTTCAGTCACAAATCAGGCTACTAATTCTCAGCAAATACTCTAAAAGAAAGGATGGAATAGCTATCATTTAAAGGTATATTAGTGGCGTATAAGGTAGAAAGATTTTCCAGAACTGAAATAGGTTTATATCTTGCATGTATCTCAATCAGAAGTAAATTTCTCTCATTTTAAATTCACCCAAAAGTGAAAAGGGAGAAAAATCACATTTAAAGATTTTATTTCAGTTCAATGAACGACAGCCCAAATATCTCTACATGTGTAATCTATAATCTTATATGGGAAAAAAAAAACTGAGAAATTCTAAAGATAATAATTACAATGGGAAATGTGTTCTCACTTTGATGATCAGCTTCATCCACATCAGTCTGTTTCTTCACCTGAGGTAAAAGTCACTCACTGTGTTTAAGCACAAGCCGCCTCACATTATCGTCTCTTCACTCTAATGATCGCTTCATGTTAATATCATGCAGAAAGAATCGTTCTTTCATTCAGTCAATTCTGTTCTGTTCCTCTATTTTTAGGTCATTTTAACATTTTCAACCTTTTCTTCAGCTGCTGTCATCCGTGCAGTGTGTGTAAGTGCTCTTCTCTGTTTTGATGATGATGTGATGGGACATTTTGACAGCCCGTGTCTAATTACAAGCTGAATTGGCTTATGTTAATTTTGTTATGACACTTAGGCAAGATTAGAAAGCAGCCTAAATAAAAGACCTTTCAATGTAGTTTTGGTAAAATATACACTATTTATTATATGATTTCTTAAGGTGGAGATGCTAGCAGAAAAAATCATTTCTTTTGATAATTTTTGCCCGTTTTCCAGAATTCAACCACATGTTTTTCTCTTCCCACTTTGGTGGTGGTGCATTAGGAAATTTAGCTGTAGACAGAAAACAAGGAATTAGCATTTTCCCTGGAAAAAGGATTGCACATTCACTTACAGATGCATTCCAGCACTTTCTGTTCTTCCTACCTCCCCTCCCCAGTATTAGCTTATTTCTTATTCTCTCTATTTTACAGTAGCTCCTCTAAGCTCAGTGTCTGAATTGCTCCTTTCACGACAGAAATTTCCAGGAGTCTCACATTCCCCTGCATGATAAAATCATGACAATCTACACATTTAACAAACCTGAGGTCCATTTAATTGTCATTGTCACCTCTCTAGCAAAAACATCTTTTGTTGCAAATTTAACACCTTTGCTCATTTCAAGACTTCTATCATGCTAACACATGATAATGATAATGAAGTAATTTAGTACAAGTTGACAAAAAACAATCTTTTAATTGTAAATATCTTCAGCAAATGAGTAGAAGTGCATGTTAAATCAAGACTCGGGTGTCTCATGGCTTTAAAGGATGTCAAAATACACCAGGTGAGGTTGGACACAAGTGTCTGTCTGACAGATGTGTGCAAGCACAAGGACGTGTTGTGTGTATCATAGTGTTGTAGTCAAGACCACCTAAACTGAGACCAAGACCAAAGTGTATCAAGACCAAGACAAGACCAAAACTTTGAGGAGTTGAGATCAAGTCAAGACCAAGACCAAGGCAGGGCGAGACTGAGTCAAGACGAGGACCAGACCAGTGTGTGTGAAGGAGGGTGGGGAGGGGTCATGGGCGTTAACAGTAATGAAAATTATGAGTCATGTTATTGGTCGCATTTGAAGCAGGAAATTTTACATCTAATTACAGTAACGATGTTAACAAATAAATCAGACAATACACAGGCAATTTAGTGAAATCCTTACAGTTGTGGTCTTGAACAGTCTTGAAATAAAATCCCGAATGTCTGAGACCGAGACAAGACAGAGTAAAAATGCAGTCGATTCCAAGACAAGATTGAGACCTTCAAAAAGTGGTCTTGAGACCAAGACCTATCTCAAATACTACACCAAGAGTGTATCAGCTCTTGTATAAATGTCCATTTGTTCATTCACCTTCAATAAATATGTTATCCTGATCAGGGTCACAGTGGATCCTGGGAATGCTGGACATGAGGTCAGAATACACCCTAGATGCAGTGCCAATCCATTGCAGAACACAATACAGACATTCATTCACATCTACTAACAATTTAGCATAGCCAAGCTACCTACTGCCTCAGGATTGAACCAAGGACCCTGGAGATGTGAAGCAGCAAAGCTACCTGCTATGCCACCATGCTTTGTAAATGTGAAATACATATTTACTGTACCGCATTGTTGTTTAATTTTTCTTCTTCTTCTAGATTTGTAAATTGTGTGGCTATAACAATGAGAGATGTATGTGAAGGTTCTCAGTCATCCAAGTCATAGTAAACCATAGGTGCTAAAAGAAGGCAACTGGACTTGCTTGAAATTCCTGAAGATGTTTCACCTCTCATCTGAAAGGCTTCTTCAGTTCTGTCTGACTAGTGGGGTAGTTTCAGGTATTTATCCTGTAGTGGACCAAAAGCAACCCTAAGGAGAACCTGGAACAACCATCACTGAACAGAGGAGGTTGTCGGACACCACTTATCAGCCACCTACAATGCAGTCCTTGGCACACTTCCCAGGAAACTGAATACACATCCACACCATGACTCGCATTATGGCAGAGAGAGCCAGTGACCCACAGATCACCCTAACAACCCTTTAGGCTGCTAACACCATTCACACCCAGCCTCCAGGGACCCTAACAACCTACAGGATGGCTGAGAGGGTCAACAACTCTCCTGAGGGTTGCTTTTGGTCCACTAGAGGATAAATACCTGGAACTCCCCGCTAGTCAGACAGAACTGAAGAAGCCTTTCAGATGAGGGGTGAAACGTCTTCAAGGATTTCAAGCAAGTCCAGTTGCCGCCTTTAGTACCTATGGTGTACTGTGTGGGGTGTTGTCTCCCCCCCCAATGTCTGATAACTTGCTGCTGTAACATAATATCCCAACTTGGGATCAGTAAGATTTACTCTCTCGATCTACCTGAGAGAAGCTTGCACTCCATAAATATGATGAAGTGGTTCTGAGAGGAGAATGGCCATATGGAGGGATATATGCAAGAACCAGAAGATATCCTAAATCAACTAGGACAACGTGCACACCAGAAATTTTCTATTGAACCTAAATGTTCAAAAAAATTATTTTTTTTAAACACAAGTGTCCCTTTAAGGGGCTCTGTAATGATTCCTTGTTGCATTTACAGTTCACTTTCATGTTGCAGGAGTGCCACACTGAAATGCAATCACTGCTAAGTCACATCATTTAGCCAAGGCTGAAAACATCTGAAAGCCGTATAAAGAAACATTCTTCATAGTTTTCTTGCAGTATCCGTCTCTGCTGATGCACTGGTCCAGCTCTAATTTGTTCCCACTTGAAATAGTTGTAAAGAGCTTCAAAATTCGCAGATCACAGTCAAGTCATAAATAATGAGCTCCTGCTAAAACATAACTTTTTTTTTTTTTTCTCTCCTCTCTTGTCCTTTTTCCTGCAGTAGTACGATGTCTTCGACGTCTCAGCTAGGCGCAAGTTGGTACGGTTCCTTCCAGAAGACAGGCAGTTTCACGTTCACCGCCCCCCACACCTCCACTGCTCCACTTCTCCTCTCCTATGGAAGCATCCAGACCAGCCAGCACCATAACTACTACTCCACCCCGCAGGACTACTACATCACACCACAGAACTGAGCGACCGGCCTGGAGTTTTAATTTCAGTCAGGCACGGACTAGACCGCTCTGTGGACCTTAACGGGACTGTTGCAGGAGATGCGCATGGTAAGCCTCCACGTATTTCCAAATAGAAAGAAATGATCTGGCAAGATGGTCAGTTGGTGCTGCTGCTTCTCACAGTACTCCCAGTTCAATACTTCAAGGATTCAATCAATATGTGGACCAATCATGATTCCTGTAGAGTCTCCCTAATCTCCAATGTTCAGCATGGTCATTTCCTAAAGTCCCTCTGCACACTGGTTAACATCACAAGACCCCTTATAACCTTTCAGAACCTGTTCATGGTACTGAGAATTTCAGTGCGCATTATGGAAGTGTTCTCCTGGATGGTGTGAAGGAAGACGTCAACTGCGGCCAATTAGCAAAGATGTTAAAGATGCTTGCTTGGTGCCAGAACAGATGTGCGGAATGAAGATTCAGATGTGTTGGTTGGTTGTTCTTGGAAAGGTCTATTTTATGAAGTGTGAATGAGTATATAGGTGTGTGTGTGTGTGATTAATGGTACTAACACTACTAAGCGTAAAATTTAACATGGGTGCCATTTTATGTTTTCTTTCGGGACGCACTAATCCGATACCAAGCATCACTGATGGACCAGTGCTGGTGTGAAACACCTGGCTTTGTATTGGACCATTTGACTGAATTATCTTGCATAGGGCTATGCAACACCTTCGCAAGCCCTTCGTGATGGACACCAGAGTTCAGAAAGACCATTTTGGACAATTTTATTGACTCGTAGGATTTCAAATTCCAAAGTCATGTGATAATGTATCAGCAAGATAACGTATTAGCAAGTGAGGCTAATTGGGCAAAACGAAGCCAGCCAGAATGCATCATTTAATACAACCTTATCAACAAGCTACACTTACTGACCACTGTTCATTCATGCAATCATCCAATCATGTGGAAGCAGTTGTTAGTTTCGGTATGCACTGTAGCCTCATTCTTGATCTTGGCTGAACCCAATGTGGTCTGTTCATCCACTTTAGGGTTCGACATGTGATTTCAGAGATGCTTTTCTGCTCATCATGGTTGTAAAGAGTGGTTACTTGAGTTACTGTAGACTTCCTGTCGGCTTGAACCAGTCTGGCTGTTCACATCTGCGGTCTCTCATTGACAAGGCATTTCTGCTCTCAGAACTGCTGCTCACTGATTGTATTTTTTTTTTTTTTTTAGTAGTTTATACACTCTCCCTCTATATAAACTATTGAGACTGCTGTTTGTGAAAATCCTAGGAGATCAGCAGTATCGGAAGTCCTCAAAGAAATCTGGCAACAAGATCATTTTCTCCCCATTCTGATATGACCATGATTTTATACGTTGTGCTGAATGAGTAGTTGTACAGGTCTTCCTCTCTCCTGTGTGTCTTTGCTGTAAATTGACAGACTGACACCTTGAGGAATGTTTCCGTAAGTTTACGTCAATTTGCATGACAGGCTTGTGTTATATGATGTGTTAAGTGAATGTTGATTGACAACACAGAGGAGACAAATGGTCTTAAAGCACTTCTTGAACCAAAACCCCGAAATGCAATGTTCTCAACCACAGCAACAGCTTTTTTTCCCCTCCCTTTCTCTTTTAAACATGAAAAGACATTACTATATGGATCGCTATCTGGTGTCAGGTGAGAATCAGGCTTCTGATATCTATCAGTGTTGTATAAAAAAATGGGTTGGTGCATCCCTAAATGCTTTTTGTTGCCTAAAATTGTGCACATAACCAATTTCATAGGCAGCATGCCATAGTTCTGCATTGGTTGTTTTTTTTTTGTTTTGTTTTTTTATATAATCCTGATCACAGCATAACAGCTTGCAAGCTATTAGCACAGACATGTGGAGAAGACTGACGGAGTTCTTTCACTGACGGTTTGTGATTGACCCAAAAGCTTTTGCCTCAGTCATGAGGAAAGGCTATATTAAATCAGCCAGGGGCTTGTGTCCAAAGTTTGCTTCTTTTAGGGTTTTTTGCATTGGAGCTATACAGCTAACGTAGATGAGTACTAGAAGTCTTTCATGTGAAATCTATTTTTTATTTTATTTTTTCCCCTCTCCCCTGGTATAGCTCCACCATTCAGCTTTGGGAGGTGGGGCTTGATTTTTTTTTTTTTTTTTTTTTTTTTGCATAATTGGTAGTTGGGATAATTTTGTTAGTAGATTATCAGGCGTGCTTGCTCTTAAGTGAAATGGTGCAATTGCACTGAGAATTCCACTTGGGCTTTCCAAAATGGCCACCCATCATGTAAGGTGTGTATATAAAATAAATAAATACAAAATGGAGTGCTGTTACCCCACCCCAAAATTTACTTATTTCTAACAATGTCCGATGCCTTTTATACCACAGCAATTTCCCAATGATTACAACTTATTTGTTTAATGTTTGCAAAACAGTTAGTTCCTTTTATCACTTACTTTCTAACAGCAATAGTCATTTACCTTATCAGTGTCTTTTTTTTGTTTTCAAGTTAAGCCAAAAAAAAGTAGTACGTTATGATTCCCAAAAATTTCAAAGCGCAAAGTCCTCGGTCTTGAAGACTGTCCTGTAGAAGAAAATGTTTTCACCGACACAGGAGACTCCTTCCATAAATGCAAATCAAACATCTCAATTAACATGCACACAGCTTAATCTTTATCATCAGGTTTGTTACGTCCAACTTGTGTGTCCATGTGAATTAGTTGTTACTATAGAAACCGTACTGTCAGAGCTGCTATTATCTCACCAATCCAATGGAAGGATTCAACAATGTTGTGGTATAAGACATAACATTTAGGTCGTATTTTAGACATGCTTTTGTTCGATCCATTGGCTTTATAATATAATATAGCATCAGTGCAAAACTAAAGAAGCAGACGTTGCACACAATGTTTTTAAGACTGACTACAGTTTAGATCACGGGGAAGATGGTGAACATTTAATAAATCTGATTCATTCCTATGCCTTGTGTTTTTTTTTTTTGGTTTGTTTTTTTGTTTTTTAAACTTGAATTGTTTTATGTGACTTGTGTTTGGGCACAAAATATCAACAATCAGTAAGTGAAAGCAAAAGCAATCATGATTGTATTAACCATCTCCTTTTTTCCCTCTATGATGTATCCTCTACAATATTGCACATGAATGTCTGTCTTTAAGGATGTTTTTAATTTTTACATTTGGCTTCTGCAGGGTTTGTCAGTGTTGTGTAAGAGTTTGTGTTTAAGACTTGGTCTTTGGATTTGTGAAGCATCTGTTTGAACCCCCCCCCCCCCCCCCTTTTTTTCTTTAAACCCAGAACATGGGTGAAAGGATGCAGCTACAATCCCTGGAATATTACACAGGAACGTTTTGTAAAATGTCATGTTTACGTTTGCAAAACGGGTCCATTTATGGCTCAGTAACGTTGGCCATATCTGCTCTTTTCTGTTAGAAATATCAAAGCCTGTATTTCTTTTAAAATGTTTTGATGTTCAGTGAACGTAATACCTTTATTCATTTTCATAGTTTAAAATGTGAGCACTACCAAGACAAATCAAATAAAGTTTACTGCACTGTTTTTGAAGATTCTTTTTTTTTTTTTTTTTTCCCACTGGAAAAATGCTGAAAAACATTGCATAAGAGTATGTTGCTATGAGTTATTCAAATACACAAAACCCTTCTGTGTTTTTTGCTCCAATTTTGACAAGAAATCCCCGGTTTTGAGGCTGGGGGGAGCATCCCAAGTGCATGATGCTGCTACCACCATGTTTCACTGTAGAGATGGTGTTAACTGAGGTGTGGCCTGCATTAGGTTTACAACACACACTGACCTCTGAAACTTGGCCAAATACAGTATCCTTATCTTCTGAAGAAGCAGCTCATCACACTAAAAAAAAATAAATCCTTTGATAGAGCCCCCTAAGGGTCATAGTGGAGATTTTTTTAAGCTACTTTTGCAAGAACCCTAACGCTTCAGGGTTTCCCCAAAAGCGTTAGTGTAGTGGCCCCACTACGCTTAATTTATTGACCGAGGCGCTTGGTGACATGCTGCCACCCATCAAACCATCGCCACGACGCTTATAATTTAGACCCATCAGGGATCACGTTAACACAGAAATCGTGCATTTTTCCGCATGAAAAATGCATGTTCAGAATTTTAATACGTCCTGGGATGCAGGGCTCCTCCTTGAAATTTTCCCAATTGCCTTGGCAAATCTATTAGATTATGTTTAACAAACCAAGCAAAAGTGAACAGAACGAAAAGGTCACAGCATCGTGGTCACTTTTACGTGACCTCATGGCAACTGCAGGTATCTGGATGTGGGCTTTGGACACAATATTTTATTAGATCTAATGCTTGATGAGACTAGCAACATGTTTTATGTACTGATTAATGTACACTCAGCTAAACACCATAAAATATGCACGCTCTGGCTTGTTTATTACTGTTAGAAGTCCATGTTTGAGCTTACCTTTGTCATGAAAGTATTTTTCTTTATTGGGAATTTCCCATGATGTTCTGGCATGAAACCTGTCTATTGGTAGGCAGCTATACTTTTGTAAGCCTTTACCATCTCTGGTGTATTTCGAAGTTCAAATATTAAATAGTTGAGGATGTCGTGGCGTCCCAAATCCGGTTTGCCAAACACTATTCGAGCTGAATAAAAACGTTTGTGGGCAAATTAAGAGCCTTAAATTTTATTTTTTATTTTTTTTTAGTTTTGTCTAATGTAAACTCAAACACAGCGAAATTCCTCCTCTGCATTTAACCCATCTGAAGCAGTGAATGTGTGCATGCACACGGAGAGAGGGCACAAGTGAGCAGTGTGCAGAATAATAAATACATTTGGGGGTAAATTATATGGATCTGTGATGGCTGCATGTTTCAGCTTTTGAATGTAATGCAATCTGCTGGTATAAAAGTTTTTAATCGTTTCAGAGAGATTGTACTGACTGCAGTCGTCTCAATTTCCACACTATTGCCAAAATTTAATGATCAGTATTTTGAACAACTTGTGCCATATTGCATCACCATTCATGTTGTTTGATGTGAAATAAACTGCAGTCTCCTTTGGAAAAGTACACTACTTGTGAGATGCAAGTAGGTATTGTATTGATTTTTTTTTTTAGGGTGGGAATTCAGTAAAATATAGCCCCCCCAAACATGTTGAACTGGTAAAAATCAGCTCTAGATGTCTTTTGGGGGGGGTTGGGCAGCTATGCTTTCCAGTTTTTCTAGAGGAAGCCCTGCCCTTATTCTGAAGTAGCACCAAAAAAATAACTTTTATTTATATACATCCCCACCACAACCCTTAGAAAGCTCCAAATAATCATGCTTTCATGTAGCTCTTCTTGGGCAGTGATTTCTTTCTAGCCATCCTCCTCTAATGTTCAAATATAGCCACTGTCCCATTGTGGTATTTATCTAATGAGGAATAAACTTTATTTATTTATTTTTTTTTAGATCTTTAGACAAAATATTAGCCAATAACTGGAATGAGAATATATAATATTGCACACATGCTGACTTGTGGGCTAACCATGAGTGTTTATTACGCCCTGATTCTTTTCATCCTGTCTCACAAACATCTTGTTCCCATTCCAAGAGCTTCACCACTGCCAGTATTTGTCCTTTTGTGTCTTGGTTGAACTCTTAAATCCAATTGGCTGCTGATCAGGACAGGACTCAGTCACATGCCTGCCTCCCAGACAATGAGCTTCTGCTTTGTAGATTAAATTCTGACAGAGAGGCCATTATACTTCATCCAACTCCACTACAAACACCAGTCATGACACACATCGGGTCATTTTACATAGTAGTGGTAGTTCAGTGTATCTGTTTCCATACCCAGAACATTGTGCGCTCAAATCCCATAAAGATGGAGCTTAAATTGGTTTCTACCACATGTGTAAGCCAGTTTAACTAAAACAAATCAGCCAAATGAATGCATGGAAATAATTTTATGAACACATTTCCAGGGCTGCTGTTACATTGTGGTAATTATTTTTTTATTTGTAAACCTACTTAACTGTAGATAATGTGACATCACAACAGTTCTCACATCTGTATGCATGTTTTCTGTTTTGTTTTTTTTGTAAAGACGACGTATCTAATGTACAACGAATTATGGACATGGTATGCAAAAAAATAAAATAAATTAGCTATGCAATAGAAAAATAATCCAAAAGTTATCTTTATTCATCAGTAGGACTGGACTCAAGAATGGCGAACTTTTCACATCATCTCTGATTGGTTTCAAAATGTTGACTTAAATCCCTGAAAGGGGGAGGGACAAGCAAACGAGAGAGAAAAAAACAACCCTATCTGTCTATTCGGGAGTAGTCATAATTCTTATTTCTGTGAAACACATTCCATAGTGCAAATTGTTGTAAATGTTAAATTTAATCTCTAGTCATTAAAGTGCTCAGTTAGTTTAAGGGCATGTATGAACGAGACCTCATATGGATGTGCACGTTTCAATGGACATCTCACGATTTTCAACCACACTTCCTGAGTCAAGCTTAAATGAACAGTTTGGCCAAAATTCCCCCCCCCCCCACCATTTTCGTTACTCCTGCACTTAATACAGTTAAACAAGTGAGCTTATAGCTACCAGTTCACCTACAACATCCAGTAGCATTGTTTTTAGTTCTGCAACATCATTTTGTCCATTTTTATAGATAAGTGTCTGAAAGCATGTCAATAAGTCTGGTGGTAATAACTGACATGCTGAACTGGTAGCTACAATCTCCTCTTCACGCCTGTGGAAAACTAAAGAAGCAAACTTGGAATGTCGGACAGGGCTGATGGATAGCAGGCTGTTAGGAATAGCAACAGGCTGAGATCACCTCATTGCTTGAGCTCTGATAAGAGTTTCCGGAAGTTTTCCAGTTCTCGAATACTGGTTGAGATTCTGGAAAAAAAATTTGTAGTAACAGTTTACATGATGGTTCACTTCACTGATATTACACATTAGTTAACTAAACAAACCATAACTAACATTAAAAAAAATACAAGTGTTATGTTGTTAAACTGTAATAAACCAATTAAGCCAAATAATTAGGATCAGCATTAAACTGATATTCATCACTGGTTGTTCCGTTCAACTACCTTGTCTTGTGGATGTTACACAACATTCATTGTAACTATAAATACGAAAAATTAAGTTCATTACTAAATTTAAATCTAATCATTGGCAAACTGATGAGGTAAAAAAGGAATAAAACATGATAGGACATGCTGTTATTTAACAATTATTTGCCAAGAATTTCCCTGATTTTATTACTATATTCAAAATGGTTCTCTTAATTGCTGAAGAATAAACTGTTTTCTTTGATAAGATATTATCTAGTTGTAATTTTGCATTCTGTAGTTGGTTCCATAATTGGTCGCTTGGATTACTCGCATATTCCTCTGTTAGATGTTTAATCTTTTCTTCAATG
>JAODTV010000003.1:13249642-13261153 GCA_025399955.1 Galeichthys feliceps
CCATTTTGGAATAAGGCTGTAACATAACAAAATGTGGAAAAAGTGAAGAGCTGTGAATACTTTCTGGATGCACTGTAGTTGTAAAATTTCCTGCAAGTCGTTTACCATGTCTTATTCCCTGCAAAACCACAGCAGATAGGATAAACTGAGCTTTTTCTATTCTTTGTAAATTATTCTTATCCTGTTAAATAAATCGTCGATTTTATCCAAATAATTTAGGGCATAGATCTACATAATTTTGACAATTATGAGAAGCATAGCAAAAAAAGAATATAACCTAATTACATAGCCTAATATAGGCCTATACCAGTTAAATTTTATATATAGGCCTACACAAGCTTGAATTATAATGACTCCGCATAGACTCTCCATCAGTTTACAGACAGTAGCCTATACCTATACAGGCCTGCATTATTAAACATGCAAGTATTTTAACTATAAGTAGACCTAGGCTATCAACACGAACTAAGGTTATAAATATTCTTATTGTGTAGGCCTGTGTGACGGATCATTTTAACAGACACACAGGCCTAAAATACTGGCCTAAAATAGTAGCCTATAAGGCCTAACAAAACATGAGCAAATTAGGCCTAAAGGCGCCTTAGACATTTCATTTAAACTCACGGTACAAAGGCCTATAAGCCTAAAACATGGCATCTTCAAGTAGGCCCCTAATATAATTTTAGTTATCAGAACAAAATGTTTTAAAAAAAAAAGAAGTTTTTTTTTATTTTCAGAAATACAGACCTATGCGATTTTACTGTACTTTGCCTGTAAGTTAGGCCTAGATTTTGCTCTAATAGTAATAGGAGCCACATTCTGAATTTGCGGGTTATAGGACCAATAACTTTGTGCATATCTATACATTTTTAACAGTTGCCATGCCCAGGTGCCATGCTGTTTTCACTTTTGTGCAAACT
Organism: Galeichthys feliceps; assembly: GCA_025399955.1. NCBI lineage: Eukaryota > Metazoa > Chordata > Actinopteri > Siluriformes > Ariidae > Galeichthys > Galeichthys feliceps. Next base: position 13,250,563 of record JAODTV010000003.1, read on the forward strand.
CACGTGAACTGAAACATCTGTTTTCATCACTAGGGTTAAACATTCAATTTTAATATTATAAGATTAGAAGGAGCCCTGCGATGACCTGGTGACTTGTTCAGGGTGTACCCCGCCTCTCGCCCATAGTCAGCTGGGAACTATCCAGCTTGCCTGCGACCCTGTACAGGATAAGCGGCTACAGATAATGGATGGATGGATGAAGATTAGAAGGTATTCAAGCCTACTTATTTGACTCCAGATATAATTTATGAACTAAAGCAAAGGCTATGACCCATTTATTTCCACAATAAACACTGTCTACATGCCCTATACATTTAGACGTATCATCGTATAGACCTAAATAGCCACGCCATTACACTCTACAAAACATGCATGCATGTAGTCACTTACATAGGCCTACATGGGCTTAAACTTGCAGAAACAAAAATACATGCCTTGCAATAATACATACCTTCAGCAATTAGTAGGCCTAGCTCTATGTCCGACAAAAACTATAGTAAGCCTTTGAGTGATATAAATATTCTGTGTTTGTCTCTCTCTCGTCAACAAGCCAGGAGTATACACGTTTTTCTTTTGTGTAGCAGTTTAAATAGCGTGCCAATTAGTGCATGCGCATGATAGCTGCTTTGGGCCGGAAATGGCGTGAACCGCACATTCCGGTTTGGGTGTCGTGCATTACGACCAATCGTTTTAAAGGTGTAGACCTCAACCGGTGTTAGTGCGGAAAACGTAGCGCGGATTTGCCATACTGAAAACGGCGCTGGGCCAAATCCCCTTGCTATGGGGGAAGTCAAGGAGTGTCAATTCGTGTCAAGTCGTGTCAAGTCGAGTCGAGTCAAGTTGTATCGAGTCAAGATGTATCAAGTCATGTCAAGTTATGTCAAGTCATGTTAAGTCATGTCAAGTCAAGTTGTGTCAAGTCAAGTCGTGTCAAGTCGTGTCATGTCAAGTCAAGTCGTGTCAAATCGAGTCAAGTTGTGTCAAATCGTGTCGTGTCAAATCGAGTCAAGTGAAGTTGTGTGAAGTCAAGTCGTGTCAAGTTGTGTCAAGTCGTGTCAAATCGTGTCGTGTCAAGTCTTGTCAAGTCAAATTGTGTGAAGTCAAGTCATGTCAAGTCGAGTCAAGTCATGTTAAGTCGCGTCAAGTCGTGTTAAGTCGTGTCATGTCAAGTCATATCGTGTCAATCAAGTCGTGTCGAGTCAAGTCAAATCTTGTCAAGTCGTGTCAAGTCAAGTCGTGTCAAGTCAAATTGTGTGAAGTCAAGTCAAGTCGTGTCAAGTCGTGTCGAGTAAAGTCATGTCAAGTCGTGTCAAATCAAGCCATGTCAAATCGTCTCAAGTCAAGTCAAGTCATGTCATATCGTGTCAAGTCATGTCAAGTAAATTCATGTAAAGTCATATCAAGTTGAGTCAAGTCATGTCAAGTCATGTCAAATCGTGTCAAGTTGAGTCAAGTCGTGTCAAGTTGTGTCAAGTCATGCCAAGTTAAGTCGTGTTGTGTCAAGTCATGCCAAGCCAAGTCGTGTCGTGTCATGTCATGTCAAGTCAATTTGCGTCAAGTAGTGTTAAGTTAAATCAAGTCAAGTTGTGTCAAGTCGAGTCAAATCAAGTCATGTTAAGTCGCATCATCAAGTCGTGTCAAGTCAAGTCGTGTCAAATCGAGTCAAGTCGTGTGAAGTCGAGTCAAGTTGTGTCAAGTCATGCCAAGTCAAGTCGTGTCATGTCAAGTCATGCCAAGCCAAGTCGTGTCGTGTCATGTCAAGTCAATTTGTGTCAAGTAGTGTTAAATCAAGTCAAGTTGTGTCAAGTCAAGTCGAGTCAAATCAAGTCGTGTTAAGTCGTGTCAAGTCAAGTAGTGTCAAGTCATGTCAAATTGAGTCAAGTTGAGTGAAGTCAAGTCAAGTCATGTCAAGTCGAATCAAGTCGTGTGAAGTCGTGTCAAGTCGAGTCAAGTCAAGTCGTGTCAAGTCGTGAAGTCGTGTCGAGTAAAGCCTTGTCAAGTCGTGTCAAATCGTGTCAAGTCAAGTCATGTCACGTCGTGTCAAGTCACGTCAAGTAAAGTCGTGTCAAGTCGTGTAAAGTCATGTCAAGTCGTGTCGAGTCAAGTCGAGCCACGTCGTGTCAAGTCATGTCGTGTCAAGTCATGTCGTGTCATGTCAAGTCAAGTCGTGTCAAGTGTTAAGTCGTGTCAAGTCAAGTTGTGTCAAATCAAGTGATGTCAAGTCGTGTCAAGTCGGCCTCTTTTATATGCCTAGTTATTATTAATTTTGGTCTTTGCAAACTAAAATTTTTGGGTAAATATAGCCCTGCCTTTTAAACCAAAAACTTCTGTGTCTTCTTGCCTTGCTGTATGGTCCCTGACAATTGGTGTCAGAAGTGGATCATCCAGTAACAAACACAGGATATTTTTTCTTCAACTGTTTTTGTTTTTGCTGTTATCCCCCAACATAAGAAGAAATGAATGATGATGGAAGATGTGGGGGAAAAAACAAGGAGCAAGAAGGAGCTGCAAGCCAAACTGCACAGGACAAGTAAGCTGGTAATGAAGAGGGAAACAAAAGAGCTTCTGGAGTGGAAGTCGCTGAACGTGAAGGAAAGGAGCAAACTGTCAGACCTGGTGGCCATTCTCCATGCACACATGGGACAGTAGGAGGCCCGAGATGAGAAGCAGAAAGTAGATGCAAGACAAGAACAGTGGTTGAAAGCACTTTTAATATCAGTTTCAGATGTTACAGTTAGAGGTACAAGCACAAACATCCCCACTGCCAGATCCGCCACCAACAGACTCCGATCCAAATCTGGAGGCCCTTCCATCCAGCAGATCTCATTCTCGTGCCCAGGTTGAACCTCCCATCATGACTGATCCAACGATGGCTGCAGCAGGTCAGGTTCACTCACACAATGTGCCTAGATTGGAAAAATTAACTGACAATGATGACATTGAACATTTTCTCATTGTATTTGAATGTATTTCTGTAGTCTGATGATGGCAAGTCAGATTGGGTTTTTCACTTGATGCCTTTACTAACTGGCAAAGCTTGAAGTGCTTTTGTGCATATGGACATTTGATGATTCTCTTGAATATGACAAGCTTAAATGTGCCATCCTTTCCAAATATGACATTAACCCTGAGACCTACAGGCAAAGATTCCATTCCCTAAAAGTGAATCCTGTTGAGAGCCCCAAGGAGTTGTATGCAAGGCTTAAGGAGCTCTATGGAAAGTGGATACAGCCAAAAGGTGAAAGAATCATGAAACTAGAGGAATTATCATATTGGAGCAGTATTTGAGAATGGTGTCCCCTGAGCTTCAGGTCTGGATTCAAGAGCATGACCCAGGTTCTACAATGGAGGTTGCTAAGCTTGCTGATGTCTTTGTGGCAGCACAGAAGAAGGGACAGCCATGGAGTTACACCTCATGGAAGACAAAACAGCCGTAAAACCACCCAGCAGCACCACGAGAAGCTGGTGGGGGTAAGCCTCCCACATGGGAGAATCAGTCAGCTAGTAGGCCATTGAAACCCTCAGGTAGAAAGCTGTTCTGCTATCTTTGTGGCATAGAAGGCCATATGAAGCCTATGTGCCCTAAAAATACAGCCAAGGTAACCCACATGTGTGTTGTGCCACATCCTCATGCAGAATCTGTTCTAAAGAATGACTAGGCTGTTAAGATGATTGATGTTGAAGTTAATGGAACTGCTCTCAAAGCCTTGATTGATACTGGGAGTGATCAGACACTTGTGCACAGGAAGTTTGTACCATCCAATGTTATCAGCACCAGAGACACCATCCCTATCTGTTGTGTACATGGAGATGAGAAGAGCTATTAAACAGCTGAAATATATATCAAAGTTAAAGATCAAACATATCTCTTAAACATTGTGGTTGCTGATAAATTGCCTTATCCTGTTGTGCTTGGATGAGACCTCCCAGTACTCTTTGATTTGTTGGAGCCAGACAAGAGCCAAAACTGTTACGCTGCTGTCACTAGGGGGCAGGCTAAGAAGGCTAATGAACACCTAGAGATCCTCAGAACTCTGCCACTCTACAGTGATGAGTTAGAGGCAGCACCCGGGAAGTCTCAGAAAACTCATAGGCAGAGAAGGTGGGAGAAATTCCTTCACACATTTGTGAAACCACCAACTAAACTGAGCCAGAGTTGCCATTAGGATTCCAGATGCCAGCCAATATTGTTGATATGCAGAAAACTGACCCATCTTTAGCATCTCTCTTTCAGAAATTCAAGGAGAAGGAGCCAGGAGCTGAGCTGGATGGGAAAAGAGAGGAATACATACTGCAAAATGGCACTCTCTACTGTCAGCAGAGGGGTCAGTCTTGCAGGTAATGGTTCCCCAAGCAGCTAGATACACCATACTTGTGTTGGGGTATTCTGTTCCCTGGGCTGGCCACCTAGGTAAGCACAGAACCACAGCTCGCATTAGACACCACTTTCACTGGCCTGGACTGTGCAGAGATGTTGCACAGTTCTGAAGAAGTTGTACTCAGTGTCAAATGACATCTGCTAGCCTTCCCTCCAGAGCACCACTCCCCATTATAGGCACTCCATTTTAATGCCTCGGAATGGACGTTGTCGGCCCTGTGGAGAAGAGTAAGGCTGGGAACTGTTACATGCTGGTCATAACAGATTACGCAACCAAGTTTTCCATTTAAGTCTATAAAGGTGAAGTCAGTTGCTTTTTGTCTGGTGCAGTTCTTTTCTAGAGTGGGTTTCCCTCATGAAATACTGACTGATCGTGGAACTAACTGTGTCAAAGTAGGTTAAAGTAGGTCCCAGTGTCTGTTAAAGTAGGTCTACCAGTTGTTCGGCATTAGGAGCCTGAGAACCATGCCTCACCACCCCTAAACTGATGGGCTGACAGAATGCTTCAATATGACGCTGAAGCAGATGCTGCGTAAGTTTGTGAACAACAGTGGTACAGACTGGGATCTCTGGCTGCCGTATCTCCTGTTTGCATATAGAGAAGTACCCCAAGCCTCCACAGGTTTCTCTCCCTTTGAACTTCTCTATGGGCATGAAGTCCAAGGGCCTCTTTCTTTGCTGAGGGAAATTTGGGAGAGAGACCAGGGGAGAGGGGATTCTGTCAATGTTGTATCCTATATTGTGCAGATGAGAGACCAGTTGGAAAGAATGAGCAAGCTTGCCCAGTCACACATGGCAGAGGCCCAGCAACAGCAGAAGTCCTGGTACGATCAGTCAGCCTGCCAAAGATCCTTCAGTCCAGGACAGAAGGTGTTAGTGCTTCTCCCCAGTGATGACAACATGTTGTTGGCAAAGTGACAACGGCCATTTGAGGTTCAGAAGAAACTTGCACCTACTACATACTGGATATCAACCCCCAGGTCAGTCATGCTCCATTAGGGTACTGCATGTAAACTTCCTGAAGGAATGGGTGCAATGACCTGAAGGAAAAACAGAAGTGGTGCTTGTCAGAAGTGTACTGGAAGAGGAGGAAGTGGATGAGCAATACTTACCCCCTGCTGGTGTTCCAGTGGACTTTGACCTGAGCCACCTCTCCAAAGACAGACAGCTCCAGGTGAGGTTGATCTGTAGTCTTGAAGCATTCCAGGAGAATCCTGGGAGGACTGAGCTTGTTGAACATGATATTGTCCTTAAAGAAGGTGCTTTTGTGAGACGACTTAGTTACAGGATCCCTGAGCGCCTGTTGACTGCACTGAAGGAGGACATGGATCTGATGCTGTCCCAGGGTATCATAGAGCCTTCAAAAAGTGAGTGATGTAACCCAATAGTCCTTGTGCTGAAAAAAGGACAGCAGCATAAGATTCTGTACTGATTATAGGTACCTGAATTCAGTTTGACTCCTATCCAACACCAAGGATCGATGACTTGCTTGAATGACTGGGAAAGGCAAAATTCTTGACCACAATAGATCTCTGTAAAGGTTACTGGCAGGTCCCATTGACTGAGCGGTCCAGAGAGCTGATGGCCTTTCGGACTCCATGGGGCCTATTCCACTTCAGCGTGCTGCCATTTAGGCTTCATGGGCCTCCAGCTAGTTTCCAGAGGCTCATGAACCAGATACTCCATGATTTCTCTGGGTTTGCGGTGGCTTATCTATTTTTATGTTGCAAAAACTTCTAAGCAATGATGCCATGCTGGATGAGAGGGAAGTGTGGATTGCTGCCAAGGATCGGGTCTTGTGGAGATCAAAAGTTAAAGCTGTCTCACGTTTCTCTATCACAAGATGAGATGGAACCGACCAAGAGAAGAATCTTGATAATATTGTCCCTTAGAGTGATAGCTGGGATAAACACCTGGAACATCTGCGCATCGTCTTGGGCCATCTCCACTCTGCTGGGCTGACTGTAACTCCTGCAAAGACACACTTCACAATGTCTGAAACTGAGTACCTGGGCCACATCACTGGCAATGGGATGACATGGCCACAGGTCAGTAATGTCCAGGTTATTGAGTCATGTCCTTTGCCATAAACAAGGACGCAACTCCATTCCTTTTTGGGGATGGCGGGCTTATCACTGCTTCATTCCACAGTTCTCCACCAGAGCGGCTCTGCTCACAGACTTTGCTGGATCCCGGAGTCCCAATCAGGTCCAGTGGACAGAGGAGGCCGTGGCAGCTTTCCATGATATCCAGCAGTCATTGAGTAAGCAACCAGTTTTATATAGTCTAAAGTTTGATGATCCCTTCATTGTGCAAACTGATGCTTCTGATAGGGGCTTGGGGGCTGTGCTTCTTCAGGGGCCACCTGACGACCACCATCCTGTTGCCTACATCAGCAGAAAACTGTTTCCCAGGGAGGTCCAGTATTCGACGGTGGAATAGGAGGTGCTGGTTATTAAGTGGGCCCTTGACTCTTTCCGTTACTACCTCCTGGGTAGAGAATTCACACTGGAGACTGACCATAAAGCACTGCAATGGATGGAGAAGGTGGACACCAATGGAAGAATTACCCGATGGTACCTGGCGCTCCAACCATTCCGCTTCAGCATCCAGCACATCTCCGGCAAAGAGAACCTAACAGCTGATTACCTCTCTCGCTGTGTCAGTGAGAGTCCTGAAGGGGGGAATGTGTGATGGCCACAGCCACACAGGGTAATATCATCCGACATTCTACCTTTGCACCTCATTAGTTTGTTGCACAGTCTATCATTTATAGTCATCTATACCATCATACTCAAATAACTGACAACACAGTTTGTTTGATTTATAGTTTATTTGATTTAACTTTACATTGTTTTATATGGAGTGCACACATTTTAACACTATAGGGTTGCAAAAGCTATCTTTGTCACAAATCGTGGTTGTTTTTTTTTTTTTTAGTTTTCTTTGAATTACCTTGAGCATTGGGGCAGTCCCTTCCTGGTTGGGCAAAAGGCGTGGCTGAGGAGACCTAACTCTTGGAGCCTGTTCATTAGGCCATACCACGTCTCACCATGTGCCCAAGGGGGATTTTGGCTTTAGTTAATTTTGCTTTGCATCTGTTTGTAGTTAGTGTTTATTTTTGTTTACCCCTTCTGTGTTATTTGGTTTGGCCAAGCCACTATACATGTTCCCTTTTCAGGTCAAGGTCAGTTTTGTTCAGTTAACGTCATGTCAAGGTCAATTTTGTCCAGTTAACGTCATGTCAAATGTCTGTCTCTCAAGTCAAGTTATATTTTGTTGACCTCTTTTACAGGCCTAGTTATTATTAATTTTGGTCTACGTAAACTTTAACATTTTTGGGTAAAACAAACCCCCTGCCTTTTGAACCAAAAATTCCTGTGTCCTCTTGCCTCGCTGTTTGGTCCCTGACACTGGCCAAGACTGCCTTCACATCACCAATTGCCAGCATCTTTCCCACAGTCTTTCCTTCAAATTCTCTTATCCACTAAGTAGGGATGCTAGATAGGGATGCCAGCAAACTCTCAAGGTCTTGTGTTTGCCATGGAATGTCCTGTGTCGGTCTTCCTTTAACTAAAATTGGAAACTGTCCAGAATTACACCATTTTGGGGGTGGTTTTAGTTTACGTCTATCTCTCAAATTTCCTCTCACAGGTTGATCTTTTTCTTGTTCAAGTTCCCACCAATACTCAACTTGCTGTCTTTGTAATTCCTCTGTCTCCTCTATTTCTTCCTCTTTTTCAGGTTCTTCTTCCCCCCAATTGCCCTTTGAGAAAGCTCATCAACTCTTCTACCTCTCCTATCTAGCTTTATCAATAGATGCTAGATGATGTGCTTCCCTCTCTTTCAACTTCTTCATTCACCATATTTCTCTATCCTCCATTCTCTTTCCGCACCTCTGAGAGCTTCTTTCCCGTCTTTATAACAACCTATTATTGCTCCTGCAGAGCACTCCTGTTCTTTCTTTTCCTGCTTTGAAGTACGTTGTGGTCTTTTTATCTGTTCCTCAACTTCCTGCTCCTTTTCTTCTACTTCTATTTCCCCTTTTATCTGTATGTCTCCCTCTACCTTCACCACAGGATACTGCCCTTCTGGAAATTGACTCTCTAAATATGGGGTGGTGCACTCACCCTTTTGGGCTGTGTCTTTCTAGCTTCCTCAAGAGGTGGCTCTTTCAAACGTCTCTCATTTTCTCTTGATTTTTCTCATTTTTTTCAGTATTTTAGTCACTTTCTTCACAAATTTCAAACATTTTTCTCCCTCTTTTTTAAACAGGCTGAGTATTTGTTTCTCTTCCTCTCTCTTTTTTAGCCTTTTCTCACTTTGGTCTTTTGGCTTGTAATTTTTAATGAAAGTGTCCACCTCCTCACAGAAACCCACCTCAAATGAACCATCTTAACTCAATGGCCCCTTCATCTTTTTAGTTCTCTTGGCCCATTTTCTGACATCTTTTTAATTCTATCTTTAGTTATAGGCAGGCTTGTAGTACTCGAGTCCAGGACTTGGACTGAAGTCCGACTCGTGCCTTAGTTTTAAGGACTCGTGATTTGACTTGGACTTGAGCATTGATGACTGGGACTTGGACTCGTGCATTAACTGCATTAGGACTCATAAATTCGAGATGAGGACTCAGATTTTTTCTTTATTTTTTGTAACATGCCATAATAATTTGGCATAAGATATTTATATCTACATTAATTTTTATACTAATTTCGTGGAAGTGTGTCACGCCTGTGCACCTTGGTGTGTGCATCAGAGACACTCAGGCGTGGTCCGGACGGTGCACGCCATTTCCACTTCCTGTATTCTCAATTGTTCTCTTGCTAAATGACCAGGTGTGACCAAGTCCTCATCAGGCAAAATTTTAGCTCCAACCTTTCTCAGTGTTAGGCCAATTTTATATATCTCTTCCCCAGCTCTTGTTCTTTTATCTGTCAGCCATGAAACTCTCCTTAACACTACAGAGGTCTCTACCCCTGAATTATTTAGCTTTCTCCCATTAACACCTTCACCAGCTCAAAATCCCTGTGCCTCCCCTTGGGCTAAATACCTCTTTATGTGATGTACAAATGGGGCTCTTACAAAACATAGCCCAGTGTAAATCAAATCTTCTAATGTTTCTTTAAAAAATTTTACTGTCCAGTCTCCACAAAAGTGCTTCCCAATTAACATATGGCCACTCCTCACTCACCTCTTGTAGATTTACTATCTCAGTTAAAGCTCTCAACAGTGTATCTTTCTTCTCTGTTGTCAAAGGAAATCTTCTCCCTAAGATATCTTCATATTCTATCTCTTCCCAAAAATGTGTTCTTATACCTCGAGTCTCTTTTAAAACCATTGTTGCCTGTAATTCTTCCATATACACACTCACTTTTTACTCAGTATTCCATAGTTTTTACAAACCAGCAGAGATAAACAAAAACTGCTTTACCAGTGAAGCAGAGAGAGAGAGAAACTCAGAAGGTGGGAGGCCTCCATTCACACACACAGCTCTGTTTCACACAGACACACTCTCCTGCTCAAGCTTTGCCATCACCTTGCCAATAGACCCCTTGTGCATGACATCACGCATCAAGTGATAATTTCACCTGGGGGGCAAACAGACATCATCTTTCATGTAAGCAAGGCTTAATCTGTCTTAAATATGATTGATTTTTGTGCTGTTTTTGGTTGTTCAAATCATTCAAATAGAGAAACAGTTAAAAGTTGTTACTGTCTCCCCGCTATCAAGAAAAATGTTAACAAAGAGAAGCAAATGCTTCAAGAACAATGAAAAAATGAGTGGTTAAAGAGAATACGACAAGAGGATCTAAGCCTGAAAACTCCAGGGAAATTCGTGAATACCTGCGTTTGTAGCAATCATTTTATTTCAGGTAAGAAGCTGTATTTTTAAAAATAGAAAGTCGTAAGCGAGTATGGAAGAGTTTGCTTAAGAATCTTGTTTTATTTCTGCTTGCATTCGAGTTAGCGTCTTCATGAAAGTGTTTCATTTTCTTACAGGTGAAGCAGCTTCCTTATTTGACACGGGAAACCCAGACTGGGCACCAAACAAACAACTCGGACATAACTCAGTAAAAAACCCAACAAGGAATGACATGCACAATATATCCTGAAAGAACAGAAAAGATTAAGCGCAGAGAGCGCTGGAGTTTCGCTTCTGTTATCAGAGGAACCCAGTCCTGTGCAAAGTGTCAACATGGAGCCAGTGTAGTA
>JAODTV010000003.1:13627012-13638855 GCA_025399955.1 Galeichthys feliceps
GCTCCGTTTTACTACGTATTTACTATGTATTTTTTTACCTACTACGTATTTTCATACGTAGTTAAACGGAGCAAAACAGAGCCTTAGTGTGACAGCACCCTAAAACACTTCTTTTATTTGAAGTATGTGGTATTCAAACACAGTTCTAACTATGAGTACACCTGGTTAGAATTGAGTTGTGTTCTGTCACTTACCATATGGTCATGGTTCAGTTTCTCCCTCACAATCTCAACTGCCATTGTTGTTGGTACACACATAAACAGTGATATGACATTGCATGACACCATTGTCTCATCTGATTCCAGGGAGAGTCCTTGGATTTTGTCCACAAAATCCTTGGAGTTCTGTACGTGGTGCTCAGTATTGCTAACAGGGATTATACCAGGATGGTAGCCTGGTATTTTGCAATGTTATATGGAATATTGTTGCTTCAAATAGCAGATTCTGTTGCAGTAATCAGGTCCAGTACTGGAATATGGTCAGGTGCAAAGTTCAGACCAAGGTTCAGAGTAGAGACAGTGTATAGGCCTAATGTGAAGGTTACACTGCCAATAACAATGATCTTTGTGTTATCATGACGTTGACTTGAATCTAGATGTGTGTGTGTGTGTGTGTGTGTGTGTGTGTGTGTGTGTGTGTGTGTTAATGAAGTATTCAGTATTTACATGATACACACTCATTATCTCTTTATTTAGGCCAAAACTGGAACATTATAATATGGTGGCTGTATCTGTAACCATATTGGCATAATTATCTGATTTTAAGTGACAGCTCTTTTCATTATTTTTACTTCAGCTATTCAATTTTATTCCTCCATTTATATGAAGAAATCATCTTTTACGAAAAAGAGAAATATTCATTTGACCATAGCAGTGAATATAGTCACTGCCCTAAGTGACTCTGAATGGAATTATCCTATTTTGACCCCTATTAACATCAGAAAACACCACCCCCCCCCCCCTCCCCAAGCGTCAGAGCCTTTATATACTCCATCATAGTATGTTCCATTCTACCACATGCACTCCATATGAACAATAGACAGAAGCCAATTTGCCATGGCAGCAAATGCTTGTTTTCCTCACATGATTTTTGATTGCATCTTTTACCGAACAGTCCTGCATTAAAGCTTCCATCGGGAGTGCACATCCTGAAGTATCTAAATCTGAAAGTTTATGTTAACACTCGGCACTGGTAATGTTTTTGTAACAGCTGGTCATTATGGGCATTAATGCTAAACTGACAGATTAATCAGTGGCAAAAATTTCTTATTCTTCTTCCCTCACTTTATTTCCTGTGCCTAAAATGAGATTGATTTTTTTTGTTTGAGTGATGTCATTCATTAGCCCAGAATGTTTATCATGAATATAAGTGTTGGAATTCTCCCTGGTGTCCTCTCTCTTCAAATTGGTTATAGACCTTTCTACTTTTTTGCCTTGGTTATGAGATTAAATAGTTCTTTTAAATTCTGTGTTAAATCATGTTAGGTAATATAGGACAGGAGTGTGACTGTGCGAATCATTTATAGATGGGGTCTTTAAAGAAGAAACAGGAAGGTGTGTAATTTTGATAGTAAAGTAAAGAAACATTTCAACAGTGACAGCAGATTTTGAAATGTCATATAGACCTATAGCTCTTTATGACTGCAGTGTGTACATACAAGAATGTATTCTTCCACTCCAGCAGGGACTGCCCAGGAATAATTCTGGATCCAGGCTATACAGCTGAACGCCAAGGCCTGTGCAGTCACTAAATCTCAATCCAGACCAACATATGTGAAGGAAGTACTGAGTAAATTACTCAGATGAAAGCTCCACCAATGGCCAATTTGCAGCACATATGGGAAGCAGTTCATATGACATGGAAACAGTGCTGAGGTGTTTCTAACTAGCAGATACTTATGCAAGCTTGATCATATTTCACAGGCATGTGATGTGGATATATGAGCAACTCATTGGTTAGTTTGAGCAACTTTCATAGCACTGCATCAGTCACTGTACTGTAGCTACTTCTAGTGGTGGCATTTAGAATAACTCTCTCACCAGTGGGTAGATTGCAGATATGAAATTCAACTCAATTTTATTGTATAGCACTTTAAGCTACAGGCATTGTCACAAAGCAGCTTTACAGAAATCTGGATCTTAACAATGAAAAAAAAAAAAAAAAAAAAAAAAAAAAAAAAAAAAAAAACACTCCCAGGCAACATGAGGACGACACCTTGAGAGGAAACAGACTTGAAAGGAACCCAACCACTTCTGGATGACACCAGATAGTGGGATTATAAATATAGAGTATACAACTGTAAAATAACAAAGACTAACAGTATTTTGTGTGTTGAAAAGACACTCTTATGAACATATTCTAAGTAAGGGTCCTGGGATAAGCACAGGACAGCCTTTATGATTACAGGGCAGTACTTAGAATGTATGAATTTACAGTATCCAGGTGAAAATATCCACTGAAAAAAGGTGAGACTTGGGCAGTGCAAAACTTTAGGGTACCCATGTGGGACTATCCACAATAACAGAAGCTCCAAGGACAAGTAGAGCATCTGGATGAATCAGACAGGTCTGAGAGGGTGAGAACAGCCAGAAGAAGAAGAAGAAGAAGCAGAAGAAGAAGTGTGTCAGGACCAGACTCTGGCATTACATTATGTAGCAGGAGTACACATACAGTTCAACAGACAGAGAACAGATTATTAAGTATGTTCTTATCACTTCATGGTGCAGTAAGGGGGAGGTTGGGGATTGTTTGGGGTGACAGGATCAAAATATCCCAGTTTAACATAACTCTCTATTCCTGCGACGCCCCAGATTTAGCAGAGGACTTATGTAGTCCTAAATATTTCCTACTTTCACCTCATAACCCAACAAGGAAGCCGTTATACCACACTCATAATATAGAAGAGCTTAACATACAAACCTCAGTATACTGGATACATTTAAATAGGTGAACAATTAAAGAATGGACCAAATTTCTAAGAAATATTAATGTCAAATCTTTATCCCATTAGGTAAATTAATTGCACTGTTAGTTAGATTAACTGAGATTTCATTCATTTGGAAAAGAACAAGGAGATGACATTGCTGCTGCTTTGGAATCATGACATCAAGATTAATTCCTGTGACAAAGGTGTCTGGCTTGAACTAATCAATATGTAGCTAAATAGCTTAAATGAAGATTACAGATGAGGCGTGTTCCCATTTATGTGTAATATAAACAACAAATTAGTCAAGAGGTTACAGCAGACAATGAAAACAGCAAACAATACAGTTGTTATAATAAGCGATTTAAATACATTTTGTGGCATGACATGTGTGAGCTTATTTGTAAGTGAGTGTGTGGCTGTGTCAATATAGTGTAAGTGCTGCTATAACTGAAAGGTTTTTACAATGTCAGTAGATTGTTCTTGGAAATAAACAATATTATCACTTTTAGATGTAAGAAAAAATAGTATAAGGCTATATAAGAATCAAAGCTGCAACAATTAGTCTGAATAATAGATCATGTTTATTAAAAAATATCGACATGGATTTTTATTTTTTACTAGTTTTTTACAGAAATGCAACAGAAATGCAAGGGTAGAAAAAGTACCGAGAAATCATACTTAAAGTTTCACAATCATCATTTCAAAATGAATTAATCAGAAATAAAATATCAAGTAATTAACCAATAAATAGCATTAGCTAGAATTTGACTTGCTGCCTCACCAAGTTATAGAATTGAAGCCAGTTTAGTCTAGCATTAGCAAATAAATCTTAAAATTAGTTAAACTTACCAACATGCTTTTTCAAATTTGATGGAGTTCATGCTATCTAGGGAGGCAAAGGAGACATTTCATAATGCTGGGGTAAGCAAATACTCATATAAAATAATATATTTTACTGAAATAGGACCGGGGCATTCATCCTGACTGCCAACACCACAGTCTGGAGGCTTATCCATCTTCAGACAAACATGGATAGCTATAGTGTGCAGCTAGCTTCATTTTGTAGCATGAGAAGTTGTTGTTGTTGTTGTTGTTGTTGTTGTTGATGATGATGATGATGAAGTGGCAGGGTTTTTGTTATCATTATTTTTTCCACATTGATGAACTTGATTGGATGCCTAAGTGAAATAATTGGATGCTAAAGATAAATGATTGGATACTACATGGAAATGATTGGATGCTAAACTGAGATCATTCAATTGATATAAAGTGTAGTCATTGGCTGGATGACAGAAGAACAGACCTTCAAGATTTATAATTAGTACTTTGAAGGTCTAAATAAAAAATAAAAGAAGTGAAAGATACGTTTTTTTTATATTGGGAATGTAATTAAGAGTACAAGTATTCAATTTCAATAACACTTAAGTAAAGAATAAATATGACAAAATAATCCTTAAGCAAGTAGAAAAGGTAAAAGATACATCCTACAAATGCATTGGAACATATTGTTAGTGATGTTTCCTGGATTCATTGGGTGTTTCGGGTCTCACAACATCATACAGCCTTACCCAGACAACCGAGGCGGGGTTAATCAAGCCCCAACTTGCATTCCAACATCACTAGCCCATTGATCCCCCTCTTAATCCACAGCCATCTGGAGGGTCTCTCTGCGGCCTCTGTGACAGTCCTGATGGCCATCCTCCTCAATGGCCCACTCATGCCCAGCAGGTTGCAGACTCTATAAAGAGAGCAGCCAGTGAAGCCTCTGCAACCTACTTCCACTGGGTGGGAGTGTGCTCACCAGTCCTGTTTCCAGCACTCCTCCAGAAGTCCCTGATACTTGGCACACTTCCTCTTAAATGCCTCCTCTATGTGTTCTTCCCAGGGCACTGTCAGCTCTATCAGGGCTAGCTGTTTTGAAGCCTCTGACAAAATGACAATATCTGGTCGCAGTGATGCTACTACAATGTGTGCCGGAAACTCAGCTGCTTGTCTAGGTCTACCATTAGCTGCCAGTCCTGTGCAGTGGAAAGTAGACCCACCAAAGCTCTAGGTTGTGGTTTGGGCTGCTCTCCTGCCTTGACGAATGTCATCTGCTTCCTGGGAGGGCAGTTGGGCCTGCTGTTTTTTATGGCTGAGGAGAGTTTTTTATGGCTCTGCTCACCAGATGTCAGACAAAGTGAGCCTTCATTCCATTGCACTCTCCCATCTCATCCAAGCCCCCTGCTGACTCATGCCTGCCACCCTACTTGTTCTTACTTTGTCCATGGCTGCCCTCACTTCTCCCTGGACCAGAAGTCTCCTCTTCTTGCCCTGGACTCTATCATACTTAGGCATTGGAAAGCTGCCCAAGCCTGATCTTCCCATCGCCACTCTGCCAATGACTGCCTTGTGCCTCAGCCTTGCTTCTGCCATTTCCAGCTCCCTAGCGGCACTCCATTTCTTGTCTGTGTGGACTTCAATGCCAGCTGCTGAGACTTTGGGGTCATTAGAGTCTATATATTGCAATGCCTCTCTAGTATGGGAGACCTTGTACTCTTCAAGATTCGAGATTCAAGAGAACTTTATTTTCCCATGAGGGAACTTCATTTGTGGTTATATATGTGCAAACATACATACATACATACATACATACATACATACTATCACCCTAACGTTCACAATGAATACTCAATAAAAATAGAAATACCTAAAAAGCTTAAAAACTAGTTGTGTGTGTGCGTGTGAGAAAGGTCCTTTTGTGTGTTCAATAGTCTGATGGATGCTGACACAAAAGTAGACATGGCTCGCTTAGTTTGTAGGGGCAGGGACCGAAATCTCCTCCCAGAAGGTAAGAGAACAAAATGGTTGTTCAAATTGTAAGTGGGGGTCAGATGTAATTAATTTACTTTTCCTGATGGCTTGCTTCTCAAATATGGCTGAAACGATGGTCTGAGGTTGTCCAATGACCTTTGCACACAACTTGATGATTCTATTTAGGAGGTGGCGGTTAGCCTGAGCCTCACCCATCCACTTATCCTGGGGACAGACTGGCCAGGGTTTAAAACATTAATAAAACAGTTAGTAGTGGATTAGTACGTCACGGGAGAATCCTGTGGCAAAATTGGCTGGGGAGGCGGTCTCAAGGCCATCTGCGTCAGCTCCACGTCATGGTGACACAGAGAGTGGGAAGGGCCCCACCTCTCCTCTCTCTCTGGGGAATCCCTCAGGGGATTTCCCATTGGAGCAGACATGTCGTGAGTCTTTGAAACACGCTTTTGACCAAGTGAGAATGATTGATGGCCAGAACCTCTAGCCTAATGTTGTGCTCTCCTTTCCGTATTTTTGTATTATTAAGGATAGGCTATATCGAGTGACACAGGACACTCAGATGAAGGAAGAGATGACACGGTTGTTGGTCCCGAAGAGCTGTAGGGAACTTTTATTCCATGTGGCTCATTATAATCCCATGGCTGGGCATCTAAGTCAGGACAAAACACTGAATCAGCTCATGGCTCATTTCTATTGGCCAGAGATTTGTGCCGATGTCCGCAGGTGGTGTGCGGCTTGTCGCGAATGCCAGCTGGTAAATCCAGCAGCCACGCCAAAAGTGCCATTGTGCCCACTGCCATTAATTGAGATCCCCTTCGAAAGAATTGGCATGGATCTCGTTGGGCCATTAGATTGATCTTCATGTGGGTATCACTTTGTGTTAGTCATAGTGGATTATGCAATGCGATACCCGGAAGCAGTGTGTCTCTGCAATATCTCTGCACATAGTGTTGCAGAGGCACTCTTCCGCTTTATCTCCCGAGTTGGGATTCCGAAAGGAATCCGGAGTGATCAAGGCACTATTTTTATGTCATGCACATGATGCGAATTGTATGAATTATTGGGAATTAAATCTATTCGAACTAGTGTTTACCATCTGCAAATGGATGGGCTGGTCGAATTATTTAATCAAACACTTAAAAATATTATTCATGAGTTCGTTCACACTAGAAACTGGGATAAGTGGCTAGACCTTCTGTTGTTTGCAGTGTGTGAGGTCCCACAAACCTCCACTGGGTTTTCCCCACTTAAATTGCTGTATGGGCGCAAGCCCCATGGCGTCATAGATGTCATTAAAGAAAATTGGGAGGAGGGACCTTCACAAAGCAAAAATGAAATTCAGTATGTTCTTGATCTGAGAGCAAAACTCCATGACTCAGCACTGAGTCACATAACCCAGGAGAATTTGCTGCAAGTTCAAGAACGTCGATCCCGCCTGTACAACAGAGGGACACAGCTAAGAAAATTTGCACTGGGAGATAAAGTGCTCATTTTACTGCCCACATCGAGCTCAAAATTACTCACCAAGGGGCAAGGGCCTTTTGAGATCACACAGCGAATTTGGGAAGTCAAATATGAGGTCAGGTGCACAGATAGAGGTGATGCATGTCAACTTTACCACCTCAATCTCCTGAAACCATGGAGAGAGGAGGTTCCTGTGGCTCTGGAGATAGTAGTTCCAGAGAGGGCAGAGGTAAGGGACCAGCAGTAAGGCTGAAAGGTTCAGAGCAATTCACCCTGGTCCCATGTGGAGACCACCTCTCACCATCCCAGAGAGCACAGGTTAGTAGGTTGCAGGAGGAATTTTGTGATGTGTTCTCACCCCTCCCTGGTTTCACTGACCTCATAGAGCACCACATTGAGACTCCCCTGGGTGTGGTGGTGTGCAGCCGCCTGTATTGGCTCCCCAAGCACAAGAAAATTGTGGTTCGGGATGAACTCAAGGCGATGCTTGATATGGGGGTAATTGAGGAGTTGCACAGCGATTGGAGCAGCCCGGTGGTCTTAGTTCCCAAGACTGGCAGGATAGTCTGGTTCTGTGTGGACTATAGAAAAGTCAACACGGTGTCTAAATTTGATGCATATCCGATGCCTTGCATTAACTGCTTGATCAGTTAGGCTTGATTTTATTCGACACTGGATTTAACAAAGGGATATTGACAGGATATCCCCCTGACTCCATTATCCCGTGAAAAAAGGCCTTTTCCACTCTGTTTGGTTTACATCAATTTGTCACCCTTCCTTTTGGGTTGGTTGGGGCCCCAGCAACGTTTCAGCATCTCATGGACCGAATCCTCCATCTCCACAATGCGTATGCCACTGTCTATTTAGATGACATTGTTATTTATAGTAATGATTGGCAGCGGCATTTACAACATCAAAGGGCTGTACTGAGGTTGCTGAGGCGTGTGGGGCTCACAGCAAACCTGAAAAAGTGTGCAGTTGGACAGATGGAAGTATGGTATCTGGGCTTCCACTAGGGTCATAGGTAGGTGCATCCCCAAATTGATAAGACTGTAGCAATTGCGGCCTGCCAAAGACCTAAGACCAAAAAGGGCAGTTCCTGGGCCTGGCTGGCTATTATAGGTGGTTCGTGCCTAACTTTTCAGAGGTCACCAGCCTGCTGACTGACCTCACGAAAAAGGGGGCACCAGATCCGGTCCAGTGGACAGATCCGTGTGAACGGGCTTTTGCAGGTTAAAGCTTTTTTTTTGTGGGGGCCTGCTGTTGCGTTCTCCTGACTTTTCTCTCCCTTTTGTTTTGCAGACTGACATGTCAAACAGAGGGCTGAGGGCAGTTTTGTCCCAGGTGGTGGAGGGGGAGGAGCACCCGGTGCTGTACACCAGCCACAAGCTCTCCATGCAGGAGTCGAAGTATAGCACCATAGAGAAGGAGTGTTTGGCCATCAAGTGCGTGGTCCTCACTCTCCGGTACTACCTACTAGAATGCCCACTCACCCTCTGTTCTGACCATGCCTCGCTCCAGTGGCTACACCGCATGACAGATGCCAATGCATGGCTCACTCAGTGGTATCTGGCCCTTCAGCCCTTTAAATTTGAGGTGGTCCACAGGCAGGGGCCACAGATGGTGGTGGCAGATTACCTCTTCCACCAGGGGGGAGTCAGCTGCAGGCTGGACAGCTCCTCAGCCTGAGTCAGGCGGTGGAGGTATGTGGCAGCAAGAGTGTGGTTGAGCGTTGGCTCTAAATGGCGAAGAGTCAGGTTGAACCAGCAGGTAACATGTGACGAGTTACACCTGTGTCTAATAACTGGCTCTCTATGAACGTGTGTCTCTGTGTGTCTTTCAGATAGCCAATAACAAGAGAGAGAGCTGTGTTCCCCAATGCGTGTGGCGCCTGTGTTAGTCATCACTGAAAAGTGAAAGTGGAAAATAAAAGTGCACCTTGAATTGCAGCGCCTGTCTCCGTGCTCCTCATTGCCCCAACATAAAGACCTGTTACATTACTTTACTGACTTACGTACATTACTTACTTACATACTTACTTCCTTACTTTACTTAATTACTTACTTAATGTACTTACTTCCTTACTTTACTTACTTACTTACTTTACTGTGGCAGTGGAGGCGTGGTCGAGCGCCAGTTTGTGAATGGAGGGTGAGGCCAGGGAAGGTGAGCAGCAAAATGATCACACCTGTGCCTAATTAATGCTGTGTGTGTGCATGTCTTGCAGTGACAGCAGAGGGCTAATAATGAGGTGAAAGCAAAAAGGGAAGGAGCTCTCTGCAGAGCAGAACCATGTGTGCGTGTGTGTATGTGTGTGAACTAAGCTGAAAAGCTTAAATAAAAATTGTCCAAGCAATTAACCCACCTGTCCCAGTGCTTCAGTGTTCCACCACCCCCAAAGAAAGTGTTACACTGGTGCCGAAACCCAGGAACACTGAAGTGAACCACCAACATGAAGTCCCCACCATTTAAGGAGCTCATCTATGCCCTCGCCACCATCCAACAGAACCAGCACCAGGCACTGCTTAACCTGCACAATGAACAGGAGCAGCACTTAGAAGTGCTGCTGTAGGCCCAGAAGGGAGATCGCCAAACATTCTGGAACCTGCTCGCGTCAGCATGTACGCCAGCCGCAGGGTCAGCAGGCTTGCCCCACATCATGCTGATGAAGACGGGGCCTCATGATGATCTGGAGGCCTTCCTCATGCTCTTTGAGCAAGTCACAGAGGTGTGGGGATGGCTGGTTGAGCAGCAAGTGACGCATCTACTGCCGCTCCTGACCAGAGAAGCACAACTCGTCACTCAGCAACTACCCCCAGACAGCAGGCTGGAGTCCATGGCCTTAAAACAAGCCATTCTGAAACGTGTCCGCCGCACCCCCAAGCAACATCGTCAGAGCTTCCATGTGCTGACTCTGGAAGAGGCCAGCTGGCCCTTTAATAAAAATAATAATAGATTTTATTTATAAGCGCCTTTCAAGATACCTAAGGAAAATGTACGGTTTAAAAATCCAAGAACAACAGTACACAACAATACACAAACACTGAGGACACTGTACACTCGATGAGAAACAGATACACAGACAGAACTAAGTACAGAAAACATTTAAGAGAGGTACGACAAGAGCACCACAAAGGAGGGGCAACACAAAGAGGGTGGGCGGTACAAAGATAAAAAGGAGTAAAGTATGGAAATACAGAAAAAGCTATTTTTTATGAAGCAATGGGAGCAGTTAAGAGGCAGTGGAGAAAGCCATTCTGAAGAGGTGTGTTTTCAGCAGAGTTTTGAAGGTGGATAATGTTGGGCATTGGCACAGTGCTAATGGAAGGGCATTCCAGAGTTTAGGGCCAGCCACAGTGAAGGCCCTGTCACCCATGGAGCAAAGCCAAGAGGGGGGGATAGCTAGTAGATTGGCATCAGTGGAGCATAATAATAATAATAATAATAATAATAATAATAATAATAATAATAATAATAATGTTAAACTTATATAGCACCTTTCTCACACCCAAGGTCGCTTTACAATTACAAAAAAAAAAAAAAAGGACACCAATAGAGGGTCAGGATGTAATTCCAATGGCGTAGCTACCCACAGTCCCACCAAAAGGCGCATGAAGGTATGTCCCACACTGCCTGTACAGCCACTGCGATGCCACTGGGCAACATTGCTCGGAACACTGCGCCATGGATCCACAAACTTAGCACAGAAGCACCGCCACACAGAGCACTGGTATGTCCCAAACCACCTGCACAGCCACTGCGACGCCACCGGGCAATATCGCTCAGAACACCACACCCAGTACAGAAGCACCACCGCACAGAGCATTGGACAACCCTGATGTTAAAAGAGCAATGAGCTCACTGCAGTGCATAGCAAAGAGCACAGGCATCACCCATGGCGGACCAAGGCCTGAAGGAAACCGATGCCCAAAACTGGGTCCGGAGCTACGCCACAACTTGCGGACAGAACATTCAAACAAATAACATTCAAACAAAGAACAAAAATCAAACTATACAAACACAAAAAGAAAAACAAAGGGGAAAAAATTAAAATAAAAAGCTCCAGTGAGAAGCAGCAGCCAAAATGCGCACAGCGTACTCTCAACCGGAAATGGAAACGGGAAAAAGCGTAGGGTGCGAGATGGTCTATATGGAGTTAGGAGGTTTGATAGATAGGAAGGGGCCAGGTTATGGAGTGATTTGTAAACAAGTAGAATGATTTTGCATGAGATGTGGTACTGGATTGGGAGCCAGTGTAATTGCTGGAGGATGGAGGTGATATGATCCCATGATCTGATATGGCTGAACACCCTTGCAGCAGAGTTTTGGACATACTTGTTGGGACTAGGCATTAATGAATTTGGTTAAGATTGATAGTTAATAATTATTATTAATAATTATGAATTATAAAGAAAATTAAATTATTATTAATCAGAATTAATAATACAGGGCACCACCCTGTTGACAGGGAACATTAGCCAAAGGCGTTTCAGTCTCAAAAATTACCAATATTGAAGATGTGAATCCGAGCACGGACCTTCTCAATCAGCTTGACACAAAAATATACAATAATCACCAAGGTAGCTTAGCTTTAAATACAATAAAGTTTATTTGTCAATAATGCCAATCAACAATTAACAGT
>JAODTV010000003.1:13780538-13790664 GCA_025399955.1 Galeichthys feliceps
AAGTGCCATATGGGCTTTCATTTGGCACCATGACCTTTGACCTTGAATGACTTTGAAATGTCAAACTCAAGGTCATGAATTTTCATAGGACTATAACCTGACAGCTGATGACTGAGAAATATTATCATTATCAACATATAGGTATAAAATAAATGCTGCCAGGCAAGGTCTGTTTTGCCTGGCAACACTTGTTTCCTTATTGAACTGTTCCTTACTCAGGTAATTCAGGGTTTACAGCTGGAGTCCATAATACAAACATTTAATTCAAACTGATGTGTTGATTTATCACCGGAATAGTTTTTTCCTTTACAAAACCCATGTCTTAACTCAAGTTCTTTCTAAGTATAAATGTGATGACAACAGACACTGCTGGGATGTTTTTAGTCTTCCCGCAGCAGTTAAAGACATTTTTATACCATGTCATTTCTACACACCCTGATTAAACCTACATCGCAGCTGGAGACCACAAGAAGGGTGTGTTTTCACCCAATATTCCTTCTGGATTCTAACCTAGGGTCATCTCACGCTTGTGGCTTTCACTTCGATTGGCTGGTACTCTTGCAAGGATGAAAATTATTGGTTGCTCTAGATTGGAACACCTCTACCTTTAAATTCCTCCCACCCCCTGGGTGCTTCAACTCAGCCACATGATGCCAGTGCCTTAAGGTTCCTGTGGCTTGTGGCTGCCACTTGCTTGGTTTAACCCCACCCAAGAGCTTCTATTTGACTGTCTGACTGCCCAATAACTTTTTTTAAAATGTGTACCAAGGGACACTCCCCACATTTCCCCAAATATTTAGACTATTTACATACACTCAACTAAGAGCAAGAAATATACTGTATGGCCTACATTAACACACAGTTAACTCTAGCCAGGAATTTGAGTTCTTAAAGGTTCTGGTTAATGTTAAAAGCGAATATAAATTAATTCAAAACATTGGTTTATACAAACAATAAGAATAAACAGCTAACTTGGTAATGGTAGGTGTAAATATTAGGTCTATTTTTTTATTTATTCATTCATCTTCAGGAAAAAAGCTTTCAAGTTCAGAGTGGATCCAGAGCCTATCACAGGAGCCCTGAGCATGAGGCAGGAATACACTCTAGGTAGGACACCAGTCCATCCTAGGGCACCATGCACACACATTCACACCTAGGGGCAATTTAGAGTAGCCAATTCACCAACTGACAGTTTTGTGAGGTTGGAGGAAACTGGAGAACCCAGAGGAATCCCACATGGACCGTGAAGCTGTGAAGTGGAAATGCTACCTTGCTCCAGTATTTTAAAGTTTTAGGTGCTGCACCACTGTGCCAACATCATAAACTTTTTGACAAACTATAAATATTTGCTGCTTGACTACTGTATTTTTTCTGAATAGAATATTTTCTTTGCTGAATGTGCTGCAACATCTTATTTTTGGTTATGATAGTAAGCCAAATCACCAACACAACAAGCCAAATATCTTTAAGACAGTTTATTTTCATCATTATGGTTTACAAAGTACAGTTATGTATTAATGCATAACATTTGGAATTATTTTGGATGTCTTGTACGTTTTGTAATAATCATTATGACCATTTCACAACATTTAAGTCAGAAGGAAATATGTCAGGAACAGCATTCTTTGAATTACCAATAACAAGGTAATAGATAAAAAATGGCTAAAAATTGAAATCACCTTTTCAAATTAGAAAACAATATAAAAACACAAAATTTGTCAGGACATGTAATAATTATTAAACTTCACATGCTTTCTCCACCCTAAAAGCAAATAAAGATGACTGTTTATGCATTTAACTGCCTTTTTGTCCCTGATAGCCTGTTACATAAATTATGTCCTTCTTTTTGGCACCCACTGCTTGGGATTTTCAAGTCAAGATACTTCTATTTCTCAAAACCAAAGAACAACCTGTTTGGACATTTTTGTTGTTTGAGAAATAGTAAGAAGGTTTAGAAGTTATGGTATGGCTGGATGACTGCATCACGTAGAAGCAATCAGGAAACCACTGAAGGAGCAGTGGACATTATCAGCAGCAAAGACACCATTTGCCTCATCATCAGGGATCTGGACATAAACGGTGTCCTGCTCATTAAGCTGAAGGACAGCACTACCAGACATCTGGTCCAGGAAGCCCTTGTTGTACTCATCATAAGTGAACATAACTGGGTCTTCATTTTTATACAGTGCCACTAAAGCATTAGCTCCATTCACATGCATGCTGTATGAGAAGAAATACACTCCAGGAACCTGACAAGTAAAGATACCTGTCTCAGGATCATAGTGATTCTCAGCATTGTAGACAATTTGTTCAAACTTAATAGGGCTACCAGCTGGAGGATAAGGTGTTGTAGTTAAGGCGGTAAAGGCAGACATCGAGGTCTTGATAAAAGGTTCCTGGACAAAAGTTCCCTTAGTTTCTGCAATAATAACCTCACCAGGAGGACCAGGTGGGCCAGGAGGGCCAGCTGGTCCGCTTTCACCAGGGGAACCATCTGATCCAGGAAGTCCTGGTGGACCTTGTGGCCCAGGAATTCCTTTAGCAGAAAGACCTGCAGGGCCAGGTTGACCAGGAAGACCAGGGTGACCTTTAGCTCCTGTTCCACCTGGTGAACCAGAAGGACCAGTAGGTCCTCTTGCCCCTGGGGCACCTGCAGGCCCTGTTTCACCAGCTGGTCCAGAATCTCCTGTATTACCCTTAGATCCGACAGGTCCAGTTGCTCCAGGAGCACCACTTGCACCTGTCTCACCAGTATCTCCTTTGCTACCTGGAGCACCTGTAGCTCCTCTTGGGCCTTGTGGGCCTGTTGCACCTGGGTAGCCCGATTTGCCCTCAGGTCCCTGTGGCCCCTGATCTCCCTTATGTCCCTTAAAGCCTTGAGTCCCCATTGGACCTGTTTGACCCTTTTCACCTGTAACTCCCTTCTCACCTGGGAAACCTCTTGGACCCTGAGAACCAGCTGGACCAGCTGGGCCAGTTGCACCTGTGTATCCTGTTGGCCCCCTTGCACCTTGCTCACCTTTCTGACCTGTTGCACCAGGGCTACCTACTGGACCTGTTTCACCTTTTGGACCAGAAGCACCTGGCTTACCATAACCTGAACTACCAGGAGCACCAGTTGCTCCAGTTGGTCCCAGAGGACCTTTAGGCCCCATACGACCTGGCAACCCTGGAGCACCATTTTCACCTGGTTTACCTGCCATTCCAACCCCAGGAGCACCAGTGTGGCCTTTTGGTCCAGTTCGTCCCATAGGACCAGGTTGCCCATCAAGACCCGGTGAACCTGCTTTACCTGGCTCACCTGAGTAGCCAGGTGTACCAGGCTTACCAATACCAGGCTGACCAGGTGCGCCAACAGGTCCCATAGGTCCAGTTGCACCTGTTTCACCTGGTGGCCCTTGAATGCCGATACCTCTGTCTCCTTTTTGTCCTGGTGCACCAGGAATACCTGGATGTCCCTTAGCACCTGGATGTCCCCTTGATCCCATTGATCCAGGCAAACCAGCTGGTCCTGATTTGCCAGTGGCAGTTTGACCAGCAGGCCCAGGGCTGCCAGCAGATCCAGGAGAACCTCTTGTTCCCTGAGGACCAGGTGCACCAGTGTCTCCTTTAGGTCCCGGTGCTCCATTTGCACCTGGTTTGCCTGGTCCACCTGGAGTGCCTGGCTTTCCAGGTGCTGAGTAGGCAGCAGGTCCAGGTGGGCCAGGTGGTCCCTGACGCCCTGGCAGTCCTACAGCACTCTCACCAGGGGGTCCGGGAGGCCCAGGAGGTCCTGGTTCGCCTGGCTCACCTGGGGCACCTGGCTCTCCAGCTACAGAAACCACTGTAAGAAAAATGAAGGTATCTATATTTAGATCAAATGGACATTCCAAGCATAACAATACAATTGTGATTTTATTTCTTAGTGCAACAGTCCCAATCATTTCAACAATTCAGCAAGAAATAACTAAGTGTTTTCTGTTTTTAAATCAGTATACTGTAGTGTCTCAACCTCTGTGAACTGTTGCACAGGTTAAACAATAATGTGAACAATAGTCCACAAGTTTTCAACCCTTGTTCTGGAGTACCCCCTGTACTGCATGAATTAGTGCTTTCCCTTTTCCTGCTCCCAACACACCTGATTCAATTAATCAGCTAATTTGAATCAGGGAGCAGTGAAAACATGAAATTATGTAGGGACAGGGGGTACTCTAGGACCAGTGTTGGGAATCTTTGAAGTGTTGTGTTTAAAATGAGAGAATATTAATAATCCCTTTAGGCAGTGCTATAAAGAAACCCTTTAACAAATAGGCAATGGAAGAACTTTCAACTATCTTTCAACTTGATTTTGTAACTTTGAATAGGATAAGTAAGGCTATGAGTAATGTTTAACGTTAATGGCTAGCGTTTTGGTTTAGAGATAGACTATGACTGTGATTCAGGTTCAGGTCCTTGCTTTGACCAGAAGTGTTTAAGGAGACCTTTAGTGTATCTCTGTTTAGGAGAAGTTAGGCAAGAGGGTCCCTGGACCATGCTAAGTTGGGCATTTGTATGACATATGGGAAGACAGTGCATCTCTCAAAAAGTAAAAATAAAAATGTATTATCAGGCTTAATATGCACTGGAAAGCACTTTTAATTGCATTTGCACTGCTAAATTGATGGAAAGGATGTATGATTACACTGAAGCCCAATACAGGGTAAAATGAGGATGAAAATGTCTGTCAAATATCAACTGGCTTCCTCTCTTCAACAGCTTCATAAGAATTTTGCTTGCACAGCTCATGAAGGGCTTTTGTCTAAAAATCCTTCTTCTTTGGAAACATCCACCAGTATTGCATTTTATTATGTTTTCCTAACAATGTAAATAGTCAAGAATAGTAAACAATAATGCATGGCATTTTTGTGGTTTTATAATTTCAAAGCTTCAAGCACCAATGTTTTTGTGTATAACTCTATACCTTGCACCAGTAGCATCTCACATTGGATATTCAAACAGATTACAATTACTTTTCCTTACACCCTGCAATAATTCCAGGATACACTTTGTTCACTGAATTATATTAGACTGTATTTATATGACAGGATGATGAAATTGTGGGCTCATGTTTTATGGGCGCCTTGATGTGGTCACATAGACTGGTGTGTAAACTGCATTAGTCCTTGTGTCATTCTGACCAAAACAGTTGTGTGAGGTCTTGACTGCGACACACCCTGACAAATCACTTTTCAGCATGTGTAAAGTGAGTTATTGTAGAGTGCAAGCTATTCATACACTCTGAAGGTTTGTTGCTAATTCACTGCACCGATTTTCTAACACACATTTGTATTTCATACACCACAAATCCAATACTCCTGCATCTAATTTCCAGATTGTGCCTTCATCCTGTAATACAGTCACCCTGTTCCTAGAGATAAGATCCAACCTGAGTGAATGCAACATGCCTGCTTCAGGTAATGAATCTCGTTAATGGTTCAGCTTCTTTAATTTACAAAAGGAACATATATCTTTAGGAAGGTATATGTTCAGGAACATGGTTGGTGATTATAATGGTTCGTTTAGCAACTTATAATGTTAAAAAGACACTATATAAATGCAACTTATTATTATTATTATTATTATTATTATTATTATTATTATTATTATTATTGTGTGACCATATTCTATGTATGTCAGATATTCTACGAATCCTGTTGAAAAGTGAGTTAAGTGTCGAACAGACAATATGCAACAAAAAAACCCTGTAAAACTATGCAAAAAAAAAAAAAATACAACTAACTAACTAACAAACTAACTAAAGAGAAAATGTTTTCATAGTGTTCATTATTTCTCTGATGCAAGATTTAACTTCTATTCATTTAATTTCAAACATTAGACCATGAAAACATACAAAACTCTACTGAGATCTTCATAAATGTAGAAATAAATGCTTCAATAATGCATCACTTTGTTTATCTGAATGTCATTTTCTTTATGCAATATGAAGTTTTTTGGGAAAAAAGTCCTTTGTGATACTTTAGTATTTCATTTCAAGCTCATTCTAATGAGTGCAGTGCAATCCAGTTGCAACTGAAGTAAAGCTCACAATTTTAAACCTGTGCCAAGATTATAAACAGGAGGCAAGACCTCTCATCATTGGACGAATTTGTGCATCCACTGTAACCAATCGCTGCAGTGCACTCACAGCTTGAACTCAAAAATGTGCCATGCTATTTACAGCTATTAGCTGATTGTATACAGCAGATGTGTTTTAATAAATTAAATTAATCAAAACCTAGAATAAGAACTTACCATGACTTTTCACGGCATAAGGAGCCTTCATCACTTTCTTCACCATATATCTCTCGCCATGGCCGGCAACCAGGGCCACCAGGAGAAGGAGAATGCTTGCTACTCGTAGGTCCATTTTCTGAGGTTAAATCTGTGTGTTGATTGAATAGAGTCGAGTTAGATCTAGGTGATAAATAACAGTGAAATTCTTCTAAGCAAAACGCATTGATGAATATTTTGAATTGATGAATATTATGAATTTGAAAATCTGCTAAAAAATAAAGGAACTGCCACTGTTTCAAAAATGATGGTTCAGAAGTAAATCTTTAAAATGTTTGTTCATATCCAAGAATCTTTCAAACTATTCTCAAAATATAGACCAATGTAGTGGTATTATTCAAAAACTGCCAGAGAGAGAGAGAGAGAGAGAGAGCGAAAAAGGATACATACTGGCATGCTTGGGTTCCAAATAAATAAAGTCAGCACCACTGCAGCTCCCACAGCTGTATATCCTCTTGGTTTGAGCACCTTAGGGCATCTGCTGCTCTCTGGCACAATGATCAGGGTTTTTATACTGTATGTGGCCCATACCTTATTAAAAAGCACCCACCACATGAGTCCCTCCTCCTCTCAGCTCCACTGTAATTAAGAGACAGAGCTGCCCAATCTTGGCATGGCACTTCATGATGCCCGTTTGCTTCTAAGACCCATGATTAGTTTCCACTCATTACTAAAATGGATTCTAGTAAAAAATATTTGTTGAAAAGGTTACACAGTTTGTATAGTTCATATTATCTGTATTTTATTTGTGTCTGTTAGCCTTTATTAAAAAAAAAAAGAAAAGAAAGAAACTATTTCCTTTTGAAAAAATTAAAAAAGATGATGTTAAACTTTTATTCATAATTAAGAAGAGTCACAAATACAAGAGATAGACATAAAGAAAATCATTATAACATGGAACTGCAATCACATATAAAGATGGCAATGTGAATTTACAGCTTGATGTTTGAGAACACAGATATCGACCACCAAAAAATACTTTAGTGCATATGACTTTGTGTGAATTTGTGCATTTTGCACTCAGAAATTTCTATATATCTAAAACTCTACTTATAATGTTCCATGTTCTGTTAGTGGATATAAATGTTTCTGTAAACATATTTACATTAAATATTTTGGAAACCTATTTTTGCAAATTATAGCTGCAGTGGGAATGAGTGAAAAAAAAAAAAAGAAAAAAAAATGGTGTTGACAGCCATACATAATCCCAACATTTCCAATTTCATCATCATCTGGTTGTCTTCTAAATAAACTTTCACCTTTATTGACCGTCTGGGCCACTTCATTCCCCTCCCCAAAAAGGCAAATAAAAACATGAAGGTTTTCAGCTGGCAGAAGTGGTGTCTGATTTTTCCTTTCATTTCCCTTTGCAACAATCATGATTAAACCTACTAAACTCGCTGACCATTAGTCAACACATGTAGCTTTCTTTCCTTTCCTTCTTGGAGTAAACTTTGTTCGGTTTGTGTGTATGGTGTATAGTGAGGCCTTTATTAAATTGACTATTTTAGGCCTAGTAGTTTATAGTGCCGTACTTGTGTATTTTTAAAAGTGCTTCTCCCTAGAAGCAGCTAGTAAAAGATATAAACAGATTGTCTGGAACATACATCTGCCTTTGACTGCTGTGTGAGGAGGTTGTGTCACAGATATCCACCAGGGGGCACACGTTAAGAGCGTGAAAGAGTTTTGAATCTGTCAGCATATTCATCATCAGGGGTCTATTGCAGGCATTTTTATGCTGCTTTATTCCATAAATCAATCATATTTTATCATGTTTTAAGCACACACTTGACTTATTGCATGTTCCCTGGAGTGCCTTTAATTTTTTTTAACCTTCTGAAACTATGTGGAACACACACACACACACACACACACACATCAAAATGATCATGACAAGAAGAGTGTAAATCCTGTCGCATATAACGATACTGGTAAAGAATTGTAAAGAGGTTGAAACTTCATCTATACTGCCTTTGTGTCTTTTTGCGTCCTAGGTGATGAGGTGGAAAGATCTTCCACAGGGTGTGTGGAAGTTCCCTGTTCTTCAGATGATGGAGAATTTCTGTCACACAAGGTATTATTAACCACCCCCCTAGACATGAACCTCATTTCAGCATCCACAATTTTCAGAATTAGACTCAATCAAGTGTAATTTTCCAAAGCGCCGTCTCAACATACTGTGTAGTTATGTAATATAAATAGACTCATAAGTATTGTTCAAGCATGCTCTGCCTGTGCAATAAGCTTGCGGACTTTATTTTGCACACCATAGCACTGCTTGATAATGAGAGACAGTTTTTATAGAGACAAGCCTGGAGTCAGATTGTGCAAAAAAAAAAACTGGAATAGCACCTGTACTGAGTACATGATTACAACTCTCATTGTAGGTGCCAAATTTCTGTCAATATGAGAAATAAATATTTTAGAAGAAAATATTTTTTTTCCACTTTCCTCTTGCATATGAATCATCTATTGTACATTGCTTGTGCCATCTCTGCCTGCAAACCTGCTTCTTTTCAACTATCTTTGTGTTTACAACCCACAATGGAGGTTTGAGACTCAAAATGCTACTAACATTTAGTTTAATGATAGAGCAGGACCGGGTGGAGTCTGGCCTATTTTTTTAATGTTTGTTGCTTCATTTCTGTCTTCATTTTGCATAAAAGCTGTGAAATGAAAGCAGAAGTAAACAGCTTGTTTCCTTGTGACCAAAATTCTTTAACATACTTTTCAGCATATGAAAATGTGGAGCAGCACTTTTTTTTTTTTTTTTTAATCAAGCATGCAATCACTTTTTTAAAGAAAAAAAAATGACATGCAAGATCAAATTGAATGCATTTAGTTATTGGTTAAAAAAAAAAAGAGTAGATATTCTGAGTGCTTTGCAGCTTGGCCCAAGATGCATAAATAAGCGAAATGTGTAGTTAGGAGTGCCATATGTGGATGTGCTGAAGTCATTACTGCTCTCAAGCTCTTTGTTGTGGTTGCTGTCCTCTTTTATAATAACCATTAGAGGTCACAATAATTGTCAGCATAGATGTGATTTTACTGCATACTATCTAAAGTTATCACATCAGGCCCATAAATTTGAGGCAGACACTAACACTGCATATGTTTTACTTAGTTAAAAGAAATGGCTGGGTTAAAAAGTGCCATAATGCTGCAGTATGGAACAATATACCATTGGTAGGAGTGATTGTGATAAACAACCCAGATAACAAATGAGTTCTGGATTATTACCAGCCCACATACCGCCATGGAATGATGGCAACGAACTTAGCCGAACCTTGATGAGACCATATTTCCGGCATGTTATGGACCAAAATTTGCAGTTGGGACACTTTTGGCTCAAAATTAAAATGCTGCTGAATCATTAGATATGGTTGGTTGCATTTGGGAGTATTTTGGCTTAAGTTACAAATTCCACAGAAACCTTAAATCTGCTGGCTCACAGTAAATGGTATTGCAACAACTGTGTCCATGAAACTCAAACCTTTAACTGTTTTATGAGTTTCCCTTCCTGATAGGGAAACAATCTACATGCAAATTTTAAGTGTTCCCTGAGACAGACAGCCAGAACAGCCACTACAGCGGGTGGCACGGTGGTTAGTGGTGTCGCCTCACAGCAAGAAGGTCCTGGGTTTGAGCCCCGGGGCCGGCCGGGGCCTTTCTGTGTGGAGTTTGCATGTTGTCTGCGTGGGTTTCCTCCGGTTGCTCCGGTTTCCCCCACAGTTCAAAGAACATGCGGTTAGGTTAATATGGGGGTGGCCTTGGGCTGAAGTGCCCTTGAGCAAGGCACCTAACCCCCAACTGCTCC
>JAODTV010000003.1:13903576-13919551 GCA_025399955.1 Galeichthys feliceps
ATTGTGCACAAAACTTAATGTAGTGACCAGATACTAACTCAAAGTCCCGCCTCCTCTCCAGGAACCATCATGAAGTCACCCGCTTTATTCTCATTTCCTCCCCTCAGGCTCTTCTAGTCCTTGCCCAGCCTTGGTTACTCTTGGTTACAACCTTAATGTGGACTAGTCCCCTGGCAATGTGCTTGGCTGAAGCTCCCATTGTCACCTTCGCTGCCTTAAGTCAGCTCTTTCCTCCTCCTGCTCGCCGAAGGCCCAGAGACCCTGGATCTCTCCTCTGTTCCTGCCAAATACCATGACTTGGGGAAAGTGTTAAGCAAGGCCCATGCTCTCTCCCTACCACCACACTACCCTTATGATTGTTCCATTAACCTCTTCGCAAGGGGTTCCGCTCCATAAGAGTAGGCTTTACAACTTGTCTTGACCTGAGAGAGAGGCCATGGAAACCTAATCAATGAGTCTCTGGCCACTGGTATCATCCATCCATCTTTCTCGTCTACAGGAGCTGATTTCTTCTTTGTGGGCAAAAAAGCTGGTTTGCTCCACCTTTGCATAGATTACTACAGCCTTAACAACATGACCATCAAAAACAAATACCCTTGCCTCTCCTTCGTTCCACCTTTGAAGGCTACCACCCTTCGTTCCACCCATGGGGCTACCACCTTCACAAAATTGGACATGCAGAATGCCTACCACCTAGTCAGGATTTGGAAGGGCAATGAATAGAAGACTGCATTCAGCACATCCCTTGGGTGCTTTGAATACCTCGTTATGCCCTTTGTCCTCACCAACACTAAGCAGTCTTCCAGGCCCTGGTGAATGATGTCCTTTGGGACTTCATTAACCATAGCACCTTCATCTACCTGGAAAATATCCTGATTTTCTCTTGTGAGCCCCAGAAACACAACCAACATGTCCATCAGATCCTGCAGTGTCTACTCGAGAATAAATTATTTATTAAGGCTGAGAAATGTGAATTCCATGTCCCTTCTATCACCTTCCTTGGCTGCATCATTAATGAAGATGAAAGCGGACCCAGACAAAGTCAAATCTGTCACTGAATGCTCCACTCCTACTTCTCATAAACGCCTGCAACAATTCCTGGAGTTCACATATTTTTACTACAGGTTCATCCAGGATTACAGTCGGGTGGCCTTATCCCTCACTCAACTCGCCTCCCTAGCCAAGTTCTTACATTGGATGCCCGAAGCAGAAGCATTAAGAACTAAAGAAATGTTTCTCCTCTCCCCCATCTTGGCGCAACCAGACCCTCCAAACAGTTTACTGTAGAGGCGGATGCTTCTGATTCTGGGGTTGGAGCAATCCTGTCCCAGCAAACTGAACTGGACCAAAAATTACACACTTGTGCATTGTTCTCCTGCTGACTGACAGCTGCTGAATGGAACTATGATGTGGGCAACTGGGAGCTTCAGCTGGTCAAGTTGACCCTTAAGGAGTGGAGACATTGGTTGGAGGGAGCCTAAAATTCTTTCATACTGTGGACGGACCACAAAAACCTTTCAATCGGCCAAGCACCTCGACTCTCATCAGGCTCGATGGGCCCTGTTCTTTGGCTGATTTCAATTTACCCTTGCTTACTACCCAGGCTCCAAAAATGTCAAGCCAGAATGCCCTCTCCTGCTTGTACTCCCGAGAAGATTGTTCCTCCAGTCTTGATCCCATTTTCCCAGCCTCCTGTGTAGTGGCCATCATCACCTGGGAGATCCAGAATGCCATCGTGGAGGCTCAATGAACCTGGTCTTTCACCACAGCTTGTCTCACCTGTGCTCTCAGCAAGGTTTCCAACTGACCCCCAGTGGGGCTGCTATGTCCCTTACCCGTCCCTATCCACCCTTGGTCACACATTGCTCTCAACTTTGTTACCAGTTTACTATCCACCAAGAACAACACTGTTATCCTGACCATAGTGGACTGCTTCTCTAAGACAGCCCACTTTGTTGCCCTGCCCAAGCTCCCCTCTGGCAGAGAGACAGCAGTCTTACTTGTCCAACATGTGTTTTGGTTCCATGGTATAACCACTGACACTGTCTCTGAGAGGCCCTCAATTTATCTCACATGTGGAAGACCTGCCAAGCCTTCGGGGTTACTACTACCAGCTTGTCATCAGGTTTCCACCCTCAAGCAAATGGTCAAATGGAGCAGACCAATCAAGAGCTTGAGGCTGACCTATGCTGTGTCTTGGCTAAGAAT
This sequence comes from Galeichthys feliceps, assembly GCA_025399955.1. NCBI lineage: Eukaryota > Metazoa > Chordata > Actinopteri > Siluriformes > Ariidae > Galeichthys > Galeichthys feliceps. Next base: position 13,905,785 of record JAODTV010000003.1, read on the forward strand.
CCTACCACCTGGGGCTCTCACCTGGCCTGGATTGAGTATGCACACAACTCCCTCTCCTGCTCTGCTCTCAACTTGTCCCCTTTTGAGACTTCCCTGAGGTACCAACCTCCACTCTTCCCCACTCATGAAAAGGACATTGCAGTCTCCTCGGTCCACCTACATCATTGTCGCAAGATATGGAGAGAATCTCAGGCAGCCCTCCTACACTGTGTCAACCACTACTGATGCCTGGCAGATCGACATGTACTCCAGCCTCCAACTATGAGCCAGGGCAAAAAGTGTGGCTCTGAGCAATAAATATACCACTCAAGGCCGAGGCCAAGAAGCTCACTTTGCCGGTTCATAGGCCCCTTCAAATTCGAGAACATCATCAACCCTGCCTCTGTCCGCCTCAAGCTGCCTAAATCTTTACTTTAAGCCTTTGCAGGCTCCGGGATATAAGCTGTAGGGGTCACAAAACAACTGGAAAGAGTATGGTCCTGAAGAATGCTCCTGGGTATCCCGCTTCCTTATCCTTGACCCCACACTTATCTGAGACATCAAACTTCAAAGACATCCACTGAGCCCATCCTAACAAGCCCCTTGAAGTGCCTGGAGGCACCCATTGAGGTGGGGGGCACTGTCACGGTTCAACCATACATGTCCTTCTCTCTCTCCATTTCTCTTTTTCTGTGTGTGCATGTGTGCGTGCGTATGTGTGTGTGTGTGTGTGTGTGTGCGCGCGCGCACGTGTTTTCCACTATAGCGGTACGTGATCTGGGTGCGTGACTGGCTGATTAACAGCTCCTGATCATCATCATCATCTCCAGCATTTAAATCCCAGCTTAATTCCAACACATCACCAGTTCATTGTTTCCAGCATTGTGGTAGCACATGTTCTTTTCCTCTCCTTATATTTTGTTCCTAAACTACTGTCTCCTGTTTTATTTGCCTATCTCACGTTCGTTTCCTTTTCCCCTGTGCTCACAGGAAACCTTCCTGCCACCTTCAAGTCAGTCCAGTCATCATTCAGCCTGCTGCTGGCTGCACATACACACCGTCTCAGTGACTATCTTCCCCACTCGAGTCATCCTGCCACCCCGGGTTTCCCTGTGACTCATTGGGTTAACATTGTACCTCCACCACAGCAACCAAAGTTTGCTTCCTGCTCAGGACAACAACTCACTTCTCACTGTTTCTCCTCATTCCAGCTCCCTTCATTATAAATAAAAATTCATGCTTGAACTTTATCCTGTCTCCACGGTCTGCATTTGGGTCCATCATTGTACTGTACAAAGCGTGACAATGTGTGTAACTCTTGCATAATTTCTGAATAGCACTTAGTATCTTGTTATGTATGAGGTCTGAACACATGCAATTTCATTTTAAAATCCTCTCTATGCATCCTTAACTCTGAATACAACAATTCTATATTTTTGTGAATAAATGATAAAAATTCAGGTACATAGAAACCATAGAGAGTGAGAACATTTTACACTATACTCCTATCTAGTACCAAATTCTATCTGCATGCATGATGTAGTTACACAAAATACACTTTAACACAAATGTAATTTAAATCAGACATTTTATTTTCAGGACATTAACAGACATCGGACATCTAAATCATTTGGCAAATAATGTTTTGGTAAAAGTTTCAGTTCAGAAAATCTGTCCAGTTGCACACGTTTAAGATATAATGCATAGAGAGACGCTCTGTATGTGGTATATGATGTAGCATGGACACTTAGTCAGACACACACACACACACACAACTGACACACTCTGAATGCAAAGGCAGTTTGTTTAAGGGAACCAAGACCTCACAGTGAGAACTAGATGGAATACAATCTAGTGAAGAACTAATAACATACTTTTCACAAAGAGGTGGTATTCAGACACAAGACCAGATATAAAAGTTGTTGTGGGTTTTTTTTCCAGTTCACATCACCTTTTCGCTGGCTTCTTTTGAGTCAGTGTTCAGCGCCGCAGGTGCCAAGAAATGCTATGCAGTAATAAATAAAGACTGTCCTGAATCCGTTCACATTTTACTCGGGATTATCATTTTGCTTGAGGAGGATGTCCTATCAGCTTTCGTGCATTTATGTAACAAAATGAACATCCAAAAAATGTGGGTCCTATCTCTTTACATCAATGTTGGTCTGCTCTGGATCTCTGGCTCTTGTGATTAATGTGTGTGCTGATGTTTGGGCTGCCATTTGTGTTCCACTGATATTGCATTTCAACTAAGGTAAAGTGTGTTTTACAGCAACCTCTCTGCATGTTTCAGATAAATGACTTACAAAACAGCATTTCTGCCTATCCCAGCACAACAAAACTGTTTTGTTGCCCATCCCAGCTAAACAACGAGTTTTTACCCTTCCCAGCCCAACAAAAGAGAGTTTTTGCTCATCACAGAAGAAACAAAACAGTGTTTTGCCCATCCCTGTCAAACAAATCTGTATTGTTGCCCATCTCAGCCAAACAAAACATTGTTTTGCCCATCCCTGCTGAGCAAATCTGTATTGTTGCCCATCTCAGTCAAACAAAATAGAGATTTTTGCCCAGCCCAGCCCAACAAAACTGTATTTATTGCATATACCAGCCCAACAAAACATATGTTCCATCATTTGGAACATTCCAATAAGTCACATGTTCAACAGGAAGTCATTGTCCGAGCTTCCTGAAGATCGTGAGAAGAAGAAAAGTCTCATTCCTCTCTCTTAATTTTTAATGATAATGTGATATTGATTGACTGTTGCTTTGAAAAGTACAATCCTCTTACCCAGATTAGAGACTGAAATTTAATTATTTAACTAAAAAAATCATAATAATTTTAAGCAAATCACTAGAAAGTCTTAACATTCATGGATGCTAATTAACAACTTTGTCATTTTGCCAATTCTGTAATTTAAAAGGAGCAAAAATGCAGCCAGAAACCCTTTTTAAAAAATAAGATAGTTGCCTGAGATGGGTTAACACGTTTTTTTTTTGAACGATTAAATGCATGTTTAGTTCACTCTAATGTTGAAAAGGGATGAATGTCACCACAATTGTGGAATCTCCCATTAGCAGTGAGCTAAAATTAGTCAAGGAACACAAAGCACAGCGCTTTAGTAATGCGCGTGCATTCACATGATAGTCCTTTGTAAATTTATCATACAGTACTTGTTAGATGACACTTATGCAAAAATAGCCTTTCACAGTAAAAGTAGATCAGAGAAAAACAGTTAAGGGAAAAACTTTGGCACTGAACACATTTGCTAAGCGAGTGTTTAAGAAAAATGCTTCTATTTTAAGCAAACTCCATCCTACGTGTGTAACTCTTGCATAATTTCTAAATACCGCTTAATATCTTATGTATGAGGTCTGAACACATGCAATTTCATTTTAAAATCCTCTCTATGCATCCTTAACTCTGAAAACAACAATTCTATATTTTTGTGAATAAATGATAAAAATTCAGGTACATAGAAACCATAGAGGGTCATAACTTTTTACACTATACTCATATCTAGTACCAAATTCCATCTGCATGCATGATGTATTTACCCAAAATAGAATGTAACACACATGTAATTTAAATCAGACATTTTATTTTCAGGACACTAACAGACATCGGACATCTAAATCATTTGGCAAATAATATTTTGGTAAAAGTTTCTTGCCATGATCAGTTCAGAAAATCCATCCAGTTGCACATGTTTAACACATAATGCATAGAGAAACACTCTGTTTGTGGTATATGATGTAGCATGGAAATTCAATCGGAGACACACACACACACAAGGACCACACTCTGAATGCAAAGACAGTTTGTTAAAGGGAACCAAGGCCTCATAGAGAGATAGAGTACAGAGAGAAAGAAAAGCAGGATGAGCCAGTGAAGAAGCAATAACATACTTTTCCACAAAGAATTGGTATTCAGACACAAGACCAGATATAAAAGTTTTTGTGGTTTTTTTTTTTTCTGGTTCACATCACCTTTTCGCTGGCTTCTTTTGAGTCAGTGTTCAAACGCCGCAGGTGCCAAGAAATGCTGTGCAGTAATAAATAAAGACTGTCTTTAATCCATTCACATTTTACTCGGGATTATTGTTTTGCTCGAGGAGGACGTCCAATCAGCTTTCACAATCAAGCTTCTTTTCCACTTTCTGTCTATTTCAGTGCATTTGTTTGTGCGCAGAGCTGCAGTTTCGAGCTCCTCACACGTCTATGAGAGTATATGGTGTAATCACAGCTGATTCTCAATGAGCAAACTTTACATAATCAGAATAAAATTGTACATTTGCATTGTGTACAATGTGTGTGTGTGTGTGTGTGTGTGTGTGTGTGTGTGTGTGTGTGTGTGTAGTAACACCTTTTATCCAAAAAAAAAGGTCTTGCATTGAATTGACATTCAATCACAAAATACAGACACAACACAGACACCATAAGCAACTACACTGTTAAATTAGCATCAGCTTGAGGAAAGTAAAGAAACAGCAATAATAGAATGCTGTAATGCATTTATGTAACAAAATGAGCGTCCAAAAAATGTCGGTCCTAACTCTTTACATCAACATTCACCTGCGCTGGATCTCTGGCTCTTGTGATTAGTGTGTGTGTGGGTGATTCCATGATTGGGCTGCCACTTGTGTTCCATTGATATTGCATTTCGCCACAAGTAAAGTGTCTTTTACAGCAACCTATGTCAATGTTTCAGATAAGTAACTTACAAAACAGCATTTTTGCCTATCCCAGCACAACAAAACTGTATTTTTGCCCATCTCAGCCCAACAAAACAGCATTTTTGCCCATCTCAGCCCAACAAAACAGCATTTTTGCCTACCCTAGCACAGCAAAACTGTATGTTTGCCCATCTCAGCCGAATAAAACAGCATTTCTGCCCATCGTACCCCAACTAAACTGTATTTTTGTCCATCTCAGCCCAATAAAACAGCATTTTTCCTATCCCAGCCCAACAGAACAGCATTTCTGCCCATCTCAGCCCAATGAAACAGCATTTTTGCCCAACCTACCCCAACTAAACTGTATTTTTGCCCATCTCAACCCTCAAAACAGCATTTTTGCCTATCCTAGCACAACAAAACTGTATTTTTGCCCATCTCAGCCGAATAAAACAGCATTTCTACCCATCGTACCCCAACTAAACTGTATTTTTGTCCATCTCAGCCCAATAAAACAGCATTTTTCCTATCCCAGCCCAATAGAACAGCATTTCTGCCCATCTCAGCCCAATAAAACAGCATTTTTGCTCAACGTAACCCAACAAAACTGTATTTTTGCCCATCTCAGCCCAATAAAACAGCATTTTTGCCCATCCTACTCCAACTAAACTGTATTTTTGCCCATTTCAGCCCAACAAAACAGCATTTTTGCCCATCCTACCCCAACAAAACTGTTTTTGTGCCCATCTCGGGACAATAAAACAACATTTTTGCCCATCCTACCCCAACAAAACTGCATTTTTTTTATTATCCCAGCCCAACAAAACAGAGTTTGGCTTCTTACATTTTATTTTTGCATTAATGTATGAATCTCATGCTTGGAATATCCTTTTCCATGAATAATCCATCTAGGCTATGAAAAATGTTACATTTTAATTTCATCCAACTGAAACACATTCACCCCTATAAAATAATTTGGAACATTCCAATAAGTCACATGTTCAACAGGACGTCATTGCCCGAGGTTCCTGAAGATCATGAGAAGAAGAAAAGTAAGTCTCATTCTTCTCTCTGAATTTTTTAATAATATTGTGACTGTTGCTTTGAAAAGTACAATCCTGTTTCCCAGATTAGAGACTGAAATTACAGTATTAATTAAAAATTAATAATAATTTTAAGAAAATCACTCGAAAGTCCTTAATGTTCATGGATGCTATTTAACCACATTTTGACAATTCAATGATTAAAAAGGAGCAAAAATGCAGCCAAAACCCCTTTAAAAAAAAATAGGATAGTTGCCTGAGATGGCTTAACATTTTTTTATTTTTTTAATGATTGCATGTTTAGTTTGTTCCAGTGTTGAAAAGGGATGAATGTCACCACAATCGTGGAATCTCCCATTAGCAATGAGCTAAAATTTGTCAAGGAACGCAAAGCACAGCGCTTCAGTAATGTGCGTGCATTCACATGATATTCCTTTGTCAATTTATCACACAGCACTTGTTAGATTACTCTTATGCAAAAATAGCCTTTCACAGTAAAAGTAGATCAGACAAAAACAATCTAGGGAAAAGCTTTGGCACTGAACACATTTGCTAAGCGAGTGTTTATGAATAGAGCAGTCGAGAGCTACACTCCTCTCTTCATAAGAACAATATGTACAATAAATGTCCATGAATGTCCCCCAAAAAACAGGGCCTCATAATGTCATAAATTCTTATTAATGCAATGCAACACACATGCATACATTTGCATAATGGACTTGTGCTCTTGATTTCATATTTTTCATTCTGCTAGACAAAATAAAAAAAATTAAAAAAAGCACATCATTTAACTCAGGAGTACCATAATGGAGTTGTGTGATCATATTGCATGAAAAAAAAATTGATCTACAAAAAATGTTATGCTATACCAGTGCATACAATTTGGCAACCATTTCTTTTGCTGAATTTAGCCTTTGCTGCAATAGAGGGCAAAGTAATGATATAGTACTTGATTTTTATGAGAGAAAATCTAGAATTATATAACTGACACACACACACACACACACATTATATATATATATATATATATATATATATATTAGCCATGCCTTACAGTATGGACAATCAACCAATTTCTCTGATGTTCAGCCTTTTCTAACGTTCTTCAAGGTGAACAATTTATTGATTTATTACATTTTATCTAAGCTTTTAAAAGAAACAACAAATGTGTACGCAGTGTGCATTGATCTAGATGCTCCTGAAATTAAAAGCATTTTGTTCTGATGGAAGAGGCAATCTATATTTTTCGCCATCACCATAATTCAGATGGAGATTTTTATCCAACTGTGGTTTACTGCTCAATGTTCACGGAGTAGACAGAATGGTCACATGTGCCAAAATGGAAAGAAAGAAAGAAATCAGTAGGTTGGTAGGTCTGTAGGAGTTTAAGCCAAATTAGTTTGTTGTTTGCATCCTGGTAGCTGCACAACCCTCAACATTTATGTTGATACAGCAATTAGACGTAGTGTTAATTTATGCAGACACATGAACAGCCATCTGCGACATGTACACTCTTACAATTAATGACAAACCAAAAATGTCGCTTTTCGATTGTATGTAATGTTGTCCTGTTTGGAAAATCGAGATTATATGCAGATACTGTAAACCTTCCTTTGTTCTTTCCTTTTAAACAATCACTAACATACAGTTTAAACACAATAAAAAACTGCTTTCCAAATGGGGCAGCTGGAGGGACTTTTTAATGAAATGAATGAATCATATGGAGACGAGTACTTAGCATTAATCAATCAGAGACATCACAGGACAGCTCTGTTTTTGTTTCTCTGCTTTACATATTCACCATTAAAAGCACACATCTGCATATTCGTACACTTAGGTTGCTACACGTGCACTTTACAACGTTAGCTAGCTTATTTTAAATGAAGTAAAGTGAGTTTAAGTGAATTAGCTAGCTACATTTGTAACTTTAGATTGAGTAGGGTTGCAATGAAGCATACTTACCAACCCCCAGAGAATGAAAAGTGGTAGATCAGATTGCATGACACAGTCGTGCCCTTCTAGGGGGGTCCAGGGTTCTGCTCCACCAGAAATTTTTTTTGGGGAAAAAATGGTGTAAAATGGTGCATTCTCCTGCATTCTGAGTGCCATATTTGAAGAAAATTGATCTGGAAATCGGACCGTCGTACTTCACAAAATGCATGTTTCTCACCTCGCCTCGATGCTCTGATGCTGGATGATCCAACGACCAAGTCGCCTTGAACTTGTTGTCAGAGCGAATCTTTTTTTTCTTCAGAGTTTTCATTGGTCATGATCACCAGAGCGTGTTTGGTTTTTACAAATACTGGTGCAATTCTTGTATCATGTGAGCTCATTGCTGATTGGCTAGAACTATAACAAGAATCAATGGAATGGTGCAATACAATAGAGCGATACAGTTTTGGTTCAACATCATTATCGCGTCGTTCTACTGGCTCTCAGCTTTATTTAATATGACTATTTGACACTGTATACTTGTATCCCCTGTGCCGAAAACAGCTGAAACGAGTTCAGAAGAGCGAATCCAACAGCGTTTGCTGATTATTTTGTAATGCGGTAGTTTTTAGAAATAAAATTGGTAGGCGGTATTCACCTGTCAAAATCGGTAGACAACCGCGTGAATCGGTAGAGTTAGCAAGTATGATGAACAGCGGGTTTTGTTTCACTTCAGAACAAGCTCTGCAGTTGTAAATAATGCATGATTAGTTGTTGTTTTTTTGTGTTTTTATTTTTTATATAGACATATTTTTTCCCTAGCTACTTGCCCTAGCTACCATTTGCTGCAGTGTTGCTGTTTGCTGCTAGCAATGAACTCCTTGTGCTTATTTTATGTCTAAGATGTTTTATCAGGTTACTTAAATTGTAGGAAGATGTTGTAGTTTCTCTTCTTGAGCACAGTTTGCAGTCTGTATTGTTTTGCTTTGATCATTAATCGTGAACTATTGCTTGTTGTTTAGCGCAACCACATGCACTAGACTTAAGTCAGATAGCATTGCCTTGCTGGAATCAGAGCACTTTTTATGAGTACTGGTATCAGCAATGCCAGAATGATTATCAATGCAGCCCTAGTATGTAGTATGAAATGTAGTAAAACTGTGATCTTACGTTCTCTGGTTATCACACTGTTAACGTTCCATACAATCCTAATTTTAAAAAATTGTAAAAATTGTGTGTTTCTACGTACAGTATATTGATATAAGAGTATAGCACTAGTGCTGATGGTGAAAGCGCACGTTGTGGCTGATTAAAAAGTAATAACAGTGTGTTGCTGCTTTAGCACAGGTCATTAGCTTTTCATGACTGTGCAAGTAACATCCAAAGAAAATTATGACCTAAAACGAATTTCTAATTCAGACACTACACTAATTACAGCAATGGACAACACATACACAATTCCCAGATCTGTAAACACTGCATACTTTACAAACACCACACCTACACTCTATCCTAGTGAAATAAATAATACACAGATATTTCCTATTCAACACTTATTTTCTCTGTTGGAGTCATTTATGATTTAGTGAGTTGGATGTGAATGTGGAATGACAATTTAAAATCATCATCGACAAATGTGAAACATGATAAATAAGGCATTAAGAAAACAAAACAGTCACAAAGGTTATCACATAATAAAATATGTTCTCTGCATTCAAATTAATAAATATGGAAAGTGCTCAGCATGACTATCAAAATAAATTAATAACCGCTTCATTTTACAAAAATAAACCAGATCAGTCTAAGCAGATAACGTTAACCTCATTCGTATAGATTTACCATATTTTCCAGACAGTCAGTTCCACTTACGTATGACACACGTCCTGAAAATTCTGTCTGCTTTACTGTGTAAGCAGCTGATATGAAAAGACATTCCATCTGAAATGGAACATGTATGGGACAATTTTATTTTTTGTGTTGCTCTAGTTCAGCTTTATACACTATCTGAGCTGTTTTGCTTTAGCACTGATCTTAAACTAAAAATGGTTTTATAGGTTTATTATGTGTCATATTGTACAAAGTGATGGCAATAAAATTTGGCAGACTGTGTCATATCTGTGCCTTAAATCATATTATATCGAGGATATTACACGGTTGCGTGAAGATATGAAGTTCATCTTCGAGTGGTGAACATATTCACGAGTGAGTGAAGCGAACGAGTGAAAATATTTTCAACACCAGAAGATAAACTTCATATCTTCGCGCCACTATGTAATATTCGTTATATTATATGGACACATCCACACAAAAAAATACGCAAATTAATCAAAAGAATTTTCATTTTGAACCGGTTCGCCGTTTTGACAACGTGTGTTAGCAGGAAAACACTGGGAGTGACGTCATCGGAGTGAAGTATCGGGAAATATGTCACTCAGATTTGTGATGTATTTCAGATGAAAAATGTGAGTTTTTCAACATAAGAAGATAAACTTCATGTCTTCAAGCCAACATGTGATTTTCTTTTTATTTTATAGATACATTCACAAACAAAAAGTACCCAAATTTTCAAAACTATTCATCGATTTCCTCACGAGTGACATATAGAGATTTATGTCATGGTTTTGTTTCTCCATGTCCCGGATGTAGCTCGTATGAAAAATACGAGTGGTATATTTCCCAGTAAAACACTCATGTCCATATATGAGTATTATTCTCTCACAGTAGTCCTGTGATGCAACAACGTGATGACATTCTGATTTTTAGTAGCAATGATCACGTTCCAAGATTTTCGTCCAAAATGTATGATACTGCCAGAATTTGTTTCTTGGATGTCTTTGGTCACACCGTCACTAAATTGGCTACTGACGAGCATGTCATATTAAGCAATCTAAGACCAAGAAATTCTTTAACAATTTGCAACATTACCAAGCTTAGACAAAAGTTAAGTGGATTAATACAGTACATTATCATCTTATAACAAAGTTTGTATTGTAGCAACTGTGTTTTTGCTCTCGGCAAAATATCAGCAAATTATTGGCCAATGTTTCAGCTACAAGCTGTGATTTTCTCACTTTGTGTCACACGTAAAAATTTATTCAAGTTCAGCTAGTCTCTTTATTTTCTCAAGATATGTTTAACTGCAAGTTTATCACACCACAGCTGATGTGTGTAGTGCAGCAGGCAGTGGGATTAAGTAACATGCCCTAAAGTCCATTTTGTTTGAACAATCACAACAACCAATAAATTTGCTTTTGCAAAAATCAATAAAGTTCTGGTTGTTGAACCTATTCGTCTGCCAGGCAACTACAATTAAATATGGTAAATAAATAAATAAATAAATAAATAAATATAATAAATATAATAAATAAAATAAAACTAACAGCCTGGTAATAGCTTGGTATAGCCACCCCTGATTACCAATGACGAAAATCACATGGTGTAAAACAAACTTGAATCCATCCTTACAAAGATTTTCAATGTTATGTTAACTCTAAGCTAGCACTGGGAATGTTATCTTTTTTACTAAAGAAATGCTGGGGTAGCAGGTCTACCATAGAAACACTCTTAAATGCGCACATACAAAAATTATAACATGCACGGCAGTTTGTTGTCTTAGTCTTATCTCATAAAGGGGTAAAAATGTGTCTGATAGCCTGGAAAATATGGTATCAACCTCTTATATCACTTCCAACTAATTAACCAATCAGCACATATCCAGATTAGCCCCAGTACCATTTGTCGAGATTATTAAACGCCTTGTACTCATTGTGTCTTCTGACATAATCACATGCAAGACAAGTGTGCTCAGCCCAGAAATAGGCTTTCTTTACCTTGAAGTGTTTACGCCAGTCAAAGTACCTCAGGTAAAGTTCCTCATTCTTGTCCAGAAATAAAAGATAATCAGCCAGCTCTTTTGGGGAGGAGAAGTCATCCACATGGATGAAAGCATCGCCCTCTACAAAATTCTGATAATTCTCCCTCGGTGGGCCCAAAACTACTGGCACTGTGCCAACTGAGAGCGGGTTGTAGAGTTTCTCCGTGATGTAGTCCTTGTGAATTGAGTTCTCAAATGCCAAGTAGAATTTGCAGCTGGCGATGGTAGGGAAGTAGTCCTGGTCCGATATGTACTCGCCGAATGCTTGGCCATAGGCATGGATCTCCACGTGCTTGTACAGTTCATTGTAGTACTTCACTCGCACATGATCTGGGTTCCAGTTGCTCACGATCCAGCAGATCAGCTTGTTCTTGCTTGGTGGTACAAAGCCTTCCTCGCCTTGGGAGGCAACAATGGCACCATAAGGCACTTCAATATCAGCGTCCTGACGGTAATTCAGGGTCAGGTTGAACAGGTTCTCGATGCCGAGTAACTGGGATGAATGGGATGGTGACTCAAGGTTCATCCAGATCCATTTCTGCAGAGGAGGCCGATATGCTGGCGGCATGTTGGACAGATCAGTGCTAATGTCCCTGTGGTGGATGACAACTGCATCGGATTTGTTATAAAGGTTGTGGTCGGCGGTTATGAAACAGTTGTCGATACTGAACAAGGAGCTGCACACGTTCAGATCGTAGGTTTCCCCAAATGGCCAGAGCCAGACAAGCACTGTGGTCTGGTTCTGCTCACTTCTGTTGGACAGGAGGCTCTTTACTCGAGCCGTTGAGGTTTCTGATTCAACAGGACCCGATAACCAACTAGTGGACGGTTTGATGTACATCAAAAACAGAGTCACAAAACAGCCCAGTAAGAAGGTGCCAAGCAGGAGGGGTCGCAGAATCCTGTGTGTAGGTGCAGATGGCATACTCTGGCCTTTATAAAAATGGCAGAGATATAACATTACTATAGGAGGAGGTGTAATAAATGAGAAATGAGCAAATGATTTCCTAAATGTTTACCTGGTAGTTTTGCAGTCATTCAGGAAGGATATTGCAAAGCAGATGCTTCAGCCAATTCTTTGCTTTTTTTAACAGTAACAAAGCAAAATATAGCTATGAAGAGTTAAACATGTTTGAATCTTCATTTGGTCCAGTCTTGGAAATGTCTTTGAGAAATCTTTCCGTGTAGGTCCCTATTGAAAAGATGAAACAATAAATATATCATTTATTTTAGTCTGAAAAAGCCAAAGAGTTTACTTGCCTTTTAAAACAGCACTCTGTAACAAGACCCTTTCCACTGCAAGGGTCTCATCTGTCTAAGACTGTCACACGACTGTTATTGCACCTTGCATGTGTGAGCCCACAAGATGGTGCCATGTCGTCATTTTGGGCTGAGCCTAACTGGGTTATATGGATGGTCACCAGGCACTCACTTGCAGACACCACCCCAGCACTGGTTTCAAAGGTAGGTAACCCTAATCCAAGTAGGGTACAAGGATGCCCCATGGTCAGCTACCGATAGAGCTCCATCAGGCACATCCTAATGGACGGAGACCCCGGGCCAGACCCAAGACGACCTGGAGTAATCATATCTCACAGTTAACTTGGAAACAACTGGGGATTTGCCAGGAATCTGTAGCTGGGGTTAAAGAAGTCAAGACTGACACTCAGTGGACACTTCACTCAAGAGCCACTGACTGATATTTTTGTACACTTTTTGGCCACAAGCTTCAGAATCCTGAAAGCTACAGTCTGATTGGCTCGTTGCAATTCCATGCCTACACACTTGCATGCACTGGTTTGCAACAGGAAAACAAACAGCATGACACAATAAGAATTTCAGGACAAGATATACTCAATGGACTGAAGAAAAACTTAATGGATTCACTTCTTCAAAATGTATTAAAGAGCTTTGTTTCAGAATAAGTATAAAAGGACAAGTATGGTGTTGTAGGAAAAATTAAGGAGTCATGTCATGTGGCCCAATCTGAAGCAGAGTTACTGTTATAACAATATATCCCTCTTATATTCCTCCAGCAATTACAATTTTTACTAATTAAAGGCCAAGTCATATTTTTATCCATTTATTGTTACCATGTAAAACGAGTTCCTGTTCTCACTCTTTTTGAAAGTTAACCTTCATCCTACCGTGCGGGGTCCGATCAGACCCCAAGCATATATATTTTTGCACTATTCTAATAACAAATGCCATACCAAGCCAACATTTTGTGAATTTGTCAGTCTATACGTCTTCCAAATATAACACAAAA
>JAODTV010000003.1:14012385-14023118 GCA_025399955.1 Galeichthys feliceps
GTCAAGCTACCCACATCTTGAGCAATATTTATTCTTATGGTTATTTATCCATTACCAAGTGCATCATCCGCTATTGTGCAATATCTATTACCATAATACCTCTGACCAAGTGCAATATCTATTACCACAATACAACCAAGTGCAATACCGACAACCAAGTGCAATATCTATGGCCAAGTGCAATATCTATGGCCAAGTGCAATGTCTATGACCAAGTACAATATCTATGGCCAAGTGCAATATCTATGGCCAAGTGCAGTACCCATGACCAAGTGTATGTGAGCGTCTGCAGATTTTATATCTTTCCTGTTTGTAAATTTCGTTCACATCTTGTACATTTGTAAAACCCTTATATCTATACATCATCTTGTTTGTAAATCTTGCATCTTTTATGTAAATCTATTTTATGTATGTATATATTGAGGTCCATTTCGTAAAGCAGTGCACTGAAATTTCGTTGTGTATCTTACACAATGACAATAAAGCAATCTTGAATCATGAATCTTGATAAGAGCTTCTGCTAAGTTCCATTAATGCAATATAATGTAGTCAAAATCCAGTGCAACAAAATGAACAAAAGACTTGGTGCACACAGTCGCAACAGAACTGAGCGATAGTTCACAATGTGTGTGTGTGTGTGTGTGTGTGTGAATCATCCATAAATAGCTTGTGGTGATGTGGAAGTAATGAGTCAGGTGAAAGTGTTTACCTAATATTCTGGTGCTTATGTGCGGTGGCCATGTTGTATGACCAGATAGGAAATGGAGGAGCTCACTCTGGGAGTGATTTCTTCTTCTTGGATCAATGGTTAGGGGTACGTTTATTAGGGTGGGTGGTGTGAAAGTTCTGTACGAGCAGGGGATCTAGGATGTCCCTTGACCCAGCTGCATTCGTCTGAGCCATAACCCTCCCGTTCTACCAGATACTCAACTGTGCCCCTTCTGTGGTGGGAATTGAGGATGTTGTGGATGGTGTAAGCTGGTTGCCCATCCAGATTAAGAGTTGCAGAAGTAGAGGTGAGGGTTAGGATGTCAGCCAGAGGACCTGGTATGGCAGGTTTCAAACAGGATACATGTAACTTGGGTGAGGGACGATACTGCTGGGGGAGATCGAGCCTGTAACTGACATCATTGATGCGCTGGGCTATTTTAAAAGGTCTGATGAACTTTGCAGTGAGATTTTTACAGGTTTGGGGGTTTCAAATGTCCTTGGAGGACCGCCCTACCCTGTCTCCAGGTTGGTATTGAGTGGTTTCCCCTCTATGACAGTCAGCAAAATGCTTGTACTTTTGTATTACTAGCTCTAAGCACTGGTGGACACTCTCTTCCATACCTGCTCACTGCATTTGTACCAACAATCAACTGTGGGCATGTCGGTAGGGGAGTTGTCCCAAGGGAACATTGGAGGTTGATATCCCAGTATGCACTGGAAGGTGGTGAGCTGTGTGCCTGAGTGTCAGAGAAAGTTTTGAGCATACTTGGCCCAGGGCAGGAACTGGGCCCAATCTCGCTGGTTTGTATAGCAAAATGTCCAGAGGAAATATCCAATTTCTTGATTTGCCCTTTCCACCTGGCCATTGGACTGAGGGTGGTAGCCTGACATTGGACTCACCAACACTCCCAGTTTGTCCATGAACTTTGCCCAGAGACATGATGAGAATTGAGGCCCTTGATCACTGACGATATTGTCTGTGATACTAAAGTACCGGAATACATGGTTGAAGAGGAGTTCAGCTGTTTCATAGGCTATGGGGAGAGCAGGTAACATAATGAGTCATAAGAACTTTGAGAATCGATCAATCAAGACCAGAATGACAGGTTTTTTTTTTTTTGTTTTTTTTTTAATATATATAGATTTACGGAGGTCTGTGAAGTCAATGGCTAGGTGGGACCATGGATATTGGGCCATGGGTAGTGGCATGAATTTTCCCACAGGTGGCACCCAGGGTACCTTGGCTTGTGCAAATGCAGAACACAATGAAATAAACTGGACATCCTGAGAAACAGGCAGCAGACTGTCAGAGTCGGTAGCCACACATCAGGCTCCATCTCACTGAGCAAAGGTTCACCTCAGGGATGCATCCTGAGCCCCCTGTTCTTCACTCTCCTGACTCATGTCTGCACAGCCAGGCTTGGCAGCAACCACATCAAGTTTGCTGATGACACCACAGGTCTCATCACAAAAAGCAATGGGACAGCTTAGAGGATGGAGGTTGAGAGGCTGGTATTGTAGTGCAACAAACACAACTTCTTCCTGAACATCGACAAGACCAAGGAAATGGTCATAGACTTCAGAAAGGCCCATGCATAGCATTAACCCCTGCTGACAATAGGTGGCAAGGCTGTTGGAGACGGTCAACACAATCAGGTTCCTAGGTGTACCCCTGGTGGAGACCTGACCTCTTCAACCAACACCATCGTGAAGAAGGTGCAACAGTGGCTACACCTCCTGTGGAGGCTCAAGCAGGCCAGCCTACCCATTTCAGCCCTCTCCACCTTCTACAGGGGCACAATTGAAAGTGTTCTGACTTACTGCATTACTGCCTGGTTTGGATCCTGCACAGCATCTGAACAAAAACAGCTGTACAGGCTTGTGAGAACAGCAGGAAAGATCATTGGTGCCCCTCTCCCATCCCAAAATTGCCATAGTGAAGTATAAAGTACACAGTACACTGGAGATCTTCAACCAACATTGCATCCACAGAGCCTCCAGCATCATCAAGGACTCCTCCCATCCTTCCCATGGACTGTTTTGCCTCCTGCTATCAGGAAAAAGGTACAGGAGCATCCACATCAGGACCTTCAGGTTCCTCTTCAGGTTTATTCCTCAAGCTGTGAGGGTCCTGAACTCCTTTGCCCCCCCTCCCCCCACCACCACCACCACTGGACTCCTCCACTAGTGAAATCCAAACCTCACACACCACACTGCACACTTTACTTTACACCCCACTAGTGGAAGTCATAGAGACCACACCGTGTAATTTATACTTAACTACGGCAATTTTGGACTTCTGGTCTTTACATTCCACTAGTGCAATTCTTACACACCACACCATACACCTTATGTAAAAAAAAAAAGAGAAAGACCAACAAAAATTGTTGCTGCTAAATTGTAAATGTGAATGTGTGTTGTGGTGTTTTTTGCATATTTTAGTACTTATCTGTAACTGGCCTTTCCATAGATATTTATGTACATACTCTTTCCATAGTTATTTTAGTTATGCTATGTATATTATTTATGCTAGGAGGAATGGTATTTCATTCTTGACTGTCTGAAAATGTGTGTGGGGGAGAGGACAATAAACAAATCTTGCATCTTATGTTTGTGAGCATGTAGGCCCACCAATACTTAGCTTTGCGTAATTGATAAGTACATTCACTGCCCATGTGGTCTGTGGCAGGAGAGGAGTGTGCCTAGGTGATCAGCCATCCATGCTGCTGTGGAGGGACATACTTGTGGCTAAAAGGGCAGCCTTCTGGATGTCTATGATGTGTGGTTTGGGCCAGCTCACAGTCTATGTTCCATGTAAGGGAGTTTATGAAGCAAGCAGAGGGTATTATGGGTTCAGAGTCCTTAGCTGGAACTGGAGCAGGAAACACTTGGGATAATTCATTTGCTTTGGTTTGAGATTTTATTATTATTTATTATTGTTGTGCTATAGCCCATAATTATCAAAATTAAAATTTTATGAGAGCTGCCAACTCTCATGGTCTTGTCTGAGTGCTGAGTGCCTCCAGCCTCAAATTGATCTGCTGAAGGGCTGGATAGATGACATCATTCCAACAGGTGCATGGTCAGCTGTGATGGCAACTCCAGCCCACCGCTGGTGGGTTGAACTTGTAAATGGCTCTTGTGGGCTGGTCTTGTGTGCAACACAGGACATGTTTGAGCCAGCAAACATGGTGCTGCATGATGGTGCAGAGGATGTTTTGTCGGTTAGTCCTCTGGCCGTGCTCCTCGTTGGAGACATGTTCATGCCAATGCAAACTCTCGATGGTCGTGAGGGCATGGGTCTCAAAGCCAAGGACACAGGTGGCCAAGGTCTTGCTGAGAGACCAGGCCTCTGCACCACAGACCAGCACAGACAGAACCGTGGCATTGTAAACCCATAGCTTGGTGCATCGGGATATGTTGTGTCGTCTCCACAATGGTCACTAAAGGCTTCTCATGATACCCGCTGCCAGTCCATGTCACCTATTGATCTCAGTGAGGAGGTTACCATTGTTGGTGACTTCCGATACCAGATAAACAAATGATGTGACAAAGTCGATGTGATCGGTGCCAATGACCAATAGGTGATGGTCCTGACCCACCACCTATATGCATCAGCTTGGTCTTGGACCAGTTGACACATAGCCCAAGCTTGGATGCCTCCTCATCAAAAGCATGAAGTGATTCCTCCAATTCTACCTACGGGCAGCTGAACACCATTGTATCATTGGCATAATCCAAGTCTGTTAGACAGTAGTCTCCGAGCTGGACACCAGGGAAGCTGTCGCATTCTGCAGTCAGCAGGTGGCATATGATGCAATTGAACAGGTTAGGGGCAGCTACACAGCCCTGTTGAACTCCAGCAGCAATTGGGAACCAGTCAGAATCCAGCAGAAACTTCTGAAAAATTAATGCTGGCTAAAACAGAAATTAGTCAGCATTAACTTTTTCAACAGTTTGTGCTATAATAGTACTTCTGTGGGATTGGACCATATGGGCTAGCCTTCATGCCCCATGTGAATCAATAAGCCTTCGACACCCATGACACTGTTGCCACTTCACCAGTTGTCCTTCCTTGGACCACTTTTGGTAGGTACTAACCACTGCATACCAGTAACCCCCACCAGAAGATGTGCCATTTTGGAAATGCTCAGACCCAGTCATTTAGCCAACACAATTTGGTCCTTGTCAAAGTGGCTCAGATCCTTACCCTTGCCCATTTTTCCTTCTTCTGACACATCAACTTCAAGAACTGACTGTTCTCTTGCTGCCTAATATATCCCATCCCTTGAGAGATGCCAGTGTAGCAACATAATCAATGTAATTCACTTTATCTGTCAGTGTTTTTACTTTTATGGCTGATTTGGTGTATATACTGCTCTTAACTATTAGGTGACAATGGGTATACCAAACAACCTCTCTCTCTCTCTGACTTTATCTTGCAAGTTACATGTCAATCCTGAGATCCCCGTGATGCTGACCTCTCCTGCTCTTCAGACCTACCTGATCCATCCTGATGCCCTACTTCTGGCTGGAGTCTCATTACATCGCACCTGTCGAGGATGGCTCTGTATGGACAGTTGAAAGACGCACTTGGAAGATTGTTCTGGACACTTACAGTTTTGCTATGATGGCTGAGGACTACAATTATCATGATGACTTTAGGACTACAGTTGTCATGAATAGTTTTGCACTCAAATCTCCATCAATGAACAGTTGATAACTTTAACAAAATATACTTCATGCTAAAACTATGATGAATTTGCTGGTTACACCATAGTACTTTGTGACTATATAGGAAAGTTGTAAAGTTATTTTTAATCATGCTATCTGTTATCACCCAAATGAGTATGGATTTCCTTTTGAGTCTGGTTCCTCTCAAGGTTTCTTCCTCATGTCATCTGAGAGAGTTTTTCCTTGCCACCATTGCCTCAGGCTTGATCATCAGGGATAAATAAATTTATTAGGGATAAAATTAGTTGATATGTTTGAAGTCTTTATTTTTCTGTATAGCTGCTTTTTGACAATGCTGTTAAAAGCACTATACAAGTAAACTGAGTTGACTTAACACTGACAAAGACAAACGGAACGCTCAGTCATTTTCTTCAACATGTTTAACAGACATCATATTTACTGTGGCAAAACCCTCAACCAAAATTCAAACAGCTGAGGTTCAGCTATCTAGCTATATCACTTGCCACACAGCAGTTGGTTTAGTTGATCACTTGGGTGAATTGGTAGATTTGGCTTTTGCTAGGGATTTGAGCATTTAACATAGAAAATGTGCAGCCGTTATTAGCAATGTCATCGCCCCCTACATTTTGAAAGACTTGTTAAAAGGTATTAGAGAGTCTCTGTATTCTCTGGTAATCAATAAGAACACAAATGTCACCATGGTAAAGCAACTGTGTGTAGTAGTATGTTACTTCAACATCTCATTGAACAAATAATTTTCAACATTTGTGGGCTGAGTGGATATGCAGGGAGAAACTGCAGAAGCAATCACAACAACACTGACTCAGTTTCTGGACAGAATAGGTCTGGATTTCAGGAAGTGTGTAGGTATCGGAACAGACAGTTTTAGTGTAATGGTTGGATGGAAAAACTCTGCCTATACACACCTTCTTAAAAAAATGAGAAACTGCAACTGCTGAAGTGCATGTCATTCAATTCAGTTGTGTACCAGCAAAGCTGCTGAAATATTGCATCATAATCTCGAGTTTTTAATTTCACACTTGCACAACTGGTTTTCTCACAGTGCACAGAGGCGAAGGGAGTACGGCAAAATCTACCAAATAATCAATATCGGTGAAACACCGCTGATGCTGGCAAAGCTTTTAAACACTAGATGGCTCTTGAGTCATGATTGCTGTAATTGCATGTACTCGGACATTCGGACAAGCAGAAGTTGCATTTCTAGCTGTGCAAAGATGTAAAACGATGTTATGACAAAGAAATGCTCTATCAGGTTGTGGCAGGGGGGGCGTGGCCTAGTGTCAGTTTGTGAATGGAGGGTGAGGCTAGGGAAGGTGAGTGGCAAAGCCAATGCACCTGTGGCTAATTAATGTTGTGTTTGTGTTGTTGCAGTGACAGAGGATAGAAAAGGTGGGAGAGAGCAGAGAGACGGGGCTCTCCCGACCAGAACACCTGCATGTGTGTGTGCTGCTTGTGTGACTGTGTGTGAGCAGCGAATGAGTAAAGCTGAAAAGCAGAACAATCAGGAGAAATAAAGTGTGTGTGTGTGAACATCAGCTCCCACCTGCCATGCTTCTGTACTCCACCCACATCAGGGACTTATTACAGTGGTGCCGAAACCCGGGACAACAGAAGGGAACCACCACATGGAGTCCTCCCCGCTTAAGGAGCTAATCCATGCCGTCGCTACCGCCCAGCAGAACCAGCATCAAGTGCTGACCGCCCTCTGGAAGGCGCTAGAGCAACGCTTTGAAGCCTTGATGCTGGCCCAGCAGGAAGATCGCCAGGCGTTCCGGCATCTGCTCGCATTAGCAGGGGCTTCGACCGCCACCACAGCAGACCCTCCTCACATCACCCTCACGAAGATGGGCCCGCATGACGGTCCGGAAGCCTTCCTCGCTCTCTTTGAGCAAGCGGCCGAAACGTGGGGGTGGCCGCGCGAGCAGCACGTGGCACGCCTCCTCCTGTTCCTGACTGGTGAGGCGCAGCTCGCAACGCAGCAGCTCCCTGCCGACAGCCAGCTCATGTACGCCGACCTTAAAAGAGCCATCCTGCAGCGTGTCGGCCGCTCCCCAGAACAACATCTCCAGCACTTCCGGACGCTGACATTGGAGGAGGTCGGCTGGCCATTCGCACAACATCGCCAGCAACTCCGGGATGCCTGCCAGTGGTGGCGGAGGGCGGAAGACCATGACACCGACGGGATCATCGATCTGGTGGCACTGGAACAGTTCATCTCTCGACTTCCGGAAGGAATGCCTGAATGGGTCCAGTGTCATCACCCGGCATCGCTAGAATGAGCCATCGAGTTGGCAGAGAGTACCATCTGGCGGCGGTTCCGACGGCAGGTGGACGAGGCACCTCTCCTCGTTTCTTTTCTCTCCTTTTTCCCCCTCTCGCTCTCTCTTTCCATTCCACACCCCGTTTCCCCACCTCGGAGGCCGGGGCCGGCTCCTCCCCAGCCGGCCCGTCGCACCCGTGGTGTCCTCCCATCTCCCTCTTCCGTGTCTGTGTCTTCTCCCCCTCAGGTGAGTGACGCCCATAATGCCAGTGCAGAAGGAAAGCCTGGGGCGGTATGCTGACGCGGCAGAGAGCCGGAGCATATCCAGAGTCAGGGCTCCGCGATGGAGGTGGGAGCTGTGATCCAGATCCCCAATGCGCCAGAGACCGCTCCCGATCGGGCCGGAACATATCGTATACCGGTAAGTGTTCAGGGGGATACATATCACGCGTTGGTGGATTCCGGTTGTAATCAGACCTCAATTCACCAAAGCCTAGTGCAAGGTGAGGCACTGGGGAGAGCACAAGTGGTGAAGGTGTTGTGTGTGCACGGAGATGTTCATCATTATCCTCTTGTGTCTGTCCATATTCTATTCCAGGGCCAAAAGCATAGAATAAAGGCGGTGGTTAATCCTTGTCCCACCCACTCGCTGATTTTGGGAACTGATTGGCCGGGGTTTCGAACCTTAATGGAATACGTAGTAGGGAGTGGGTCCTGCAGTAAAATGTCAAGGGGGGGATCCCGGTGTGGCATTGACTGGCGGGAGAAGCTGTCACAGAGCTGTCCACGTCATCACCGCGTCAGGGTGATACGAGGAGGGAGGGGCAGCTCACCCCTCCTCCCACTCTCGGGGATTCCCTCAAGATTTTCCCTTTAGAGCAGTCATGGGACGAGACTCTGCGTCATGCATTTGACCAAGTGAGAGTAATTGATGGTCAAGCTCTCCAGCCAAATGCGGCACCCACCTTCCCGTACTTTGCGATTTTTAAAGGTAGACTATATTGAGTGATGCAGGACACTCAAACCGGTGAACAAATAACCCAGTTATTAATCCCAAAGAGCCGTAGGGAACTCGTATTCCATGCAGCTCACTTTAATCCCATGGCCGGACACTTAGGGCAAGATAAAACACTAGCCCGAATAATGGCCCGGTTCAATTGGCCAGGGATTCGCGGGGACGTTCGTCGGTGGTGAGCAGCGTGCCGCGAATGCCAATTAGTAAATCCTGCGGCCACTTCAAAAGGGCCTTTGTGCCCTCTCCCTCTAATCGAGACCCCCTTCGAGAGAATTGGTATGGATCTCATCGGGCCATTAGATCGGTCAACACAGGGATATCGCTTTATTTTAGTTCTGGTGGACTGTGCAACGAGATATCCGGAAGCGGTGCCTCTCCGCAATATCTCAGCACGCAGTATTGAGGAAGCGCTCTTCCGTTTTATCTCCCGGGTTGGGATTCCAAAAGAAATCCTGACAGACCAAGGCACTTCATTTATGTCACACACACTGCGTGAACTGTATGAGTTGTTGGGAATTAAATCTATCCGCATCAGTGTTTATCACCCACAAACGGATGGTTTGGTAGAGAGGTTTAATCAAACACTTAAAAATTTAATTTGAAAGTTTGTAAGTGAAGACACACGTAATTGGGACAAATGGCTCGAGGACCTGTAATTTGCAGTACGAGAGGTCGCGCAAGCCTCAACGGGATTTTCCCCATTTGAATTATTATATGGCCGAAAGCCGCGCGGCATTTTAGACGTGTTGCGTGAAAATTTGGAGGAGGGACTTTCAGTGAGTAAGAATGAAATTCAATACGTTCTTGACCTGCACGCAAAGCTCCACACCCTCACGCAATTAACCCAGGAGAATTTATGGCAGGCACAAGAATGTCAAGCCTGGCTGTATGACAGGGGCACATGCCTTAGAGAGTTCACTCCAGGAGACAAAGTACTCATGTTATTGCCCACGTCAAGCTCCAAACTAGTTGCCAAATGGCAAGGGCCCTTCGAGGTCACATGGCGAGTCGGGGATGTTGACTATGAGGTGAGATGAACGGATAGGGGCGGGGCCCTACAAATATACCACCTCAACCTATTAAAATGTTGGAATGAGGGGGTCCCTGTGCCATTGGCTTCGGTAGTTCCAGAGAACCCGGAGCTGGGGCCGGAAGTAAAAACAAACAAAACCACAACCCGAACCGCTCCGGTCCCTTGTGGAGACCACCTCTCACCGGCCCAACTTACAGAGGTGGCCAGGTTGCAGGAGGAATTTTCCGACATGTTCTAGCCCCTTCTTGGCCAAACCCACCTCATAGAACACCACATTGAAACACCCCCGGGGTGGTGGTGCATAGCCGCCCTTACCGCTTACCCAAACACAAAAAAAAGGTGGTTCAGGACGAAATCAAGGCCATGCTCGGCATGGGCATAATCGAGGAGTCACACAGTGACTGGAGCAGCCTGGTGGTCCTGGTACCCAAGGCTGACGGGTCGGTCCGGTTCTGTGTGGACTATAGAAAAGTCAACGTGGTGTCTAAATTTTACGCGTACCCAATGATTGATGAGGTGCTCGATCGGTTAGGCGCTGCTCAATTTTATTCGACACTGGATTTTTATGAAGGGATATTGGCAGATCCCTTTGACTTCTCTATCCCAAGCGAAAACAGCGTTTTCCACACCATTTGCATTACACCAGTTTGTCACACTTCGTTTTGGGTTATTTGGGGCTCCCGCTACATTCCAGCGGCTCATGAACAAGATCCTCCGCCCCCACGCCACCTATGCGGCAGCCTACTTAAATGAAATCATCATATACAGCAGTGACTGGCTGCGGCACATAGAACACCTTAGGGCCATCCTAGAGTTGCTGAGGTGGGCGGGTCTCACAGCTAACCCGAAAAAGTGTGCTATAGAGAGCGTGCAGTCACGTGATATCCGCAAGCAGCGTGGACGGCAAAACGAAGGCCAGCATGCACTGTTAACAGCGATCATTACTACTCTATACACGTCAATTAAATAAAAAATGAGCAAAGAATCAGCGAACCCAG
>JAODTV010000003.1:15654933-15669448 GCA_025399955.1 Galeichthys feliceps
TCTTGACAACCATGCAATATCGTAAACCATATTCAACGCTCATTCTCCATTGGGTAGAGTGACGTAATACACGTAGGTTAAGCGATATGCTAACAATATTGCATGCTATCGAACCAAATGAATGAAACCCGCTAGAAGGGAACAGAACACGTTTTTATTCCATCAAAAAAGCGTCCTGTACGTATAATAATAAAGTATAACTAATGGTGCTGTAGATGCAGAATACTATTTCTCAAAAAGAAAATAAAAAAAAAAATAAATAAAAAAAACTCACTTTGCAAATGACACACACCCAAAAAAAGTTTCAAAGATGCTTTTAAACTTCAGCTGACCCACATGAGTAGTTAATTCTGTTTTATTTCATGACTGGTTTTGTTAATTAGCACATTAACATAATGTTAAGGATGACAGGAATGAAAAAATCGGATCATTGTTCGTAATGAGGACTCGCAGAAATGTGACATCGTGTCAAAGGAAAGTTACTGCGATGAAAACAAGTGCACTATTTTCACTGTGACGTCGTAGATCATATTTTCCATCTTTTTTAGACATTTTAACACACACACACACACACACACACACACACACACACACACACACACACACACACACACACACACGCACACACATTGTATGAACGATGTGCACTTCACACTTCACACTTCACGAGGTCCAGCCTCTGCTCTCTCTCCAAAAAAAAGTATCTTTCAGTCATCTATTATCAATTTGCTTTCATCTGTGGATTACATGCAGTGTGAAATTTCACCCCAGAAGCAGTAATTAAGGTGAGCCCCAGCGCTTAAGAGAGCCATGATTTGCAGCGATTATCAGGCACGAGTGCTGGAAAACGACCCCGCTGTGACCTCTGGGGCGGACTCGAGTGCTACCGACTGCAGTCACTGCTTATTTAATTGATCTCCACAGCTTCACACTCAAATATCATGGCAGAACAGAGAAGCTCCAGACGGGTTTTGTTCCCCGAGTGAGGTGGAGAGAGATGATTTGTCGTGCAGTTCTAACCTGATGGCTTCTCGTGCCGCAAAACCCTTTTGTTTGTAAACCCTGTGACTTGCGCTACGTCTCCAACATCAGTCTCAGGCATTTAATGAATCTCAGGTGGTGAGATATTAGCTCGAGGAGAAGATGGCTATAATTGTTTCTTGAAGCAAGCGAACACACCTGTGGGATTGAATGTAAAGGCCGGATTTTGCTATCTGTTTCACTTTGAAAGGAATAAAGTGCTTCGAGACACGCTGTTATCGGAAAATATTCAACAGCGGGGTGGTGTGATGAATCAGAGATACTGTTACTACACGGAAGATGATAATTTAAAAAATATAAACATCAGAAAGTTTGTTATGGTTCTTATACCACAACAATGTGCTATGATTATGTAATATTTAGTTGACTGGGGGAAAAAAAAAAACCACCATTGTGCTTTTTATCGGTTTATAGCTACATTTCATGTTTCGGAACGTTCACGAAACAAGTTAGTTCTTAGCTACTATAAAGAAATGTTCCCTCACCAAAACAAACAAACAAACAGACAAACAAACAGCTTGTCATGTTACTGAGAAGCTGTGAAGACTTTTCCGTGGCGGAAAACCTACTGACTGGAAAAAAGCGCTGGAACTGGAGACTCCTTCCATAAACATTAAATGAACATCTCCTCACAAAATCAATCTTCTCCATATCAATAATTAATCAAAAATAACTGTTTTGTTGTTGTTACATTTTTTTTTTTAATGCTATTTTCTTATTCGGCTTGGATTATGCATATCATCCCGCTGCGAATGAGCCGTTACTATAGCAATGGCAATGTTACAGAAAGAGCGCATTAAAATAAACTTGTGAGCTCATTTGATTGTTAAAAACAAAACTACCTGAGGAATTAAATATAAAGAAAGATAATATTTTACTCAGTAGATAAAAAAGATGGAGATGGAAAGCGATGAGGAGGATGCGCTCTGAATAAGGAAGAGAGAAAGCAATGGAACTGTGGTGCTGATATTAATGACTCATTTTAATGCATGCCATGAAGATTAGGAGTCAGTGACGGCAAAGCACCATCTGTAAGCTGGATGTATGTAGATATATGTTCCTTCTCTCTCCAAGAGCGTTGGCATGGCAAGGTTACTTCATGTGGACGACTAAACACGAAGATACTTCATTAACGAGAGCAGGAATGAGGCTCTGGAACTGAACAAATCTTTGATTCTCTCATCTGTCGAGAAGATCAGATCATCAATATGATATGTTTGTGAAAAAAAAACAAGCTTCCTGTCATTATTTATGCAAACTCTTTTGTAGTAAAAGTGTAGTAGTTTGTTTCTCTTCACGTTGCACAATATGTATCACAATTTTGAGTGTCAGTGCATCGAAAAAACAGCGTTTTATACAAAACAGTACTTCTGAAACTAATAATGTGTCATCATAATGTTAAATGTAGCAGGTAGGTGTGGAGCAGAGTCTGCAGCGAGAGGGTGTGATTTAGGGGATGAGCTGAAAGGGCTGATGTGACACACCTGTATTTCACTTCCAGTGCCCTGTTTATACGCTCGCTCGCTCGCTCTCTCTCTCTCTCTCTCTCTCTCTCTCATCTGAATAAAGACGACACTGAGAGAGTTTTACGCTGCTGCCCGCTGACAGTGCCAAGGGGCATGAGAATCAATAAATAAAATCCTGCATGCAATCTTAATCTGGGTCTGCTACGTACCCTGAGAACACATGCTGTTGAGGTTTTTACATGAATATACACCACAGCACTGTTTAATTCTTGAATCTGATTGGTCAGCTGGTCATTTTCCCAAACAGCACCTCTGACAGCAGTTCCGGCTGCCTTGCAAATCACAGGTTTATATTAATGCGCTGATTCTAATTCATAATAATTTCTATAGTCAGGGATTTACGATATACTGTATACAGCTGCCAGTTGACATAATCTGATTAAGAGCGTTATAACCGTTGACATACAACCTCCCTCATTCTTCCCATGTCACCCCACTGCTTGCCGACCTGTACTGGCTACCTATCGCAGCTCGCATCAAATTTAAGACATTGGTGCTAGCTTACCAGGCTGTCAATGGGTTAAGGCCAGCATACCTCCAGAGTCTGATCTGCCCCTACACACCAGCCAGATCCCTACGCTCTGCTACTACTGGTAGCCTGGCCCCCCCTCCTCTCCGCTCCTGCCCAGCCCACTCAAGACTGCTGTCTGTTTTGGTTCCCCGTTGGTAGAATGACCTTCCCATCGACTCCTTGACCACCTTCAAGCTCAAACTGAAGACCCACCTCTTCAGACTGCACCTCTCCCCTTCTTCCCTGCCCACTGTGTAACTGTGTTTCGGTCTAGACCAACCCAGGCGGTGTACTATTTAGCCTGGGATTAGCTGTCTACCTACCTACCTACTACCCCTCGCCCTTGGGCGAGACTCCAAGTACAACTTTGCACCAAAAGTCTCTATCCGCCATCAAGGTTGGAAGGTCTTCCTTGCTTATACCAGTGTCGCGTGCTATTATGTCTGGGTACGTCAGCTTCCTGCTGGTAGACGCTTTCCGTAGAAGGAGATCAGATACTAATTTATCCTTCGCATGGTAGCAGTGTCCAGCGAATCTTGTACAACGTTCAATTAGTCGTAGGCTCATCTTTGGGGTTTTCCCGTAAATTTGTTCCAGAGTTGGGTGTGACTGCCATGGGAGATTCTGTACCCTCCTCAGCAGGTTAGTATAGCAACCATCCAGACGTTTGTGCAGTCGAGAGTTCAACATCCAGGTCTCAGATCCATAAAGAAGAATGGGCTCAACTGTCGCTCGGAAAAGGTTGATTTTCAGTTCTCTTGGCACATTTGATTTCTAGATCTTATCAAGTTTGTTGCATGCACTCCAAGCTAGGGTTCTATGAATCTGAAAATCCTTTTCTGAATTCATGATATAGGAACCAAGATACTTGAAGACTTCTACATGCTTGATGGGATTCCCTGATATGGTAACAATACATGGGTTAGATTCAGTAGAAATGAACACTGTTTTGATATCATTACAATAGAGACCAACATTGGTAGCAGCAGATTCGAGGGCCAACAATAAGGATTGTGCATTTGCCACAGTATTAGATGGAAGGGCTAGGTCATCTGTGAAGTCTAGATCAGTGATGTACTCAGGAGGGTATCTCGAGCTTCTTCTGGACTTCAGCATAAATCCTTTAGTGTTGTTGGTATCCATTGATATCCTAATACATAATCCAACACGAGAATAAACAGAAATGGAGCTAACGTGTCTCCCTGGAGAACTCCTGCCACTATATCGAAGTAGTCTGTTTCTCCATCGGGGGTGACTACCCTGGATTTGGTGTTGATGTATAATGCTTTAATGGCTTTGATGAACTTATCTGGTATGCCGTATAGCATCAATATCTCAAACATGATTTCCCTGTTGATGGAGTCAAAAGCTTTCATGAAGTCTACAAACACAATAGTGAATTCTTTATTGCCGTTGCTCATGGAAGCAGCTACATAGCTTATGATCGATTAGCATCACACATCTTTGTCCACTCATCTATATAACACCAAATCATTTTGCTCTTATGTTGATATGTACATACTGTATATGGAAGGCTGGCATATTAAAGGAAGGAAATGTTGACTGTCTTTATTGTGTCATCTTTGTTAACTGTAACATGCTGAAACCCATCGATAGGTGGAGGGTGTCTTCTACGTCAATGATGCGCTGGAGAAGCTGATGTTCGAAGAGCTGCGAAACGCATGTCGTGGAGGAGGTATCATCAGTTCCTCTAGCAGTCATTAGTAAAAACAGCTTCAGACTCTTCTGATATTTGACTCAATTTTTTGTGCCAACAGGTATTGGTGGATTTCTGCCTGCTATGAAGCAGATCGGCAATGTGGCGGCTCTGCCGGGAATCGTGCATGTGAGCATGTGATTTGTTGCTAAGTTCTTATGTTTGTTTTGTTTTTACTTTTACAGCCTTGACCAGATGGATGGTCAGCTAGATAAATGCTGAATGCGAGATAAATGGGTACTTTATCAGTCCCATAAAGGAAATATTGCATGTTTCAGGCATGTACAAGTAGCGGTCAACAGTAACGAAAGTAGTAGGTGTGATTGTATTCATCAGATAATATAAATCAAAATGTTGCATTGCAATTTAGAGGATTTTTTTTTTTTGCCTTTATTATACTACACCCATCATTACATCATACTAGTAAATATATTCCGCAAGTGATTATCATGTTTCAAGTCGTGTAATATGGTTTGCATGTACATTCTACAAGCCAAGACTCACAGTAGAGGAGTAAAGCAAAACAGCAGTTGGTGGGAAAGGTTCCTGTAAGTGCTCCTTCTTCTGAGATTTTAAGATCTGGTGACCTTTTTTATGTTGCAGAGATCTATAGGCCTGCCTGATGTTCACTCTGGGTATGGGTTTGCAATTGGAAACATGGCTGCTTTTGACATGAGTGACCCTACGGCAGTTGTCTCACCAGGTATGCATGGAAAAAAGCTAGATATCTTGAGGAGAAGAAAACAAATTACTGTATTAGTGTCCTACATTTTACATCTCGTTCTCTTGAAGTTGATGCCATTAAGCATGTCATCATTGGTGATTCCGTGAAGGAACCAACATGTGAAGCACGTAATTTGCGTGCGATCTTTGATCATCTCACGATGTCGTCCCATGTTAGTAATATGTGCAAATAGGCCTCAAATTCTCTGAGACGTATTGGTCAGATCATACGATACCTCGATCCTGCTTCAACAGAAAAGATTGTGCATGCATTCATTACTTCTTCGAAATTGGATTATTACAACAGCATATTATATAGACTTCCCGATAAGGACTTGTCTAAATTACAACGAATTCAAAACTCTGCTGCAAGGTTAGTTACTTTGAAGAAGAGACATGACCATAGTACTCCACTTTTATGTTCACTTCACTGGTTGATAGCGGAAAAGAGAATAATTTTCAAGATCTTGCTAATGACCTTTAAAGTACTCAATGGACTGGCACCGTCCTATCTCTGTGATTTGTACACCTATCTCTGAGAGTTGTGCAGAAGCCACAGCAGACGCTATGCTCTAACAGCAACAACACCATCTGTCTTTCTGTGCCGCATTACAGAACTGAAACATAGGGAAACCGTGCATTTTCATCATGTGCACCTGGCTTTGGAACCAGCTTCCACATACTTTAAGGAACTTAAGATATAGAAAGCTTCAAAAGACAACTCAAGACTTCTTTTTGATTGAAATGTTTGACTTTTTATTATTCATATTAATGAGGGAACTTAATTATTTGATTATTATATAGTTCCTTTTCATATGATATTTTTCTTAGTTGATTTTGTGTTTTTTTTTATATATATATGTATACGTGTGTGTGTGTGTGTGTGTAAGGGCATTGAGAATTTTTTGGAATGCATGAGAATTTTTAAAAAAATTATTTTTAAGAGCATGCAGAGATTAACCTTAATATCGATTGTTGGGGGATCCTTAAACTTCAAAAACCCTTTCTTTGCAAACTCATGTTGGGTATCTGAGTGGGCTAGTGAATGTTGGTACTGAGTGAAATGAACTCACCGTGAGGATGTGTCTGTGCAGGTGGTGTCGGATTTGACATTAATTGTGGTGTGCGTCTGCTGAGAACCAACCTGGATGAAGGAGATGTGCAGCCTGTGAAGGAACAGCTGGCTCAGGCTCTCTTTGACCACATCCCTGTAGGAGTGGGGTCCAAGGGAGTCATTCCCATGGGTGCCAAGTAAACAACAGCAACACCACATACACACTATAAAATAGTGTTTCTCAGTCCTGGCTCTGGTCCGTATTCATGGTACTCCATAACCAGGCTTGAGAAACTGCGGTAAAAGCATGATAGTTTGCAAAATGTATTTTGGTATGTTTTGCAGGGGGGGGGGTTTTGAAGGACATTAGAGGACAACGTACAGTACCAGTCAAAAGTTTGGACACACCTACTCATTCATAGGTTTTCTGTATTTTGACTATTTTCCACATTGTAGAACAATGCTGAAGACATCAAAACTAAGAAATAACACATGGAACATATATGGAATTATATGGTAAACAAAAATGTGTTAAAATGTTTCATATTTTCGATTCTTCAAAGTAGCCACTGTTTACCTTGATGACACTTTGCACACGACTGGCATTATCTTAACCAGCTTCATGAGGTAGTCACCTGGAATGCTTTTCAATTAACAGGTGTGCCTCGCCAAAAGTTAATTAGTGGATTAATTTCTTGCCTTCTTAATGCGTTTGAGATCAAACAGTAAATAATAATAAAAATACAGTAAATAGTCCTATTCCACAACTGTAGTAATCCATATTATGTCAAGAACTGCTCAACTAAGTAAAGGGAAATGACATCCATCATTACTTTAAGACATGACGTGTCTTTTAATGAATAAAAATAAAGAAAAAACATTGAATTAGGAGGTGCATCCAAAGTTTTGACTGGTACCGCATGTGGGAATTTCTGTCTTTATGTATAAATGCACCAGCAAAGAAAGAAAAGGAATAACTGCATCTGATAAAAAGAAGGAAAAAGAAAAGCTGCATATTAGATTACTATGAAATAAACTAGATAGTAAACTAATGTTTAGTGCACACAGTAAGGGATGATGCATATGTCATTGGGATGGTGGAAGAGCAAAGTGGGAAAGGTGGGCTTTTAGTTGCGTTTTTAAAATGGAGGAAGGAAGATATAGGCAAATACTAGACTTTTCGTTTTATTATACATGTACGCTTATATGTATTTTGTATATGTAATTTGCCAAGGCTTTATGTGCATATATAAATGGAATTTTTTGGGAAAAAGTTCCCATACTGATATACTTTCAAGAATATTAGCAATCAACAACAATGACGATTGGGTGGCATGGCGGTGTAGTGGTTCGCACTGTCGCCTCACAGCAAGAAGGTTCTGGGTTCGAGCCCAACGGTTGACGGGGGCCTTTCTTTGTGGAGTTTGCATGTTCTCCCTGTGTCTGCATGGGTTTCCTCCGGGTGCTCCGGTTTCCTTCACAATCCAAAGACATGTGGTTAGGTTAACATGGGGCGGCCATGGCCTGAAGGTTGGGCTGAAGTGTCCTTGAGCAAGGCACCTAACCCCCAACTGCTCCCCGGGCGCTGTAGCATAGCTGCCCACTGCTCTGGGTACGTGTGTGTGCTCATTGCTCACTTGTGTGTGCATGTGTGTGTTCACTGCTTCAGATGAGTGAAATGCAGAGGAGACATATCACTGTGCTTAAGTCTGTGCTTGAGTGTACGTGTGATAAATAAAAGCTTATTGTTCTTGTTGTTGTAGTTCTGGAGAGGGCAGAGCTGGGGCCGGAAGTAAAAATGAAAGTAACCGTTCTAGCCACCCCGGTCCCCTGTGGAGACCACCTCTCACTGGCCCAACTCATGGAGGTTGCCAAGTTGCAAGCGGAGTTTTGCGACGTGTTCTTGCCCCTCCCTGGCCTCACTCACCTCATAGAACACCACGTTGAGATGCCCTCAGGGCTGGTGGTGTGTAGCCACTCATACTGCTTACCCGAACACAAGAAAGCTGTGGTTTGGGACGAACTCAAGGCCATGCTCAAAATGGGAATAATCGAGGAGTCACACAGTGACTGCAGCAGCCCGGTGGTCTTGATTCCCAAAACCGATGGGTCGGTCTGGTTCTGTGTGGACCACAGAAAGGTCAACGCGGTGTCTAAATTTGACGTGTACCCAATGCCTTGCATTGACCAGTTGCTCAATTGGTTAGGCGCTGCTTGTTTTTACTTGACACTGAATTTGAAAAAGGGATATTGGCAGATCCCTTTGACTCCTCTATCCTGAGATAAAACGGCTTTTTCCACACCGTTTGGCTTACACTAGTTTGTCACCCTTCCTTTTGTGTTATTCGTGGCTCCTGCAATGTTCCAGTGGCTCATGGACAGAATCCTCAATCCACTCTTATATATATTAGTATACATTATATATTATTATATAGAGCAATGATTGGCCGCAGCACCTAAAACACTTCAGGGACATCCTGGAGTTGCTGAGGCGTGCAGGCCTCATGGCTAACCTGAAAAAGTGTGCGATTGGGCAGGTGGAAGTATGGTATCTGGGCTTCCACTTGGGTCATGAGCAGGTGCATCCCCAAGTTGACAAGACTACAGCAATTGTGGCCTGCCCGAGGCCCAAGACCGAAAAGGGGTGAGACAATTCCTGGGGCTGGCTGGCTACTATCGCAGGTTTATACCTAACTATTTGTACGTCACCAGCCTGCTGACTGATCTCACTAAAAAGGGAGCACCAGATCCGGTCCAGTGCACAGATCAGTGCCATCAGACATTCACTAGGTTAAAGGTTACCGTGTGTGGGTGGCCACTTTTACACTCCCCTGACTTCTCTCTCCTTTTTATTTTGCAGACAGATGCATCAGCCAGAGGGCTGGGGGCCATTCTGTCCCAGGAGGGGGAGGAGGAGGAGCACCTGGTGCTGTATATCAGCTGCAAGCTCTCAATGCAAGAGAGTAAGTACAGCACCATCAAGAAAGAATGTCTGGTCATCAAGTGGGTGGGCCTCACTGTCCAATATTACCTGCTGGAGTGCTCTTTCACCCTCTGTTCAGATTACGCCCTGCTCCAGTGGCTCCACCGCATGAAACATGCCAATGCGCGGATCACCTGTTGGTATCAAGATCTCCAGCCTCCCAAGTTCGAGGTGGTCCACAGGCCAGGGGCACAGGTGGTGGCAGACTTTCTTTCCCGTTTGGGGGGGAGGGGAGTCAGCTGCAGGCGGGATGGCTCTCTGGCCTGAGTTGTGTAGTGGGGGTATGTGGCAGCAAGGGTGTGATTGAGTGTCAACTGTGAATGGCGAGAAGTCAGGTTGAATCAGCAGGTAACATGACGAGTTACACCTGTGTCTAATTACTGGCTGTCTATTAATGTATGTCTCTGTGTGTCTTGCATCAAGCCATTAATATGAGAGAGAGAGAGAGAGAGAGAGAGAGAGAGAGAGAGAGCTAGCTTTGTTCTCCTATGTGGGTGTATACATGTCAGTAGTCACTGAAAAGTGAACAGTAAAAATAAAGCGCATGTTGAATTGTCACGCCTGTCTCCAGTTCCTCATTGTCCCACCTAAGGGAATTGTTACACTCTTTTACCTGGCTGCTGCAGGTGGTAGTTCACGGGACCTATTCACTCCTGGATCACATTGGGGCCTTGCCAGTGAGTGAGGAACTTGCAGCTCGTGTTTGAGAGGAGCAGGAGCATAGGGTCACCTGGCTGAAACTCTTGGGGTTGGGCCGGCTGGTTGTTGTTGTTCCTTCTGGGCCGCCTACATGTGCTCCTGTTTGATGTAAGAAGAAGTCTTTATTTGTCACTTGCACACTCAAGCACAGTGAAATTCATCCTCTGCATTTAACCTATCTGAAGCAGCGAACACAGGCATGCACACACAAGTGAGCAATGAGCACACACACATACCCAGAGCAGTGGGCAGCTATGCGACAGTGCCCGTGGGGCATTGTGGGTATCCTGTAGAGGCCTGAGGAGACTTCCGGACTGCGAAGAGGACATAGGGGAGGAGTGGGTTCCAGTTTCACCCATCTTCATCTACCACGCTCTTCAGCATGCGCTTGAGAGTTTGGTTGAACCTCTCCCAGAGGCTGTCGGTCTGAGGGTGGTAGACTGAGTTCCTGAGTTGTTTGAGCTGACATAGGTCTGCCATGAGCTTGGAGATAATGGGAATGCCCTGGCCTGTAATTAGGTCATTGGGGAGTCTGACACAGCTGAGGAGGAGCTTCAGTTCCCTGGTGATATTTTTAGAGGTGGCTTTGCGAAGAGGGATGGCCTTTGGGTACTGGGTGGCATAGTCGACAATGACCAAGATGTTCTCATGACCCTGGGTGGACTGAGGCAATGGCCCTACAAGATCCATGCCCACCTGCTCAAAGTGGACCCCGATGATGGGCAGAAGGATTAGGCACTGCTGGTAGAAGTTGCAGACCTCAGCCACCATTCCTGGTCAGTAGGACCAATCCCAGATCTTTTCCAGTGTGTTCTGGGGTCCCAGGAGGCCACCTAGTTGGTGGGCGTAGGCCAGGTGCATGATGGAGTCGATTTTGGACCTGTGGATGATGAGGAGGTCCCAGGGCTCACCTCGGTGGTTGCAATGGTAATACAGCAGCCCTCTCTTCACCAGGAAGTAGGTCGGGGACAGGCCCTGGTTGGGGTACAGGTTCTCCCCATTGACCTGTAGTACCTGGCCCCAGTCATCCTCCTTGTTTCTCTCTGAAGTTCCCATCCTTTGTGGCCTGCTGAGACAAGGGAGAGAGGATTAATGGGTAGGGAGGGCTCACCTTTAGCTCTGGCTTCCATAGCTGCCATCTCTCCTTCAGCCCGGAGTTCAGTCCCAGGCGCAGCTGTTGCTCCTGTGGCTATCGTGACCTTCTGGAGCTCCTCCCCTTCTTTCTCCACTCTGGGGCACCCACAGAGGCAGGAAACTCCGGCCAGTTTCTGCCTACAAGGAGGGGCACAGGGAGATCATGGATCAGACCCACCATTACTGGCCACCAAACTGTTCGGCCTCCTATCTGGACCTCTTCAGCAGGGACCTCTCTCACATCCATGTGCACACAGGCCAGGCTTCCATGGGGTGCGGAGGTCCGAGTCAGGGCCGAGGGACGAGCCAGGGTAATGGCGCTCCCTGATTCTAACAGCGCATGCACTGGGACATTGGTCAGCCTGAGGGTGGTGGTGGGAGCTGGCGACTGGGGGCAGTATGAAGAGCGCATCCTGCCAACCAGGGCTTGAAGGGCCTAGCTGCCATGTGGTGCTCCAGCTCCGTGAGCATTGGCCCCTCCTGAGGTGAGGGCTATGGTACGGGTTCCTCCTGTGCCCTTCAAGGCACCCCAAGGCTCTAGTTGAAGTGATGGTGGGGCTCACACTGGACTGAGGTCCTTTTCTCTCCCCTCCCCATTTTTAGGGTGGCTAGGGCACACTCCAGCGCAGAGACCATGTCCCTGGGGGTTCAGGCTGCTCTCATCCCCATAGCTCTCTTCTGTTCATCCGGGAGGCACCACTTGAAGCAATCAAGGGCAACCTGCTTTATGATTTCTGTGGGGGTTGGCTGGTCATGCTAGAGATACCTCCAAGAGATTCGCAGGAGGCCATCCATCTGGTCCTGGATTTTTGGCCCGGTCTGTAGCTCCAGTGTTGGAACTCGGAGACGGATCAGGTGTTGGAGAGCCCGCAGTGGGCCAGGATCTCTTCCGTGAGCATGCTGTAATCCTCGACTTCGGTCAGCGGGAGGGCATGCTAGGCCCGCTGCGCTTCCCTGGTGAGGAGCGAGGCGATGATATTAGCCCATTCCCGGGGTTGCCACCCCTCTTTTACCATGACCCTCTCAAAGGGCCCCAGGAATGCCTCGATATTGTCTGGCTGGGTCGGGAAGGGGGGCCGCGGCTGTGCGTGGCATGTGCATCATCTGAACTGGTATCTGAAGTGGAAAATACACAGTGCGTCAGATCATGCATTCAGAAGTACATACTACCCCCATACATGGCATGCTGTCCTTATATAATCTCCTGGTGGCTCATAGAGGGTGAATGCATGTGCCATCATTAGCGCCTGCCAGCCCTGCTGCATTAAACCGCTCCTCCCTTCATGTGTGCACTAGGTGCTGTCTTCTGTCGCTGGTGTTGAACTGTCATGATAGTACCAGGCTCTAAAAATGCCTGACTTGTAGGACCTTTCCAGAAAATCCAAAGCATGCTAGCAATAAATATTTCATAAAGTGGAGCTTAATACATAAACAAAAACATATAATGCATAAAGCATTTAATGGACATTTTTTTGAATGAATAATCACAGACATAATCTGATAACAATCAGAAATAAAAAAGATTATATACTTAACATCAATATTGTCAAAACCTTGCCACATGCATGATACATGTGACAATGTCCATGAGTTAACAACTTCTACAGCTTATCGGATGTAGGTGCCTGAGAGGAATTTTTTTTGATGCACACTAAAATATTGACTTTGTTTCATTTCTAAATTTTAACTGCTCTTTATTGTAGATTTTTTTGATGTAGGAATATTTCATTTATGTTGTTGAAGGTGTCTTTGCTTTAGAATATTTCTTTACAAGTGCCTTTTACGTAGTACTGTATGTAACAATATTGTATGTTTTCAACATTTATAAAGCAGCAGTGCCCGGATGTCTAACGATAACTTTACCAGTGTTGGGGTTTCAGTGGATGGAGGTAAATATGCTTCAAAAATGAAAGTGCTTAACAAAATTATTTTTTATTTTTTACATTCAGTTTGTTTCAAGAGCATGTGATTGCATAACTGAAAGAAGAACTCCACAAGATGGAGACATTTTTGACTTGAATAGTCCATGTGAAACGTTTACTGAGAGAATGCAAAAGCATGCAGCCCTTTAGCAGAAATGAAAGTCCTCAGCTCAGTGAAAATGCACATGATTTTTTTTTTGTTTCTGCAGGATGTATAGATCTGTTGTTTATTTTACTTAGCTCTATAGTGTATAGTTTCTGTGCTGTATTGCTCTATAGTGTACAATTTCTGTGCTGTATTGCGCTATAGTGTACAGTTTCTGTGCTGCATTGCTCTACAGTGTACAGTTTCTGTGCTGTATTGCGCTATAGTGTACAGTTTCTGTGCTGCATTGCTCTATAGTTTACAGTTTCTGTGCTGTATTCCTCTACAGTGTACAGTTTCTGTGTTGGCCTGCTCTATAGTGTACAGTACTGTGTAAAAGTAGGTTAACCAGCTCATAACCAACATGGCAAACCTGTAAGACCAGTTTAATCGGCTCTGAATAGTTGGTATATCAGGATGCAAGCTGCAGCATTTTTGAGCCATTTTCAACCCATAAAATGCAGAATTTTATGAAAATGGTCATTTTGACCATTTTGTCAATGGTCATTTTGTCACCAGCATTGATGTTCATCCAGTACAGTCATATTATTTAGCTTACAGCTCAAAAGACACATTTAAGGATGAAGTACTTCTTTAATGATAGGAAAGAGTTAGTCTATTATTATTCATTGCCCTATTTATCTTTTTTTTTTACTTGTTATGTACCGTCCAGGGGCGGCACAATAGTGCAATGGTTAGCACTTTTGCCTCGCACCAAGATGGTTCTTGGTTTGAACCTTGTGTCTGACGGGGCCTTTCTGTGTGGAGTTTGCATGTTCTCCCCGTACATGTGTGGGTTTCCTCCAGGTGCTCTGGTTTCCTGCCATAGTCCAAAGACATGCAGAATAAGGTTAACTGGCTACTCTAAATTGCCTGTAGGTGTGAATGGTTGTTCATCTCTTTGTTAGCCCTGCGATTAGGGTGGCCATACGTCTGGCTTTAGGCCGGACAGTCCGGAATTTAAATGCCCTGTCCGGCGTCCAGCACAGCCTCAACCCGGACGCTTATTTGTCCTCCTTTTTGGAGTTGCACTTAAACGTAACGCAGCATATCGTCCAAT
>JAODTV010000003.1:15954306-15965616 GCA_025399955.1 Galeichthys feliceps
TCATTCTCCATTGGGTAGAGTGACGTAATACACGTAGGATAAGCGATATGCTAACAATATTGCATGCTATCAAACCAGATGAATGAAACCTGCTAGAAGGGAATAGAACACATGTTTTTATTCCATGGAAAAAGTGCCCTGTATGTATAATAAATTCCGATATTTCACTCCGATGATGTCACTCCCAGTGTTTTCCCGCTGACTACACACGTGTTGTCAAAATGGTGAACTGTTTCAAAATTAAAA
The DNA here is from genome assembly GCA_025399955.1 of Galeichthys feliceps. Lineage (NCBI taxonomy): Eukaryota > Metazoa > Chordata > Actinopteri > Siluriformes > Ariidae > Galeichthys > Galeichthys feliceps. The sequence goes on from JAODTV010000003.1 coordinate 15,954,553, forward strand.
TTCTTTTGATGAACTTGCTTTTTTTTTTTTGTGTGGATGTGTCCATATAATATAAAGAACATTACATGGTGCTGCAAAAATATGAAGTTTATCTTCTCGTGTTGAAAAATATTTTCACTCGTTCACGTCACTTACTCATGAATATGTTCACCACTTGACGATAAACTTCATATCTTCGCACAACCGTGTAATAACCTCTATATATATTAAGTTTTATATGGAGGTAAGTTGTTAAAAGAGCTCTTTTTCACCGTAAAAGCATAAACAGATCTTTCGAAGCAGAGGAACCCGATGACAGCCGGGCTGTCCACACTCTACTTCCTCCAACCCTGAACTCAGCCTCCTGATTTCACTAACGAGCTCTGCTCCTTAACAAGGCGCGGGGCCTAATTACCGAAATCAGGTGTTGTGTTGCGAACTTGGAGCAAATATTTGCACACACCGTGACCCTCGACACTGAATCGGTCGAGTGCCCATGCATTACACTGACATTTTTTATGTATGTCGCCAGGACTGTTGTTGTTGTTGTTGTTGTCATCGTTGTTTTTATTTTCGCATTCAGATCTCTGGGCAAAATAGCCAGGCTTGATTTAGTACACTGGAATTAGGGCTTTAAATTAAGTGTGTGCTTGTACTTTATTGGCCGTTTGCTGCTACTGTCCAGCGCTTAGAGAAATATGCCGGATGTCAGTGAGCAGCTTAAAGGAGTAGTTCGGGCAAAAATAAAATTTGCACAATTTTCCAATTACCCCAAATGTAGCCAATGAAATGTAACCAGGACAAGTTTGGCATCCATTTGATAGTCATGCTAACGAGTATCTAACAAGTTATGTATCTTTTATTCACTGAAATACCTTCATTAATCTCACAGCTCTGTTTGGTGTATAAAGAGAAAATGGAGTACAAACTATTCCTTTAACACTGCCATATGATCCCTTGAGGGTGTCCAAAACATATGCATTTATTTAGCATTTCATTGTTTCGCCTTCCATATTTGCATTGCAGCCGTATCTCTTTTCTTAAGCTCATGCAGGAGCGAGGTGTCGTGTCAGTGGCCATGTGCAGCGACGGGGAAATGTCTCTTGTCACCAGAGGTCACGCAGGCTTACCCTCCGAATAAAGCCCTGGCCATTGTTATAATTTGATGCATAGAGATACGAGATAACATTGGAGGTGGGGGCCGCTAACCAAGGTTGTGCCACACAAAAGTGTCTGTGCATGGCAGTGGACGGACACCATATTTTCTTCCCAACCCCCTGTTGGGAAACCAAGGTCACTGCCAAGGACAGTGGAGCCAATTAGCATGCAGATCACGGCCTGATGGAGTTTAGGGGTATTGGTCTGATGCAATCACATTAGTTGGACCAGTAAAGGACCCTGAGCCTGACCTCAATCACTGTAGCTGCACAAAAAGAAGGCGAGGAGAAAATAGAAGGTGAGTCCATGATGTCGGTGTTGAAGCTCTTGCTGGGACTATTGTTGCACAAGAAGCTGAAAACAATGCCGACATGCATACAGTATTTGACCTCAGGTTATAGCTTTCAAATGTGAGCTCATTACATGATTTTTTTTTTCTAATTTACAAACCCACACAGACCTTATAGACTGTAGTCAAGATGTTGAATGGAAGAACTAAAATAAATTTTACGACCCATCATTAACTCACCATTACTATTATGAAATGGTTAGTATTGAACATTGAGTATATGGACATAAAACTATTACATGTACACACATGGATACGCACACGGAGTTATTGAAAGACAGACAGGCAGCGCCATTCACCACTCCACCAACCCCAATGAGGTGTAATGTGTAGTCCGACCAAAATGGAGTGTGTGTATGTACAGGGTTTTATGGTCACCACCAGGCAGTTGGGTCAGAGTTGAAGCTGCCACTCATCGGTTTTAGTTAAGATGTAGATACTAGTATGCTGTTGTTGTTTTTCAGTAATCTTTGTTTGGACAAAAGTTTCAACCTTTTCTCTGTTTTGGCCATGCCATTTCTGACTAGTTTTCAGTGGCACCCCTAAGAAATATAGTTAGCTGATGTGAGCTTTGTACTTATCTAGCGTCAGCTTAGCCAAACATGCACTGATAGATTTTATTTCACACAAATGAACTCAACACATTTTCCTGTGACAGGAAGTTTTATCATTACATCTTTCATGCAGGAAAATTGAGTCGAGACACAAGCACAGTTTCTTTTCCCCCACATTATTAATGTGAGATTGGGGAAGGGGCGGGGCTTACAGCAATGTCAGTTAACAGGCTACGACCACATTAATGCATTTTCCTTTTAAAACGCATCACTTTTGCTATGTTTACACCTGGTGTTCACGCTACTCTAGAGTTTTCGAGCCCCAAAAACAGACGCTGTGTCTCAATTTGCATACTTCCATTAATACCCGTCCATGTAGTACACTGTGCACACTATGACCTTACTTGCATAGTGCGGGAATTTTGACAGGATAGTGTTGTCTCAAATCGATCACGCCAAGGTACGAACTTAACAGACATGACAATCGAAACATTTGACCGCTATTGTCGCATATCCAGCCAAAAAATACCTGCCAACTTTTTTCTCACCTCTTAAAAATTAACGTGTTTTTCATTTTTCTTGCTTGTAAGCATAGATATTTCCCGTGCCATGGAAATTACGTTAGTGGTCCCTCCTCTGATGTTATGTAGCCAAGATGGTGACCATTGAGGGTGAGAAGTGTGTAGCATTGCACAATTAACATTTTGACTGTTTTGAGTAGGCCATCCGGGTAGGTACTCATAATGCACTACATGCTGCCATACTTGTCAGTGTGAACACACTTATGAACTCAAAACAGGAAGTATAAGTACAGACGTTCGCAAATTGAGACACACTGGCAGTCTTTTGGAAACAATGACGCAGACACACACATTCGCTTCCAGATTGGGTCTCATCAGTCACGACGTATCCTTCCCTGATTTGTCACGCTCCCATCATGTGACACTTTTCCAGAAGAAAACAAACGGCATCAGCTGTTTATATCTGCCCCGTGTACATGAATGGTCATGTGATATGTGTTTTCTGGCAGGTTGGTATGGATGGTGATCATTTCTGATCACCACACATCTGGATGGAGAACATTTTCATAGTCAAAGCTACCTACAACAACTGTGTCAATTGGCTCATCTGCTGTTTCTCGAGATGTAGTTTTGAATCAGAACTCATAGCAGCGTACTCAGATATTGAACGGTTCCCGGGTTTGCATTTCTGCTTTCCTAATTACACTTGGTTTTGTTGTGGTTTGTCTGGAAGACCCTAGAAAAGAGCAAGCACTTCTTGAATTGTCTTTCAAATAAAGAAAAAGCTGAAAACATCTTTTCGCACAGTAAAGTAAAATCTTTACTAACATGCCAATTCCAAAGTGAAGGACTTGTACATTACACAAGGTTACTCTAAAGGTCAAAGGTAAAACATGGCATAATGTTCCGAGACATATGCACACACAGTTCTTAAAAAAGATAGAATTAGATGACACTAAAATCCAAGAGATGATGGTAAAAATGACCTCGCCCCACCTCCACACTGTTAGAAACAGGGGTACAGTAGGAGTCCATTTCTGTCCTCCAAGCTACAATCTACACTAATGTAACCCCTAAGGCTCATTATTGGACCTCAAGGTAACTATGTGTACCTTTTAGGGCCAAAAAGATACATATATGTTCCCAAGCAGTATATAAAGTGTACAAATAAGTACCTTAGAGGGCCCTGCCCCAGTGACAAGCCATTGTACCCCTAAAGATACAATAATATACTTTATTTTCTGAGAGTGCACCTGTAATCCTGTCCAAATAAATATTGTATTTTAGAGAATGTGGATGAGGGAAATGCATTTTTTATTTAGTTATATATTTTTCTTGACACAAAAAAGGCCATTTCTACCACCTGGTCCTAGGTTTTTTGTTTGTTTGTTTTTAAGTTTCTCAAAAAAAGGCAAACCTCATCAGCAACAATCAGAAATCCATGCCATTCAGAATACATCATGGATCCTTATGCCTTCCTCATTCTGCATATGTGAGCTTTAGAGTCGTGTCTCTGGTGGTCGGCTGCCCGGCTGTCGAAGTCAGTCTGCTGTGGCCTTAGAGGCTGGAATGCAATTTACTCCCTCCTCCTTTTTTTTTTTTTTTTGGTTAAATCTGTGTCCGTGGTTGTAAATTTCCTCCAATTCTCCCTCTTTTTTCGCTCCTTCTATCTTTTTCCCCTTGTCGGAATTAATGAGATCGGGTTTGATCAGGGCAGCCGAGTGTTCCGAGAGAAATCGCACAGCCGCCTTGTGTCCTGTAATAGAATTTGCATCTAATGCATACATAAATCAAACATCTTTCTGGACATTTTCATATGCATAATGTCATTTCATCCTGTGTCTTTCCAAGTGGGGCGCTCAGTGCATGGGGGAGAGGAGGTAGGGGGTGGAGGTGGCTGAGGGGATTGTAGTTGGGGGGGAAAGGTGATATTTTTTCCCTCTCTCTCTCTCTCTCTCTCTCTCTCTCTCTCTCTCTCTCTCTCTTTTTCTCTTTCACCTTCCTTGAATTTTTTTTCTGCTTTATTTTGCTGACTGTGTAGGCACATTCGGAGAGCAAGATCCAAGATCTTTGGGGTTTACGTGTCAAATACTTTCATTGTACAAGGAGGTGTGTGTGTGTGTGTGTGTGTGTGTGTGCACATTTATGCATATGTTTGTGCATGTGTGTGTGTGCGCATGTGTGTGTGTTGGTGGCATATTAATGGAGAGGTGGGGGTGCTTTATTTCTCTTTTGCCCTACCGAGGTGCTCGGATCTTTGTTATGTAAATGATTATAAGAGATTCAAAGTGTCTCTTCTTCACAGGGTGACTCTGCATAAAAATGAGAGGGAAAAAGTGACAAGCTTGTCATTATGGCTTGTAACTCTTGCTAAAAAAGGCTTCATTTATTCACATTATTAGGTGCAAGACGATCTCGTATTTTTATGATGCAGAACAGTACAGGAAAACAATACAAACTGAAATCTGAAGGTTGAACACAACAAAAGCAGGTATGGAGGCGTCATCGTCGTCATTATTAACTGTCTATACAACATTGCCTCGTATTCTTACACAGAATGTGGTTTTTTTATTTTTTACTATTGATTTCTCAAACTTCACAGACCTATTTATAAAAAAACAAAACATTTCGTCTACTGCTGAAGATGTTCATAACTCACCAAGAGATCAATGTTTTCCCACCATTAAGCAATTAAATGGCAGCACTACAAAAAGTAAAATAAGTCATTTTAATGTGAGTCCTTGGAGATGCTGTATGCATGCTTCTCTGTTTTTCTCAGAATGAACTCAAAAATGTGACGATGGCTCCTTCCCAGAAAAAAAGGCCACTCCAAACTGGCACAACGCCATCCTGAGAGTAAGTCTCATCTCACGAACAGACCTTTTTATTTTCCCTGTAAAACACTCAAGCAACATGTTTTGTAATTTGCCTGTTTGGAAAATCTGCTCTGCTTCACTACGGGGTCTCTGAAGGTCTCCATGTCCCACTTTTTAAACGCTCATTACAATCTACATTAACGTCTTCAAATATTAATTGGACCCACGAAGCCATACAAATGTGTCCTCTTGAATGTTGTACTGACAGCTTGTCGGCGGCGAGCGCTCGAGACGGCCTGACATGTTGGCCGTGAAAAGTTTCCGCGCTAAAACAATGCCATTAACGCCAATCAAGCTGACACTTAGGAGCCTTATTAAATGATGAGTAATGTCCAACATGCTGCTCGGCCCATTAACGCAAACCACTTCTGACCTCGGCAGCTTCTTAGCACTGTAATGTAATGTGATTATGAGTCCACTCTTATAAATAATAAAAAAAGGCTAGCAGCATCATTTATGTATTTACATGATGATAATGTGTTTGTCCTTGCCTTGATATTAATTAAAAAGCAATGCATTTTTATCTCTCATTTTTCTTTCTTCATTTGCACATAAATCAGACGATGCTTATGCAGTTATGCAGACTAGACAAGTTAAACAGCCTCCAATTTAAGCTTCGACGTTTACACCCTTTGAATATACAGCATGAATCTGAAGGAGCAATTTCATGTGAAAAGTTATGAATGGTTATAAATATTTGTATTTTGTTGCTATACTTAAGTATCACTTTAGACGAGTTGTATAATTGAGAAATGAATACTCTTATTCAATTACATTTCCATGACCCTTTTTACACCTTATGTTTTACATTGACATTTAGTGGAGGAGTTCTCAAACTTTGTGCATCGTTATAGAGCTTTAGATTAAATACTGGTGTATTTAATTCAAGTATCTTGTCAATAAGAACATATAATAAATGAAAATCAATATAATTATGTTGGGTTGTGATTAGCACCATTGCAACAAAAAACTTGGTTTCCATGGCTATGCTTCAGATTTTTTACAGAAGAATAAACCCAGAGTGCGGGTTACTTTCTGTATGGTCTTCATGTGAATAGACTTCCTCTGGGTTCTCCTGTTTCCTCCCACCTCACAAAAAACCTACCAGTAGCTGGATTGGGGACTCTAAATTGCCCACACTGAACGGGTGTCTAGGCTATCCGATCCAGGGTGTATTCTTGCTTCAATTCCCAGCATTCCTGGGAAAGACTCCATATCCACCCCAACCCTGATAAACCCTGACTGAAGATCTTTCACAAGATATCACCTTGCTCCAAAATCTCCCATAGGTGTCCAATTGGGTTGAGATTTGGTGAATGTGAAGGCCACAACATATGATTTGCATCAAATCATTCAATGAGCCCTCTTTCCTTCTAGATGAGGGCGGAGTCATCCTGGAAGAGATCACACCCATCGGGGGATCAAAAGTCAAAGTCCCTTCCATGCCAGGATCTAGTCTTCCCAGGCAGTCTCCTATCCCAGTACTAACCAGCTCTTTTTGAGGTGCATGGGTGCAGCGCCGATCTCCGTTTCGATAGCCCTCGGCTTCTCACCTATACAGCTAGGGTTACAGTGGGGGGCTAGTCCTCTGGTAACCGCAAAAGTTTGACTTCCCTACTCACATTTGTATTGCAGCGTGCCTTGCCAGATGGTACTATTTTTATGATGGTCTTTGGTATGACCCGACCACAAGTAGAACTCGTGATCTCCTGATCGAGAGGCGGACATGCTAACCACTAGGCCAATTCGCGGTCCCATTGGGGGATAGAAAATAGAAATGGTGATTGATTTGCACTAACCCTTCTTTCTAAAGAGACAAGGAGACAAACCTACCATCGAGAAAATTTCCAATTTTCTGCTTTTCCACCTTGGGAGGTGGAGCCTATGGTCTGAAATGCTAAACATGCTGCTCAGTGGACATGAATGGTCATGCTCCCCACCAAGCACAAGGACAACGGTTGCCATATTTGCATCAGCGTTACTTCCTGCAGTCTTGTGTTTCTTCACAAGGAAACATATCGTGTCTTAAATAATAGCAGCTTTTATTCCACGGTACAGCTTTGTTTGCATGCTTGCTAGCCAAATGCTAAACTGTTGTTGACTTTCTTCTTAGGAAGAACGTTCCACCGCATCGATTCTTATCATGCATTACGAAGCTAATAATCTGATGATCACTGAAGGTTGCATAGTGATAATATGTACACCTCTATCTTTTCTTCACACCCCCAATACCTTTTCCATCCAGTCATCCAGGTTCCCTGGCAACATGATAAAACTCCATTAACTGCAGGTCCCTGATGACCAAAGGAAAAAAAGTGTGCATCCGAATATGCAGATAGATTTATCAGGCCAGCCATACGTGGCCATTCTCCTGGTCATGTAATGAGGGGAATATCCCCGGCGAGTGGTCAGAGAGCCTGTGCCGCTTAATGACACTGGATATCTCTCCGACAGGCCCTGAAATATTTGCTCAGGAGACTCTCGCAGGGTTTCAATCTCCTGCAAATCCATTTATATGTTTGCGCTTGATTTATGGCCTTATTTTAACTGTCTCCTACATGCAAATGCAGAAAGGGGTGATGGTGGTGGGTGTGGGAGTGGTGGGGGTGTATGGGGTGGAGAGGGGTGTTCTAGGCTCTTCGAAATATACATAATGTGATTCTCAGGGTCATCTCTCCCGCCTGTCAGAATGCATTCCAACCAGGGAGAAACAGAGGGACTTGGGGAATTGCTCTTTCTACCAAGAAGTCAGGAGGTGGCCAAACGCTGTCTGCTTTCACATCACCTCCCATTAGACTAAATACTGAATTACCCATAAGGTGCTAATGCTCTGAGTTTCGGTCGATTTATTTCTTTATAACAACAGTAAAATTAGTTCCAAAAAAAAGTTGCCTAGTCTCTTATTAATCCTCACAGGTCCAGTTTCGGTGAGCCTCTCCTTGCTGTAGGCTCAGATTCCTTTTCTTGATTGACAGGAGTGGAACCTGATGTGGCGTTCTTCTGTTGTAGCCCATCCGCCTCAAGATTCTATATATCGTGTGTTTTGAGATGCTTTTCTGCCCACCACGGTTGCAAAGAGGTGTTGTTTGTGTTCTCCTTTGCCTTCCTGTCAGGTCTAACCATTCTCCTCTGACCTCGCTCATCAAGAAGGTGTTTCCATCTGCAGAATTGCTGTGCACAATATCTTTTTGTTGATTTTTCTTGATTTTTGTTTGTTTTTCGCATCATTCTGTGTAAACTCTAGATACTTTTTTTTTTTTCAGTAAAATTCCCAGGAGATCAGCGGTTTCTGAAATGGTCAGATCCGCCCATTTGGCACCAGCATCAAGGTCAATGAGATTTTTTCCCCCATTCTGTTTGATGTGAACATCAGCTTGAGCTCTTGACCTGTATATGCATGATTTTATGCATTGATTGGCTGATTGGATAAATTGCATTCATGGTGTCATCACATCTGTGAATGTATGTCCACTATATGTTTACAGTTGTATATCTTGTAGGTCATGTGACTTGTTGGTCATGGTACTTGGCAGTTGCAAAATATTTGAGCTCATGCAAAACTTAAAGGAAACCTCCAGCCTGAAACAGACTGAACGGCAAAGTAGGATGTTAGTGAATTATAATGATGAATATGCAAGATGTTCATGGCAGATTTTTCCCTGAAGTCCAAAACATGTTCAATCGTAAAATCAAGAAGGACAAATAAATATCTTTCCTTTCCAGGTTCATTCTTTGATATAATATATTAAGTCATTTATCTGTGCTGTTCAAACAATTGAATGTTATTGTTCTTTGCAAATGCATTCACAACATGGCACAATGCATCTTTAAATACAACCTAATTCATGTAAAGTGATGAATGGTAATCATATATTTAAGTTTGGTTGTTGTCGGACTTTATTAGAGACATCTGTCACATTGTGGACGTCCGTTTTTGCGTGGACATAGAAATGTGTTTTATTCAATTTACTCATGCAGGATGTTCGAGCGAGGCTTGCAATTTGAATTTGTAATTTTTGCAGCTTCTTTCGACAAAGAAAAAAAAAATGAAACACTTTTTCAGGAAAACCTGAAACCAAGACTAGGTCCATTTTCAATATTCCAAACAATATGTCACACAAACTAATCTGACTTTTCCTTTGCCTTGCATGAAGACATTGCGAGGGTTTTAGAGAGTTTTCACCGCTGTATGTTGCCTTGAGCACACAGTATCTCTCTCTCTCTCTCTCTCTCTCTCTCTCTCTCTCTCTCTCTCAGGTTCGTCATCCAGGGAATACCACTCTCTGTTTGGGAATCTTCTCACTGCAGCTAAATGGTGAATCTTTAAGTAAATCAGCGTTTTTAGCCCATTTTCATTCCTGGGAGATATTAAATATTCCATTCGCTGCATATATTTTCAGGTTCCACTTATGCAACGCTGGGGGGTGTTGAATTTTTTATGACAAAAACGGTCTAATAATTGTTGAACAGATGTAAGTGTTGGGAAAGTGGGCTCCAGCAGACCTCATAAAATACAATTAGCATCGTTAACCCTGGCTTTGCTTTAAATCACACATGCTTAAAAAGAAACATGGTGTAATGATCAAGCACTTAGTTATTGTTACTATATTAAATAATCATTTTAGGATATATATTTTTTGCTTTATCTGATTTCAAGAAAAAATTAACTTTTTACTCATTATATTATCATCCAGTTCTACCAAGTACTTCCAGATCTCAAAGATCAGCGAGCAGTTTCCCCAGCTAGCAGTTCAATCTTCATATTTGTTCTTTATTGTATTTAAACCATCCAATTAGATTTATCATCAGTCATTTGTACAGATGCAATAACCAATCATCTTTGGTAAAGATGATTGAAAATTACTTCTGTGTGTTCAATTTCAGTGGACTTTTTAATATTTCAGCCTCACGGCTCTAGGTTTTCCAGGTCTGCCTGTGTGGAGGTTCACGTCTTTTTCCCGTGTCTATGGGTTTCCTCTGGGGTTCCCGACTTTTCTCAAAACCTCCCAAAAACATGCCAGTATGTGGATTGATTCTACAACCCTGACCATGAATGAACTAGAAGGGCACTCGGTAGACTGTATACCTCCATCAAGCCACATATTGGGATTTGGATCAAAATCTAATCAATTGTTCCTTGTCCCATGGCCCACCTTTCCTCCAAATTTTATCAAAATCTGTTCACTACGTTTTATGTTGGGAACAGGCAAACAAAATTCTGGATCCACATACAACATACAGTGTCTTGCAAAAGTATTCAAACCCCCTTGGTGTTTGTCCTGTTTTGTCCCATTACAAGCTGGAATTAAAATGGGTTTTTGGGGGTGAGCACCATTTGATTTATACAACATACCTACCACTTTAAAGGTGCAAATATACTGTATATATATATATATATATACTGTATATATATATATATATTTTTTTTTTTTTTTTTTTGTGACACAAGCAATAATTAAGATGAAAAAAACAGAAATCTGGAGTGTGCATAGGTATCCCCCCCCCCACCAAAAGTCAACACTTTGTAGAGCCACCTTTTGCTGCAATTAAACCTGCAAGTCTCTTGGGGTATGTCTCTATTAGCTTAGCACATCTAGCCACTGGGATTTTTGCCCATTCCTCAAGGC
>JAODTV010000003.1:16331461-16342727 GCA_025399955.1 Galeichthys feliceps
ACATAACAAAATGTGGAAAAAGTGAAGCGCTGTGAATACTTTCCGGATGCACCGTATATATGAAGAATATGTAGCTGAACGTCTTAACATTATATGGCGGCCATATTGGGCAACCTAGATGTTGCTTTCTTACCTTAGTGCACATTTGCACCATTTTGCCCCGTTCCCTTTAAAATGTGTTCCCTATATCAAGTTTAGCTTTGTATTTTGTATGTGTAGCTCATGTTAAATATTAGATTATATGTTTTGTGAAGCATGTAGGCATATATTTAACTATTTTTCTGGGAAGCTGCAACAATAGTATCATAGCTCCAAATACTGTATGTCTTGGCTGATTGACTAAATTTGATGGAAATGGAGAACATTCCTTTTTAACTTTGATAAAATGCAAAAATGTTGGCACCCCTTCTCTACTCTCATTATGGTCCATGTATTTTTATATTTGTTTCATGTTTAAGTTTGAAGCCTTCAGACAGGAATGGAGCAAAGAGATAGGTACCAACTGTATGTTTGGCATGTTTGGCTGTCCGCTTGTTTGCCAGCACTTACAAGACAAGGCTGCTTGGCCCCCTCCATCTCCGGTGCCTCTGCCCAGGAGTACAGTGCGTTCTTTTGGAAAGGTGTGCTGACTGAAATAACTGTGGGCATTTCTGCCACACCTCAGCTGGCACGGCTTAGCGCTGCTACTTCCACAGACAAAAACAAGAAAGGAATTCTCAGAGGCTCGTTCTAGATATGTCTTACACACACATACACACTAACAGGCATCTCAGGAAGCCAACGATCCAGCGTCAGTGCCAGGGATCGGAGCGGATGCCAGACTGCCCCCTGCTGTAATAATCTGGAAGAATTACACAAGGAAGAGGGGGAAAGAAAGAGTGAGAGAGGAGAAAATGAAGCAGGAGGAGGGTGGAGGGAGGAAGATTTTTAAAGGGATATAAAACTCTGCCTGGCAAGCACATAAAGCTGAACATGAGTGTGTGGCTCTCTCTGGATTCTGCATCACATTGAATGACATCACGTACACACAAAAAAGACCTGGCGATGGCTGAATTAGACTCTTTTGTGAGGACAGACCTTGGCACATTTCACCTTAATGAGTGGCTTCCAGCTCTGCATCACTCAATAGTCACCCCTCCATCCCCCTTCAATTTTCCTCCTTTTTTTCTTTAATGGATTATTGTTTTTCTGATTTGCTTGAATCCGCTGGCTCTTGCCCCAAGCTCTCCGTGTTACCAGCTTGGCCTTGGTCAGCCGCAAAAAGCGTGTGAGACCAAAATTTGCTCCAAATGTACCACAGGGGGAAAAAAGGAGAATGCTGGGGGAAAAAAACGGAGTAAAATAAAAACCACAATGGCTTTGCTGCTTTGTTGTATCAGAGTAATTAAATTCATTTTTTCCTCTCTGCCATTTCTCTGCAAAACCAACAGTCGTAAAATTTGGCCACATAATGTGTGCCTGGTGGACACAACTGCAGCCAAAATGCACCCAGAGGAAACTTTGCAGCCGACATCCAAACCGACTTGTAACAGAATGTTTCAGCATGAGCACTTGGCCTTGCTAACAGGGATACACGCAACATGCTATGCATATAGATTTGAAAGCATGTCTTCGTATTTAATTTGATTCGCCTTTACATTAGACCAGTTGGGACTAGATGCATAATGTAAATGATGCTTCTTGGAGTAAATTACCGGAATATTTTGACATTAATTGCTATTTAATTGCAAGTGCGAAGACATGAAGAACTTGATGGTTTGAAATGTGGTGCCTGATTCTGGTTCTCCGGTATAACAGGTGAGAGCCTGAGAACTGGATTTTTTTTTTCCGCAGCAGTGAGTGTTTGGTCCGACACAAATCTTGGCACAGGAGCTTTATTTATAAGGGCCATTAGAGGCTGCTGTGTGTGAGAGCAAGTGTAAGAGTGTGGCGAGGGCAGGTGCAGCAAAAACACACTCCCGCCCAGGCCATTTCCACCTGACACTGATTTCTTCATCTGACAGTAATTTCAGCCCTCCCAGTTAATGAACAATGGAATAAATGGGCTTAAATTTGGGAGGCAGAAGTCAGTTTAACATAACCACTGCCATCAACGCTGACATTAATTGCTCCCTAATTCTGGCAGTCATGCCGCCAAGAGGCCAAGAGGAGAGAATAAGTGTGTGAGGAGAGAATGGATATGAGACCCTGACACACTGGGAGAGTGACAGCACAGGCCAGGAACTCGCACAGAGAAGAGAAGGGCTATCCGCCATGCCAGCTTTGTAAAAGTGGGCAGAATTAGCATTGACCTCTCTACTGGCAAGGTGCCATGATTAAATAAAAAGTTATTTTTTTGTACGAGTGGCATTTAGCAACCTAGCAGCATCAGGAGAGATCTTGTCTGGTATGGGCATTGACATTAAGTAATGCTAAGTGGTTAAACTAGGCCTTGAAAGGAGAAGGACAGACTTTGAGAGCTAAAATTATAGCCAGTGGCATCGCTGCCATGTTGCACTTTTCAAAGAAAAATGTTTGGAACTTTCACAAGTATAGATTTTTTAGTAGAAGTTAGCTAAAGTTAGCGACCATTTTGAAACTCAAAATCCAAACAAATACAGCCCTTCCATTCAATGTTCCCTCTAAACCCTTGTGCTTTGGCTAAAATACCTAAATGTAGAGAGCAAGTAGAGACACCTTCTTGTCTTGACTGTTTGGATGTTGGTGGCTTATATCACTTTTTTTTATCCTGTTCAGTGAGCCTTCGATACCACAGTGACCAAAGTTTTTCTTCCTGCCAAATATTTGATGATGGCGTCAATCATAACAAGAACATCACATTTTACAAAACATGTTTAAAATTGTCAAAGCGCACTCTTAACAAAGAGGGCTATTTGTTGATTCTTTGAGTAGTTAAGAGTTCCTAACTTCCTAAAAAAGGTTGTATGCGAAAATCTTCTGTTGCAGGGCTCTACATGGAATATTTAAGGGTTCCCAGAGAGACAAACCAAAAATGAGGTCTGGATTTAACCTTAAAAGCCATCTTAAAATCAACAAAGTGGTGCAAAACCACTGCCTTGCTTCAGTGTGTGTCTTTGTAACCAAGCAATTTTGTTCATTAGCTTCGTGATGATTAAGTAAAACCAGATCTTTTGAGAAAAGCATTTTGAAGCAAATGTGGTCTGATTCCCTGGTTCCCTAATCAAAAGGGCTTGGGGCCCAACACATCTTCACATGCAGTCCTCAACTTTTTGCCTAATTAATGAAGTGGTCATGTCCGGCAGAAAGGGCAGCTGTATGTCATTACGTATGGCCCACTTTAGGCCATTCTCTCCTTCCTCCATGTTCATTCCCTGGGCACATCCCTGTCAAGTCCAGCCATTTGCAGCTCCTTTACCGAGCCATTAAATTTGGCCTCTACCCGGGCTGGATCTCCAGAGATAGGCCTCGAATGAAGCCAGGAACTCAGACAAGAGGAAGATTCATCTTTACCCAGAGCCTTGGATAATATTGTTGCCCTTTAATGGCTGCTAAGAGGGCATGCTTGAGTCAAGGGCAATTTTGCAGATGAGACAGTGTTATGAATACTTTAACATAAAGTACAGTGTATTTTAATCTTTCTATCCCCCACCCCATGCATTCTGAGTTCCATGTGGCAGGGCAATTATGCATAATTACACTGAGGGGTTGGTGCACAAGGGCTGGGAAATACTCAGATGCTGAGCATGCCTCCTTCCATCCCCGCCATTTTAAGCCCTTAGATCAGAGCAGTGGTCTGCTGGTAGGATGTAGCATTCATTGTCATGACAGCAGGGTTGGAGAAGTTCAAGGTGCTCACAGAGCGAAGGGGTCACGTTGGCCCAGAAGCCTCCAATCTGGTGATCTGTTGGATCTTTGACCCGATCATCTGGTTCTGGCTGTCCAAGCGCGTTCACGCTCTGTTTCCTGATACGCTAAGACAAAGGGGCCAAGATACGAATCTGACTGCTAGTGCGTGCCGAGCAAACACAAGCAATTCCCAGCCCCCTGAGCTCTGACAACTTCCGCCCATGAACCATGTGAAGGTGCCCTGTCAACATTCACAAACATGCCTACTGCAAAAACAAGATAGTCCATACTCTAAATCCTGCTCTGCTTTAAAATGAAAATACAGTCAAATCTCCTTATTCTCCTCCTCACAGACTCTGAAGTGCACCTCAGTCTTCCTTCAACCCAGTGGATGAAAAGCATGTTGTTTGTGTCTGCACATTTCATATGCAGATTGTGTAGTGCAGCAGGGCCATATTAAAGGGCTAAGCATTTGCTTTTTTGCATAGTTTTTAGGACCCTAGCCTCGAGCCAAGCCTGGCGCTTGGTGCCCAGGCAGGACAAACAGTACAGCTTCAAGGTGGCACGGTGCAGTCTGAATCAGCGCTCACCTCACGCCCCGCCAGTCCCGAGGGCATCTACGCCAAGTCCGCCTTTATTTCCACCTCTGCCACAGGAGCAAAAAAAAGAAAGGAAGGAAGGAAAAAAGGCACTGATGCCGATGCAGGGATTTGAATAATTCTGCATCATAGGCACACAACAACAGAGGCAGGGAGGAGGGGGTGAAAAAACTATGGGAGCTCAAATTTCGCAAGGCACCTCTTCTTTGCTATGCTGAGGCTTACCATGAAAGCGGCAGGCCACGTTTCAGGTGCAGCAGAGAAAAGCTGATAAAAGCAGGCGTGGGATTACACTCCATGACCAAAGACATTCATTTCTCCCATTTTCTTCATTTCTTCTTTTTTTCAAATGGCATCCTTTAGCTTTCTTCTGTCAGCTCATCAGGGCAGAGCCACTCAAGCAGAATGCCTCAGCTTTGCTTGTATAATTAGCTGGACAACTCTTTCACCTTGCTGCACAGATAGCAGAGTGTATGTCTCCTGTCCCCTGAGGCATGTTAAACCACCCCCTCCTCCCCCTCTACCCCATCTCTTCCCTTCTCTTTCGCAACACAAAGAGCACAAACCTCCTCCAGATCCGTATACACTCAAGTACTCAGACATCCCCCACCCCACCCCGAAACACAGCAATTCAGTAAGACATATCTCACACCTGTCTGACCAGCACATACCCCTGAAAAACAATGACACATTTTAACAATTCAATTAAGAAGGCTTTGCATGGCAGGTAGCATCACGGTGGTGCAGAGCCAGTTCAGAGGAATTATGTAAATGCAGGGATGTTAATGCAGCATGGGCTGCACTCCTCAGCAGGTGGAGTGCTGAACTGACAAACCCCCGACCCTGCTGCCAGTCACACTGCAATGGACCCAGGTTGCCCAGCTAGTAGTTCCACATGCTTCACACAGAATAGCTGGGGCAAGTACAAATTTACCCACATCTGTGCTAATGTTCTGTTACTTATAACCTCATTATGTACTTGTATCTTATGGTTACCAGTGGCCATAGTTGTTGCAGTGTTTCCTGAACCTTTGATACTTGCAATACCTCATCAACACCTGCCTATGTCATAGTTTGTCCAAATGGGCCAAATGGGGCAAATTGGTTGTGCTGGGATATGACCTCACAAACTTCTGATCAGTAGCCCAGATCCTTACCCACTGAACCATCATCCTGAATGGTGACATATAGACTGACCAATACATGAAGGCATTACTGTTGGTCTGAAAGGTTTAAATGATAAAAATTGATACAGAGGAAGACAATGCCACTAATTTGTATTATGCCAGGATAGTATGGTTGACATAAATGCCTTGAACCTGTGTCAACAAGTGCATCTATTCATAGATTAAGGTTCTTCGATGACTTTACCAAATGCTTAGGGACAAATTAGCTTGATGCTGATGCTGTCAGTCACAAATTCTGAAAACTCTTTTCTGTAAGTACCTGAGTGCAAGGACAAAGAGTGATGAACATAGAAAAGATATTCTGAATTTACTTCTGTTAACTGAAAACCATGTGGTTATTATTCTCCTGTTTCCAGAGCCATAGCCATAGTTCAAGTCTGGCAAAAATACAGTGTTTGGTCTCTTAGAAAGACTTACGTGAATGAGGAGAGGGATGTTATGATGACAACAGAGAAACCACCCAAAAGCATCTCTCTCTCTCTCTCTCTCTCTCTCTCTCTCTCTCTCTCTCTCTCTCTCTCATGGCATGTTTCCATACAAAGATTGGTAAAGGTTGGGTCATCTGAAAGGTCATTACATTACAGACCACACTGCCTCTTTTCTCCCCAGATATCTCTCACAGAGCTTTAAGGTATATTTGGGATTATTGAAATCATACACCATTCTACAAGTACATCATTCTACAAGTTTTCTGCAGTGTATATATTGTGTGTATACTGTAAGGAATAAAACCCAAAGGGTTGCACTGTTATAGGCCCTATTATAGTTATATCAGATTTGAGAATTCAACAGGACTGTGGTTTCAACTGCAAGATATGATGTTCTGCTTAATGTATCTAGAATGCTAGCAGCTACCCACAATGCATTTCCTGATGACTAGGAGTTGATCAGGAATGGTGTTCAAATTCTGTATGCATGGGAAAAAGGAGACAAAATTAAGAGGAAAATAATGAAAGGCTTTGCAGAGAAGCTACAACCTAACCTATAGATAAGCCTCCATCTCCATTTTTAACTCCACTGTCCCGACTATTCATGAAATTCTACGCATAGCACCTGAGCGCCTTTTCAACTTCAACTCTTCAATACTGACTGGGATAAAGAGTCAGAGTGAACGTTCATTAATTCCAGAGTAACCTACTCCTTGGATTTGCTAATGCCCAGCTCTATTGATGTTTCTTTTCCCAGGCAGGAAGCCATGTTAACCCCTCAACCCCACCCTCACCTCTTCCAACAGCCAGTGAAAAGGCCTGCAATCATTTGTCGAGCCTGCATCAAACAAGAAACATGTACAGGGGCGTTTTAATGGGGGCATCATTGTGGTCAGGATGAGAGCAAGGGAATGCTGGGATGGTTGTCTGGCTGGGCGTTTGTGCCCAGGGAGACTCTCCCTTCTGAGCACAGCTTGAGGCCGAGCCACTGTGTATGGGCTCTGACCCCTGAGGTCATGCTCTGGGTGCAAATTCAAAAGCATGACATCTGTTGCCTGGCTTTTTGATCAAGCATAGAAAGAAAGGCTTAGGCCGCTTGTCAGCTAAACACTGGTTCTTGGGTGAAATAATACCCCAGCAAGCCACCTAGACCACAATTTAGTTAAATTTTTTTGTTTTGTTTTGTTTTGTTTTTGTGACTTGGCCTGTGTGCCGATAAAGACTGATTAACTAAATAGGGAAAAGAAGGATGGGTTTTGTTGTTTTACGAATTTTATTCTCTTGTGGGAAAGAGCCAGATGATTGGAAGCTTTTTTGTAATGTAGGATAATAATAATCTTCATCAAGCTTATACAGAGTGGACCTCAGTCATTAGCACTGGTCTTATCACCAGAAGCTACAATTGTTTGCACACCTGAAAGCTAAGTTCTCCAGACAATCTTGCATCTTTTAAAGGGTATAAAACTGTTTTTAAGCTATACACTGAGTCATATTTGATAGGCATAGACTTCAGAGGGTTAATAGGGTAAATTTTTGTTTTAAACAAAAGAGTTGTTTTGAATATGCTTTGCTCCACAGATTTTAATTTCAAACCTACAAAGCCAGTGACTCTTGATATGAAAATGAGATTCAGATCAAAAAAAGAGTTTTGCAACTTTTCCTCCCAAAATGAGAGGCTTAGCCTGTTTTAGGGAATGATAGACTTACATTTTGGCATTCAAAAGCTCCTGTTTTGAGATGCCGAGCTGTGTAATGGTTTCCTGACGCAGTTGGCATGGTGACAAGCGAAGAAAAGCACCGAGTCAAATCTGGCGACTGAATCTCCCTGAAACCTGCTGTAATCTTCAGCCAATCTATGTATTAACACCGAACTTCTGCCTTGCTCTGTCTTTATTCCCGAGCCTCAGTCCACTCCCCCTGCTGCAGCACAAAGGGCTTTTCTAACAGGATAAAGGGTGTGAAAACATGCCCCTGGATTCACTCTGCACTATAGCTTTTATATTGCCCAACACTTGGCATTTGTCTTTTTAATTTAAAAAAGAAAATATCATGTAGTCCCCGTCGCCTGCTGGGGATGTGGTGTTTCAGGTCCATGATGCGGATGATGAAAACAGAGACGAGAAAGATTTAGAGAGGTAACCTGGCATGATTAAAAGACCATATTGAAATGACATGGGTGATAGGAACATGTTCCACCTCTCAGAGTCAAAGGGCCATGTTTTAGTATCAGGTAGTAGTAGAATGCGATACTCTTGACAGTCTCTTTTCATAAAAAATGAAAATGCGTACTCAGACTGACATTAAATTAAAGATTTAATACTGACATTCTGCATTTGCAGCCTTGTAGTGCACATCTTCTTTTGGCAGTACAACCTGATTGAGCTTATGAATGTTATGGTAATGTTATGAAAGGTATGGAAGATGCCAAACCTTATCATGCTTTGCCCTTCCAGGTCTATATGGCATTAATTATGAATTAAATGCATCTTTTTTTTTACACATTTTTGCACATGTTACACATGGCAACATTTTACACAAAAGATTCAGCTCTTAAACAGATAGAAATATGGGCCAGTTCCTAAAAATGTTGCTGGTGCCTGGAAAAGGGGTACCAGAGTGCCACAGTTTGCTCCCTAGCTATACTCTCACTGGCTCATATTGAAATCATTTTTCTGTGGAAATATCTACCAAACATACAAATGCAACTGACATTTGTATGAGACACTTCTTGAACAATTCACCCGGAAATGAAGTTGTTGATTTCCTAGAAAGCCAAACAGCAGGTCACGCCGAAGGCATTCCTCAACACAACTCTGACACTTTGGGTCAGGAGTACAAGCAGTGCTCGGATCTCAAAACACAACCTCCGGTTTCAACCCTGGAGCTGTAGAACAGCAGGGAGCATCACAGGTAAACAGTGGCCCATATCTGAATAATATATTTATACATTCAGGTTGGAGGGAAAAACAGCTCTCCAGCACTCCTCAGTCTGTCCTGTGCTGCAGTTCTTTTCATTCAGTGACAGCTCACTGAGAGCCAGTGGAGTGCAGGGTGAGCAACTTATCACCAGAGTCTGCCCATGTTTGCTTCATAGCAAAACACACACAGACAACATCCTGCAAGAGACTGACACAAGGTTGAGAATATTGCTGCACTTTGGGTAATAAAGTATCCCAAACTTTAGACATCACCATTAAAGCTGTTATATTAAAAAATGGAAAGTCAGCCTAGAGTCAGTGACCAGATAAAATGGGATTAGTCAGAGGAGCAACCAAGAGGTCATGGGATCTTTAAAGTCTATGATATTTTTATGGCCAAACCCTGATTCATAATTTTCCAGATTTCTTAATCTGGCAACTAGTATACAGTATGCACCAGATCTCATTTACACCAATGAAGGAGGACTACTTGTCCAATCACAACTTTTATTTCTAAATAATAATAATACAACCTCTACAATTTTCCCCATGTCAATATCATAGGCTATTTGTGTAGATTTTATAATCCCAAATAAATCCATTTCAGTTCCAGGTTATAACATTATAAAATGAGAAGTTCAAAGGGGGGTGAATACTTATGCAAGACACATGAGGTCACGACAAAACCAGTCAATCTCCAGAACTCTTGAGGTCACACTTTTCCCAGTCATCTATGTAAATATAGCATTTTTATATAGTATTTTCTTCTACTTTTTCAGAAAAGGGCACTTCTCATCTTTGGCATCAATTTGAATGTCACCGGTTTCTCAGGATTGACAAAATAATATGCACTCATCTTTTCGCTGAGACAAAAAAAACAGGGGATGTTGCATGTCGGGCACATTTTTTTCCTCTTTTTTTTTTGCTTCTTTTTAATCAGTGGAGGACGAGTGACATGTCCAATCATAACAAAACATCAGCTGTTAAATGGGCCTTTGCAATCACTGTCAAAGCCAACCATTAGGAAGCCCAGCATTCATGGACATCAATCAGCATTTATAAAGTTATTTATTCATCATTTAATTATATAACTCAGAGTTTTATCTATTTATTTATTCTAATCAGTCGAGTTCTGCACTTTGTGTATGTCCTTGTCCAATCAAACAATGCCGACACAAGAAATTGCTTGTTTGCACATCTTTAGGTTTTGAAGAAATAATTTTTTCTAGTCCGTAACACTTTTATTTGTGTTTCTGCTATACATTTGAGGTTTGATGCTGTTAAATCAAGACCTTGCTCCTTAATTGCATATAAGCAAACATTTTTTTTTCCAAGCAGTAAGATATACTGGCGGATTTAGCACCAAAATATCTCCTTTCTAATTTCATGTTGCTGTGGAAAAGCCTCTTAATCAAGACTAGTAACGCTAACATGTGAATTATATGCAAAGACCAACTGTAGCTCGATTGAATTTTTTCCTCAAATTAAGCATATTAGCTGTGAAATTATTTGCTTTCATTGAAGAAGCTGTGGAATCCGATTTTAATGTTGCATACCCCAAATCAAGATCTGTTGTTGATCCGCTGTAACATAACACACACAAAGAAAGCAGTGGGTCACCTACATAAGTGCAAAAACAATAAACTCTGCATGAAATTCATCGTAAACAACCAGCTGCCCTGGAAATTTGTCAAAACTCAATCCTTTGTAGGAAAATGGAGGAAATATTTCAACTATTGCTAACCCAGATGCTAAATGAATAATGTATAACTATGGACTGAAAAATAAATAAATAAATATGTATATATAGAGATGTTCAGTGATCAGGGGGAATACAACAACAACAACAACAACAACAACAATAATAATAATAATAATAATAATAACAACAATAATAATAATTCCAAACTGATTAGAAGCTGTGGATGTGAAGTTGATTTTTTTTTTTTTTTTTTACGTCTTTATTTGTTTATTGTGACGTACATGATTAGGAGATGACGATGTAAAAATTGTAAAAAAAAAAAAAAAAAGATTAAAATGTTTACAGATCTTTTGACTGTTTCAAAGTTAAATAGATAAATAAATGTACAATAGATATTTTTTAATAAATATATAGATATAAAAAATAAAAATTCATACATCTTTGTAGACATTAAATAAAATATCAATACATTTGTTTAAAAAAATACTTTCATCAAGCAACTCTACTGTATTAGATGGTAAAATGTCTTTACTTAAAGCGCCACTATTGTGCTATTTATCTGAAGGTGCACTATTCAAATAACTAATTTATGCCGAGTTCAAAACCCACAATCACTCCTCTTCCG
>JAODTV010000003.1:16420155-16431328 GCA_025399955.1 Galeichthys feliceps
ACACGCACCAGGACATAAAAAAAACCCTAGGCTGCAAGACTAAAATTGCATATATCTCACAAATAGTTGACACTCTCTGGTGTGTTAAACTATGAGACAAAAAATGCAGACAAGGGGGGAAAAAAAAGAAATGGTCAACCTCAAAAACCTATAAAAAGTGGTATTACACGTTATTCTACCCCTTTTGTTTGTTTAAGTATAACTTGACGCTTATGCGACTGGCGGCCATATTAGCGTTTCCAAATATGGCGACCCCAGCAGTCAGATTTCTTGGCGCCCTCAAAAAATTAAAAAGATATGGCATCAGCAAGATCTGGACCAAATTTGGTGCTTTTGGAAGAATCTGAACCAAACAACCCCATTTGTGCCCTAACAGCCCTGACTCGGCCTGATAGCTTAAGGGCCGAGCGTGGCAGTGTGCGACAGAGACACTCAGTAGTCAGTAGGCGGATCCAAAGGGGCTCTCAGCGACGGAGCAAAGAATCATGGGTGATTTACTAAGTGTAAATGAGGCGACGGAATCTGGAAGCAGCTGTTTTTACAGCCTGTTAGACACACTAGCGCAAACTTGGAGTGGACAGCACGCAGCTATTTCCCACACACAACATCTGTTTTACATTCTCCTCCCTCCAACTGGCCAAATCCCTCGACTAGATCCGCGACTGGACATATTCACTCCGGGAAGAGCAACACACACACACACACACACACATGCTTTTGCTGCCTAGACAGTGTCTTGACCTCCATAACCACACACACACACACACACACACACACACACACCCCAACAGCCAGACATCGACCCTGACAGCTGATTTGCTGTCTGTTTTCTTTTTCTTCTACTTCTTCTTTTTCACCACAAGACTCGCTTTTCAGCTATAATATTTTTATGAGCTCATTTTGTAAGATCAGACCATTTACATTTACAGCAGTATATAATTTTTATACAATACACAATAACATAATGATGCCGTTTGTTACAATTTATTGGGGTGTTGAGCTTACTCAAGTCACCACACACCCTCACCACGTCTGCTCTTTCTTTCTCTCTTTCCCTCTTCCTTTCTTTCTTTTTTTTCTATTTCTTACTTTCAATTCTGACAGCCAAAGTGCTGGACCACGAGTGCCGACATTTACGATCGTCTACGTTAAAGCTGACAAAGACGATTTCCGTATCTTCTCTGTTTTCCCTCTTTTTCTCTTTTTTTCCTTTCTTTTGAGCTGGCTCGGTCTCCTCACGTGAGATTAGAAGAGGCAGGGATTAAGCGGGAGGTGGAAGAGGTGGTGTACAGGGATGAGGGGCGTTGTTGTTTTTTTTTTTGTTGTTTTTTAACTAACACTGAGCAGCTTAGTGAAATCTGAATGAATTAAATTCATTACACTCGTGCCTGGTGACAGGAAAGTGGCAGAGCTGAGAGAGGAATTAAGCACCTAGACAGAAAGCTCATTGTCTACTGGGTTACTGGGGGAAAGTAAATCACATTTCTGATCTCTATCTCTAAGTGTAGAAATAAAATTCTCAAATCACAACACAAAAATGTTTTTCATTTCACTGTTTTTCCACTCGATGCCCACCAAAAAGCCTTTAAGCTCCACCCACTGTGATATATCTATGCTCTACATTCCAGTTTCCTTTATAAATCTCATCAATGCTTGAGTGGAAACATTAAATTATATCAATCAAATGATTTTTAAAACTATTTCTTTTTTTTTTTAATCAGATTTTTTTTTCTATGTTCAGATCCAAAAATCCCTGTTTATGAACCTGAAATTTTACATGTTCATGTTCATTCCTGTCTCTATTTCTATCTGTCTGGAAGACAATTACAGAGAAATTTCCACAAAATTGAAATAAAAAATAAAATAAAAAAAAAAACATTTTACAACTAAACTAAAAACTAAACATTTTAATTTTAAAATCATCCTAAACTTAGATGTTTTTTCTTTAATTCAGTATGCAAATGTATATATATTTACTTTTCTAAAATTACATCTGTTTACGCAAATGAGGCTGTGTTTAATTAAAATTAAAACAGCCTCATTTGCATAAACAAATGTAATTTTAAAAAGTTCTTGTAATTATATTAGGAATCAACTGGCTCAGCGTCACTTACTGTTTTAAAAAGCGGTCCTATTCACCTGAAGTCTCGATCGTAAGCGTGGGGGGTGGAGGGGTGAAAGGTGACGCCTTTCAACAGACTTTATGGACGTTTTAAGGGTCACTGGTTTGTATTGGAGGCCGATATCAGCAGCTTGGGGTAAAAAAAAGGGGGGGGGGCTGTTTCATGTTAACAAATTAAACAGATTAGATGTGAAAGTGCCAGACAAGACTTAGAGACTGTCTGGTCAGAAAAGTGGGAAAGAGACAGGAAGTGGACAGACGGAGGGATATTGGTAGCCTTTTATTCCTCCCTAATCCTGCCCACACACACACACATTGAGCTTTGAGGCAGACTACCACACCTGCAGGTCTCTACCTGCCCCATGAATATGAGCAAAAATTCAACACGGGGCAAAAATTGCACTCATTAAAAAGTGGCTTCACGTTCTCGTCCATTTTATTGTTCTATTTCCTCATTGAAAAGACATAATTAACAAGTTCACTGTGCAATGTACTAAATGTACTATGATACTGTCGTGTCTAGACTATAGTCCGGATGCGGACTGAGCAACTATTACGGAACTGAGCACTTGAAAAAATACTGCACGAGAGCCGATTAACGTAAGTAAAAAACTGATGTTCAGCAACTCTAGTATCGTAAACATGAACCAGCTTGTCTTCTCTAGGTAGATCCTCAGTTGGAGTTTAACCAATCACATTCATTTATGTAAATTATTTAGCTGAAGGAAGCTAATCAGACCAGAGACTAGCTACAGGGCTAAAGACATAAACTCAGACAGGGGAGATGTTTTCATTTTAGTCTTATTAGCGATTTTTTTTTTTTGACAATGTTTAAAGATGAACAGACAATGTTCATGTATGCATTTTAAAATGGATGTATCCAATCTGTTCACAGTATGTGACACTAGTCAAAAGTGGTAATGTGAAGCGCCACTACGAAACGAAATGACTTGTCGAACTGTCTTATTTCTAGCTACTTAGAAGCTAATCATGAACGTCTAAGACTTAAAAGGTAGCATTGAGTCATATTTGCTGATATCCTGGATGTTTGTAAGCAAGGGATTTTATATAACTCTACTTTAACACATTTTAATTGAATACCCTTGGTCTAGAGTCTAATTGCTGATAACTAAATTTTTCCATCACTAAACCCCTTTTCCACCAACAGGGAACAAATTCCGTTGGTTCACGCAACAAATTTTGAACCGTTCAGAGCATTTCGACCAAAAATAAATTGGTTCCGAACCTGAAACGTTGATTCCCAGCTGGAAGCAAAAGAGAGCTGGTGAACCCTGATGACATCAGTGGGCATGTCATTAGTTTGGAGAGGAAACAGAGCACAGCAATGGAGAACGCAATGGAAAAGGATACATTTTCAGGAAAAAAAAATGGAATGAAAACAAATATCTGCAATAACAGAACAAAAGCTTGGAGGTAATCAATGCGCTTCGCCATCTTGCTACTACTGTTTACTCCTGTTGTGCATTGTGCAACGCCATACGTTCATGACGCATCCTTGATTCTGCTCAAAACTGGTGGAAATACGGGCTGGATCGTTAACTGGCACCAAGGTTCAAAGAATCCTGAAAGGAATGAGTTCAAGAACCCATTCCTTGTTGGTCAAAAAGGGGTGAAAATGAGCTGTATTTGTAATTCAGGTAATAAAATTGTGCAACATGCAATTTTTAGCTCGGAAACCTGTATGATTTATTGACATTCGCTGACATTAAGTGTTAGCCCGCAGCATCGTTTTTGCACTATCATAGGCTAAAATGTCTAATTAGCCAATGGTGTTGTTTATTTTGCTGCCATTCGATGCCATGATGTCATACTGCAATCTAAGAAAGCGCCATAATCTGGTGAACGATTTAATCATGGCATGAACAGGAAATGAACAGATTTTTGGACAACCCACCATACCACACTACACCACACCACACCACAGCCCCCAACATCCTTTAGCAAGACAGTCCAAAGTAGACTGGGCCAAGTGGGAGCATCGGTACAGCATATATACGCCTGGAGTCTCTCCTCCCCTTCCTGGCTCAGCTCTCTTGCTCTGATGTAACAAAGCTGCGCTCTGTTGGCCAAACAGAACTGGCAACATGGGGGCTTGTGATAAAAACCTGTAGCATCTAGCAATAAAACACAAGGGGCTATTTTTCATTTCATTTCATAATAACATGAATTTTGCGTTTAAGCTCCTGGGTAGACTCTGAAATTGTCAGATGCTGGAGCTAGCTGTCGGAGCAAGCTCTTCCTGAAATCAGCCACCTCTCTTTGCACTCTGATTGCTTTGTGGATTCCTCTGTGCAGTCACGGTAAAACGGCTCCTGCCTCTGAGTAAAAAAAAAAAAAAAATGAGCTTCTCAGTCGAGGCTGGGCAACCTTATTTACCCAGCAGTCAGCTGAAAGTGTAGCCGGTTTGCAGGAGATATAAAAGAGAGTGAGAGCACGAGTGAGATATGGGTTTATATACAGGATGGAATAAAGAAAAGAGTCCAGTCATCCTATAAATCTGTAGACTTCTCATTCAGTCTCCGGGTGGTATTATTACTGCTGAAGCACTCTTCATTACTATCAAACAGAGAGCAGGAGGAAAAAAAATAAAACTGGTCTGGAGAAAACATGGCACAGAACAAGAGCCAGCTCCACCAGCAGGCCTCGATGTTTGTCATCTTATTGGCGCCTGTCCCTCTGAATTGATCTCAAGGACTTAAGGGAGGGGAAAGTGTCAATGTGTGTGTGTGTGTGTGTGTGTGTGTGTGTGTGTGGCTTGTATAAGTGTGTATGGGACGAAGCTAGGTCCGTGCATTCTGGCCCTGGTTTGTGTGTTTATACTGTGGAGACAGAGCGAGCCGTGCGGGCTGTGGCCTGGAAGAGCAGATCCAGACCAGATGAGGGTTAAAGCAAAGAACCAGAGACTCAAGCTTGGGGAAGGGGGGCACCTCTGCTCCAAACGGTCCTTATAAGGCTCTGATTGCACGCAAGCCGCTTCTGAGACGAGGGACAGCTGAGGCTGCTGGACCATGAGCTTCATCATGTACACACACTTCACCCAGAAAAAAAGTGTGAGGTGCTTCCCATCATCAAACATGCCACAGTGTGAAATGCCCTTATTTAACAGGCACCTGTAAAATCAAATCAGGCATACAAAACGCTAATAACGGTGCCAGCCAGTGTGCCCGGGCAGGAAATATCATTACAAAATCACTTTATTTCCTTTGAATTCTGGTGCTCAACACTTATTTAAGACCAAAACAAAAGTGCCTTGCCTGTGAGCTTTAAAAAAAAAGATCCAGCAAACCAAATTAAATCTTGTGAGGGGTGATGTAGCTTACTAGCAAACAAAATATTGTATGGAGGATCTTTGCACCGATCGTGCATATTGTCGGAAAAAGGTGCAGGGGTCAGGCCGACCTGATGGAATCATCTCAGCCTGGTTACTATTCTATTAAAAGACAGAATAATAACTGCAATCGCAGCTCGCCGTCTCTATAAACAAAGCCCTCTATTTGTCAGGATAAAGAAAACATTTCTCCGTGCGGTGATTATGACAGAAGACTTAAAGCTAACCTTCAGTGGCATCGATGTTAACGTGACGGGGGCGATGATCAAACAATGCTCGCGAAAATGATCTCTGCACAATGTATGAATTCTGCCATTTTCTCTCAGTCAAAAGGCATGATTTCAAAAGCGATAAAGAAGATTACAAGAGCATGCCACTCTACTTCTGTTTAATTCTCAGGCAAAGGGGAAAAATGGGCTGGGAAAAAAGGGAAGCTTGAACAGAAAAAAGAAAAAGTGCAGCAGAAAGCAGCGCTGGAAAAAGCATGTCAGAAGCTGTAAACGGAGGAGAGGGTGGTGGTGGTAGTGGGGGGTATGGCATTCACACAGTACGCCTGTCTCCAGTCTAACTGAAACCAGGCTCTCTTCTATAACCAGTCCAATCTGTTTTCATTTGCAAGAAACAGAGCTCTTCTACCAGCACCCCTACCCCTTCGCCACCTCCTCCTCCTCCTCCTCGTTCTCCTCCTTCTTGTTATCCACTCCAAACCCCTATATTCAAGGGCCTAAAAACTCCACTTCACTTGCTTTGTCTGCTACAGGAAGGCTAGGGTAGAAGCATTACTTTTACACTTGGTGTGAACGGTTGTAGAGAGATATGCGTAAAAATGATGGAACAATATGCATTCGAATTAATTGACCATGATCACGTCATACGTTTAGTGGTACAGCCAAAAGTTATGTCCTCTCGACTCTGTTGCTTCAAGCCGCATTCTTTTGCTGATTTGATACACAGGTCAAACCGTGTGGCATTGTGTTTGTGCTCACAAGCCATTGGGCAGCAAGACAATGCAAAAGAATTGGAAAAACCACACTGTCAAGAGACAGAAGCATTTCCTGGCATTGCCTCACTGCAGAACGGACTTCACAAAATTGCATAAGCTATTCATCTCATTCGAGTGGGTTTACATCAGCGAGTGGACGCAGCGATGCGCCAGGGAGTTAAAAAGGCCTCTCTCCGTCTGATAGCCCTGCCGCTAAGCTATAGCAGTCTGCTCGAGCTTGGCAGAGTACACCGAGTATCCTAGAAGAACATGACACACAAAGGACATTGTTTAAAATGATTCACTCCGTTTTAAAACCACATCGACCGGAAATTAAACAGCGATCCAGATGGGTACAGACCGCCCGCCTCTCGCTATCTTAAGGGTACGCTTGCGTAAGTGCTGTCCATCACCCCCCTAAGGTGGGTTATTGCTCCAAGCCAAGGCTTCAGATGAGTTCTTCCGAGGACTCTGTACAGAAAGCAAGCAGACTGGAGGTCCTGGATGGAAGGAGGGAGGGAGCAATGAGGGTCTGGGTGAGCGAATTAATTACATGTGCATTTTTGGATGGAGTATACCATAATGAGCCCCAGCTGCGCCAGGCATCCAACTCCCTTTAAATGTAACTATAAAAAGCTGGGCATTCAACATCCCTTTCACAAAGAGAAGTGGGCACCATAAAAGGTCCCTGTGATGTGTGCTCAGAAACATGGCACAGGACACATGCCAGCCAAGAGGGCAGGGGAATTTTTTTTAGGCAGGAAGGGGTTGAATTGTGACTTTCCACTATTGCTATGTTCAAAAGATTCGATGTGAACAACATCTTATGGTGCTTACACCATCAAATGTCAAAAGTTTCTGAGAGAACCAAGCTCACAATATCTCACCACGGCATACCCCACAGGTTACCAACCCTGGCCCTGGAGAACCTTGAACATTTTAGTGTTTTCCCTGCTCCTACACACCCCGTTCAACTCAGGAAGGGACGTTAATTAGCTGAGTAGGCTAATCAGATGTCTCGGGAGCAGGAAAAACTCTAAAATGTGCAGGACAGGGGGTAGTCTGGGAACCTGTAGCATAGCCCATGGAAATCATTGTTTCTCAGTATGGTGTAACCCATGAAAGATTAGTTTTTTATGGATAATTACCTCATAAATTTAGTCATTCAGATTTTTCTCAAAAACTTACCAACACATCTGATGGAAATGCTGGTATTCCCAATAGTTCTCTCTTGTTTCTGTTGTCACTATGCCTTTACCTTGTCCTTGTAAGACTTGCAAGCTAGCTAAACCTTTAATCTTAGTCATTAGCTAGCTGGAACTTGACATCAATATTTCTCAGTGGCTTACGAAAGTGTTCTCACCCACTAGAACCTTACCCACTCGAACCACTTCCCTTGGGATTCAACAGAACTTGCTCAAAAGTGCTTAACAAAATCCCACCCATCAAGTCCACTTTAGAGATCAGTGTAAGCATTGGTGTTGCTAGCATCTTAGCATTGGAGAGCAGTGTATGAACGGTTATGTTGTTACGATAATAAGATCTGTTTCCTGACAATACTATGATATTATAGAGTGTGAGAAAGTAGTGCACAAAGTAATATCCTTGCTCAACCACTAACCACTAACTCTTGATTTCGCTGACGGGCATCATATTCATTTCACACCTCTAGCACTAACAAGGTTGATTGGTATCACTATCATCTGATGACGTAGCTCGCACTGCTCCTCTCCATTGCTGTGCCGCTGATTAGCTTTAATGACGCTCATTTGGCCCTGGGAATCTTACCTGATTTCTAGGCTCGTGAGAGGTATGCCGTGTTCAGATTACTGACTGAGTTAGAAAGAGATAAGAGAGAGAGTGAGAGAGAGAGACGGAGAGACTGAGAGATGACTCTGAAGCTCCAATTAGACTTGGTTGATATATTGGCTTCCATTTCTCATGCTAGCTCTCGGTTTCAGATTAGGCAGATGGCCAAAACTATGCCAGCAGAGCAGCGAAAGACGGAATGATGTCCTTTAAAAAAAATAAAATAAAAAATGGGCACCACAGACTGTAGATGGAGCATGAGACCTAGCCAAAACCCTGCAGACTTTTATGACAGAGAGAGAAAATGACATACTAAACATCTGTAAATGATGGAAAAATAAATACAGTGGATTAAGAGCACACACAGCCTAATCCAGCACTCACTGTTCTAATGCCATTGTGGCTTGAAATGAAAATGAATGAAAGGTTAGATAGAAACCAGGGGAACCAACGAATTGGTGCCAGCTACATTAATACCTCAGACACCCAGTCAGTCTTTTCTATTCAGTGAGCATCAGCCAATTTTGCTGGATTAAGCGACAGGTTTCTATGGTGGCTTTGAGAGAGCCAAATAGTGATTTATTGTTGTAGTTTCTGATCAGAGGGATGTCTGTTGAAGCACAGTGGCTCCTTTTGGCTGAATTCCAGCATTGTTTACAGCTAAAAAGCCCTCTAGCTATCAAACGAATTAGCTTGCCAGTGGTCCTTCCAACAGGTTGTTACAAAAGACCATTTTTTGTTGGGATTTCTTATGTAATAGCCAAAATCTAATTTGATTGATTTTTAGACACTAGAACCCTCAAGTGTTTTTCTGCACAGCCTCATCCCATAGATCAATAACGCCAGTGAACTACAATGATTGTGTTTGGGGGTTTCGGGGTGAATCATTTGATGTGTTTGGTGAGTTCGGGAGATGTTCTGAATAAGCGCACTAAAGACTCAAACCCATAAGGAGAAACTCAATCTGCTTTTACTGCTTTTCCACGATTTACTTCACTACCACCCAGACTGCTCTGCATACCCGGTAAATAGAAAAAAACATCTCCATAGTCACTGACATGTTGCCCCATGATGGGAGGAACATTAAACGCTGCGTGTACAGAAACAAAACAAGGCCTCGGAGGATGGCGAGATGGGGAAATGGCTTGGAAACAATCTCAGTCTCTCGCAGATAAAAGAAAAAAAGCAGACTAGAGATGGAGAGCAAAAAACAAAACAAAACAGGGTCTTGAGGAATGATCAAGCAGTGCCAGCTAGTGATCCTGCTCTTCGGCATGAGCTTTGATACAGCGTGTTCTCCAAACTCCACAGGCATGAGCAATTAGTGCCGGAGAAGCATGATTACAGGGCTGCTATATCCACATATAAGACCTGGAGTTCTCTGCATTTTCAAAATGAAGTGACAGACCAAGAGAAGGCAAGAGAGAGAAAAAGAGGGAGGCAGTGACCACAGAGGACAAATATCAATATTGCCGGCAGAATCTGGGGTTTGTGCAGAAGCCGTTAGCATGTGAAATTGGGAAGCCTTAAGCCCCCCTAAACAAGAGGATCAACCCACATTTCGTCAGGCTGCGTCACCCTCCAGCACCCGCCGAAAATCTCCCTGTTCTCTTGCCACAATTTCCACCTTCCTCAATGACAAACAAACCCTCCATCGCTTGTAATTGGGCTTTAATTCTTCAACCCACCTCTCCTGAATCATTCCAGCACCACATCCTAATCCTCAGAGCTAACAGTGAAAAATTTGTTCGAGGCTAATAGTGGCAATGCTTCCTACTTAACTGTCGGCAACGCTCCTTTGCAAGAAAACGCTTTGGGCTTTAGAGGCTCCATTAGCCAGTTAAGGTTGAAAACTGGGAGCTGGACTAATTCCTTGAGCCATGCTATGTCAAAAGCCCAAGGGAGCCAGGAGAGCGTGTTAGCAGCGAGGAGGAACCTGCGCTAACCTGCTAATCTCATCCTGTCCACTGCTTTCTACACGCATGTCATTGTCCGCAGCCGTGATCCGCTCTCGCCAAAGCCGCTTTAAAACGAAGTATCGAAGGGCTGGCGTCTAGGCCCTGCTGGAAAGGGCTTACAAGTCCTCCTCCAGCCTTTTCTCCCACGCTTTACAAATTCAAATCTGCATGCTTGCTCGAGTGGCTCACTAAACAAACAGTGTCAGAGTGACAGAGCTACTGTATCAACATGCAAAGGAAGGTGCTGCGGCTTAGCCTTCAAACCAGTTATGCAAAGACGTCTTTCTGGCAGGATGATAGAAAAAAAAAGAATTCCTGAATTCCTCAACCTTAAGAGGATTTAATAGCAGTGAATTAGCCACCTTGGATAATTTTAGCGGAAGTGCAGCAGTGTGTCGGCGAGTGTCTGCTTTGCGCTACATGTCTGCTGACAATAAAAAAAGAAAGTGTGGAGAAGAACATGATGAGCACGAGGGCAGAAGCCACCAGCGCATGCAGAGAGCTTTGCTTGTGTTCACAACCCAAATCGGCGACAAGTTTATTCCCTGCCTTGCGGTGGAGAGAGACTGAAACGCTGTCATGCCGGTACCGCAGAGTGGCACTGTAGCCGTTTGATGTCTTCATGTGGGACGCGTTAATGCCTCGCTGCCACTGAAAAGTCAGTGGTGTTTAATATGTTAGATTTACAGCAAGGCGACTTGTTAGCACTTTGAACTTCTTCATTGGTGTGCAGTAAATCAGCAGTAAAAAGTATTTATTTATAAATGCGGTTTGGTAAAGTGTGCAGTAAGGAGATGCTGAATATTTTTGGAAAGAGTCTCCAGTGTCACTAGAACAGCCAGATTGAAATTTTTCTGAAAATCTTATTAAGCTCATGAGAGAGAGAGAGCGAGAGAGAGAGAGAGAGAGAGAGAGAGGGGGGGGGGGGGGAAGTAACGGAATTACATCATGTT
>JAODTV010000003.1:17487556-17498864 GCA_025399955.1 Galeichthys feliceps
TCAGCGCTTTTTAATGTTCAAAAGTTTAAAAAAAAAAAAAAAAAAAGGACAATGTGTTCTTAATAAATTAACAATTGACAAAATGCTGTGGTATAAGAGGAATAAAACACTTCCAGTAACTCCACTTCATCACACCACCTTGGTGTTGATTATTTTCCTATAAGAGCACGACATGGAGAAGGTTGTACAGCCAGAGATACTATGATAGTTCCAGACACAAAGATGAAAAACTAAAACCTCAGGTTCTGTTGGTTCCTGTTTGGGCTGGGTCTTATTAGTTAAGATGCACAATAAAAATAATGATGGGGGGGGAGAAAGACTTTTCAGTCCTTTACCGCTTTCTGTCCCTGATGCAGAATTAACTTTCTTTTCCTCTAATGAAGGTAAATCATTCTCATTCTCTAAAAAAAAAAAAAAAAAAAAAAAGAATACATACAGAATATGAAATGCTCTGGGAGTGTGTATAGAGGAAATATTTAGTGCTAAATATTTAGTCACACACACCACACACTTTTACCTTTCCCTCTGCTCACAAGGCTTTTGGGTTTCTTTGCACTCATATCTGCTAAAACAGAAAATATATACATTCTCATGTTGGAAGTAGAACTTTACAGAAGTATGTATTTACTCACTGAGTGCTGAAGCTCTTGGAGCAGAGGTGTAGGATATGGACATGGTGACATCTACTGATCAAAGATCTCATTACACAAATTTACACCTTCAGTTGGGGTCAAGTATGCAAAAATGGCCTTACATGAAGCATGAAGGTCATGGCAATATTGGGCTTTCAGTGTTTTTTTTTTTTTTAACTGTTCTTTTTCTGGAGCAGAATGATTGTACAACATACATCTTTAATGTTTTAGGAATTATAAGCCTTTATTCCTTATTTTATAAGCCATATTCATCATATGTACATGAGAG
Source organism: Galeichthys feliceps (assembly GCA_025399955.1). NCBI lineage: Eukaryota > Metazoa > Chordata > Actinopteri > Siluriformes > Ariidae > Galeichthys > Galeichthys feliceps. Next base: position 17,488,478 of record JAODTV010000003.1, read on the forward strand.
CACAGTGAAATTCTGCATTTAACCCATTTGAAGCAGTGAGCACGCGCACGCACACACACACACACACACACACACACACACACAGCAGTGGGGGGTTAGGATATCCAGCTATGGATACTGTTCATTCACTCCCCCCACCTACACATTTTCCTGCTGGTCCAGGAAATCGAACCAGTGATCTTTTGGTCCCAAAACTGCTTCTCTAACCTTTAGACCATGGCTTCCCTTTAAAAGAGGAAAAACAAGAATTTGGTGGACAAGGTTTAATTAATTTTAGGTTTTCTGAAATCAAAACAGGGTCCAAATTATACATACAGGGTCAAAAACATGCATACAGCACATCTACTATTTGATTAAATGTCCCTTAGCAAGTTTTACCTTGACCATGTGCTTTTGGTAGCCATCAAAAAGCTTCTGGCAGAATTCTGGTTGATATTTGACTGCTCTTTTTGGCAAAATTGGTAGAGTTCAATTAAATGTGTGTTATTTCCTGGCACGGACCCGACGTTTAAGGACAGTCCGCATATTTCCAATAGGGTTGAGGTCAGGACTTGTTTTATTATCCTGTTGGAACATCAAATTGTGTCCAAGTTTCTGATGGTTTGAGGTTATGCTCAGAACTCTGAGGTAGCCCTCCTTCTTCATTATTCCATCTACTTTATGCAATGCACCAGTTCCACTATCAGCAAAACAGCCCCAGAGCATGATGCTACCACCACCATGCTTAACAGTTGGTACAGTGTTGTCCAAACACTTCAATTTTTGTCTCATCTGACCATAAACCTTTCCTCCAGAAGGTTTTTTTTCTTTTTCCATATGGTTACCGTCAAGCTTGAAGGTGTCGATTTTGGAACAGGGGCTTCTTTCTTGGACAGCAGGCAAGCAGTCCATGGCGATGTAAAACCTGCTTGACTGTAGACAGTGTTCCAGCAGCTTCCAGTTCATGGCAGGCCTGTGCCTTGGTGCTTCCTGACCATCCCAACCAATTTCCTCTCAGCTAAGGAGGACAGTTTGGGTCTTCTTCCAGCAAAGTGGCTACACCTCCCAATAACTTGTTCTTACGTATAATTGTTTGAACTGATGAACTTGGAATCTGCACTTGTTTAGAAATGGTTCCAAGAGACATTCATGAGTTGTATAAAGCTACAATCCGCTTTCTCAGATCTGCACTGAGCTCCTTGGACTTTCCTATTGTCCTGAGTGTTGATCAATCCACTATTAAACCCCTTTTTTGTGCTGGTACAGAGAAACTACCAGCTGTAGTCAATCATGATTGTTAGCAGGAAGTTAATAAGAGGCCTTGGCTTGGCAAGTTAAAAGACATTTTGGAACTTTCAGCACCATTGAATTAATAATCTGGGGGGTATGTACCCTGTGTTGATTTCAGAAAACCCAAAATAAATTCTAAATTGTGCACCAAATTATTTTTTTTTTTTTTTTTTTTTTTTAAATCTGTTATAAATCTATCACCTACTCCTCCATGGCTCCACTTTAGAAATTATTCTATAATTCTATAATGTTACGGGGTTTTGCCTGACTCTCAGTTTTGCTGCATGAAATGTTGAGAAATTTCGAGCATGAAATTATAATAACATAAAAACAACCAAATGATGGATTGTTAACACTTTCGTATCTTCTCTGTTTTTATATTTCTGAGTGTTTTATTTAAGATTAAACATCTATGATGCACTTTGCTATTTTCCAAACGGATAAACTGGTTAATTCACAAAACCTGACACTATAATCTAAATATAAAGCGCTATCTTTAATGGTTTATTATTTAATATGAAGCGTAAAAACTTTTAGTAATACTGTGTAAGAAGTTAAAAGTGATATTTACCTCTTAAAAGTGCGTTTAAATCCGAGACAGACAGTGCTACCAGCACTCCCGTTTCCGGCACGGTTGCTAAGGTTACAACAGCACGGTTGTGGGGGCGGGGTTTGTTTTACTGATTGACATGAGCTTGACTTCGCCCCCGGAAGGTTTCATTTAGTCGCGCGCGTTATATTACATTAAGTATAGTGTCAGCTGGTGAAGTCGGGCGATTAGTTACGGCGTCGATTCGTGATTTTTATTTGAAATGTTTAGTGGAAGCGAGTCGAAATAAGTATTGAGTGACCGATGAAGACGTTTACTTCGGAGATTTGTCACTTTCTCGCTCTTTAATTTCGTTTTGAATGAGTTACAGGGTTTATCTGGGGGAAAGTGTCTGTGCTGAGCTGTAAATGAACTCCAGGTGAGTCTCATCTCCACTTCATCAGCTCTCCTTTTAATCCTGAGCTCACAGGGAGGGTCTGAGGTCTCATCCTCCTCCAGCTTTAGGGAAATGAAGTCCTGAGAGCTTGGTCAGTCCTCCTGGGGTGGAGGAGCAGGACTGGGCTACTGACTTGGAAATGCAATTTATTATTCAACCCTGTTCAGGTCAGAGCTCAGGTACACATCTGGTCTGATCTGGTCTTCTTCCTGATCCGGCTCCTGTTTCTCCATGCTTAATGATTAACTCCTGATTTAAACCTTACTGTACTACAGATTCATTTTTACATTTAAATGACATGGGATGAAAGATAGATAGACTGATGGATCACTTTATTAATCCCAGAGAGAAACTTGGCGATTACAGCAGCAGTCCAAGAAGCAGAGGACACAAGCAAGAGTATTCAGGAAATAATAATAATAATAATAATAATAAACAATCAGTAAGAACAATTCTAAAACAAATCGTATCGGATATAAAGTGACTAATCTGGTATGCACAAGTTCTCGAAGTGAAAGTGAAGGGATGATGAATGGAGTGTAATAAAGGGTGCAAAACAGCAGGTATGGAACAAACGCATGCACAGCAGAGTGGCTGAGATCTACAGAGCGTCCACAGTAGTTCAGTTGTACAGTGCAGTAATATGATGATCAGCATCAGTGCAGTAAGCAGAATGCAGCCCAGTGCAAAACGTGTCCAGTGACCTTCTTCTGGGAATGTGCTCTAATCAGAATAAGACTACTTTATTGTCCATTAAGCTTACATAAAATGGAAAATTGTCTTTGGCACTGGCATGGGAGACAAAAAGACAAATGCATCATACAAAACAATAGACATTACAATAAAATACTGTAAAATAAGCAAATGTCATAGTCTACTCCAGTTTAATCTAAAAAGCAATAAAAAAAACCCTGCACAATAATGTCCCAGCTCAGTGATGCACTGGTGTACGGAGTGAACCTTGTTGTTGTTAAGAATGACCACCTTACTACAGCCATGGCCTAAAGGTTAGAGAAGAAGCTTGGGGACCAGAAGGTCACTGGTTTGATTCCCTGGACCAGAAGATGATCTTTGTTGTTGAGAACAACCTCCTGAACTGTTCCTTTCTACAGCCGAGCTGAATGAGCCTGATACTGAAGGTGCTCAATGTGTATCAGTTGGCTGAAAAAAATGTCAGTAAAACAGTGTCTTTGCATTAAACACTGAGTGTTTGCACTCTGTAAAAGTGTAAACATCTTAAAGATTTAATCAAAAACATTAGCAGCAGCTCAGCAGCCTTTAAGTTCAATTTGTAATTATTAGAAAAATAAGTGTTATAACAGCTATCATGATTCCTGCAGTATCTCAGAAAAATAACATAGTTGATCAGAAGTGTAAAATAGGGCTCACTGCAGCAAAAAAAGCCATTTTAAGACATTGGTTCCATCCTAATTTACCTCTAAAACAATACTGGCTAACTGCCTATCAATATATTACCTCTCTTGAGTGCACAACTGCACGCCTCAACAACGCCAAACCTAAAACTATCCAGGCTTGGTCAGAGATGACTTTGTCCATCCAACACCTCCTTAAGAATTAAGAATCCTGGGTTTAATTCAGATATCTTATATTAGACATTTTCCTTTTTATCTATTTTTTTAATAGGGAATGCTTTATGTTTATATATTTGTTATTGTCTGCATTTTTTTTTCATGAGATGTGTACATGTGTCGTACTGTGTTTTGTGTTTATAGACAACTGTAAATGTAAAATGATATGTCTTTTCTAACAATAAAAAATGTTAATCACAAAAAAATAAGTCCTTTATAACTTTATAACTAATAATGGCATAATTGTAAAGCAATTTTTATTTACTTAAAAAAAAAACAATGATAAAACATTATAAACATTTAACATGTCATTGTTGAAGGGTCTAAAAAGGACGAGGAGACAAGGAATTGTTGAGAACACTTTATTAGAGCTTTATGAGGCATTATTAGGGTTTATGAAATAGCGTACAAGGAACACACGTGCAAATGTGTATTCAGTGTTATTATTCAGCACAAGTGTTCAGAAATTTTTGATATTTAACCAGGGTTTAATAATGAGTGATGGTTGCTGATGGATATCTGTACTGTCTGTACCACTTGATAATGAAATAAATATTCATATTCAGGACAAAAAGCTTTTTCGATTAAGAATTCCATGAATACAGCCATCAGTTATACGACCACAATGTCAATTACCTCCCTTTATTTATTAAATTAGAGCTCTTCTGGGAGTGTTCCTGCAGCTCATCTGACTTTCATGAAGTGTGTTTCATTCAGGCATGCCATGTAAATAACACACCACTGCTCCAAACAGCAAACGGATGAAAGAGAAGTGCTACGTGTACGGTTTAAAATACACAGATAAGTTTATATAACACTTTTCTATCTGTCTATCTGTGTCTTTTTCTTACTCCTTATGGCTCTCTGTCTAACTCTATTCTTTTTTTTCTCCTTTTCTTCAGGACTCGTCTCTCTTTCTCTATCTTTTTTAGCCATTATGTCATGTCTGACCATCCATTTCTTTTTCTTTATCTGTATCTCCTTATCTGTCTTGCTCACTAACTCTCTTTCACTATTTGCCTTTTCTTTCATTGTCTCTTTTTCTATCTGTCTCCCTTTCTGTCTATTATTTCATTCCCACAAAATCTTGTCTCCATCTCTTTTTTCTGTCTTTCTTTCTCTGTGTCTCTGTTACTCTATGTGTATCTCTTTCACTATCAACCTCTCTTTGTTTGTCTCTTTCTCTATCTGTCTGTCACTTTATTCTTCACTCTAAGCAGCTCTTTCTCTCACTTTCTCTATCTGTCTGTCTTTTTCAGTCTCTCTGTCTCTTCATCTCTTTGTTTGTATCTGTCTTTCTTTCACTGTCTGTCTCTCTTTCACTATCTGTCTTTCTTTCTCTGCATGTCTCCCCTGTCTTGCATCTTCACCTCTTTCTCTTTCTTTCACTATGTCTCTCTTTCTCTGTCTGTCTTTCTGTCACTTTTTTCTTCACTGTGCTTTTCCAAAGATGGCTGTACGCTCTCTCTCTCTCTCTCTCTCTGTCTGTTTGACTCTTTCTTTATCAGTCTCAGCGTCTGACTTTGTGCTTCCCTTATTGACTTGTATGTCTGACTCTTCTTCCTTATCTCATCTTTTGTCACTATTTCTCTCTCTCTCTCTCTCTCTCTCTCTCTCTCTCTCTCGTATCTTTCTGTCTATCTCTCTGCCTTAGTTTTTTTTCCAGTCTTTCTGCCTCAATTGTTCTCTTTCTGTCTCTTTGTCTCACTCTCTCTGTCTCTCTCTTTCACGTTGTCTCTTTCTATCTCACTGTTTCTATATGTCTCATTCTTGGTTGCACACTTTCCCCTTTTTGATTTATTTTGTCTTCCTCCATACCGTCCATACCGACTTCTCTCTTTCTTTCTTCTTCTGTCTCCACCTCTTTGTCTGTCTTTCTCTCTCTGCCTCTCTCTTTTTCTCTCACCCTATCTCACTTGTCCTTCTTTGTATATCTTTGCCTTCAACTCTTCACCTTTATTTCCTTTGTCACGCTTTCTCCCTCCATTTTTTTTATCTCCCTCCATCACTCTTTCATCATATGTATTTGTCTGTCAACATGTCTCACTCTCCTTTATCTTCCTTGGTGTTATTTCTCCCTTTTTAATTTTTCTGTCCATTTCTAACTTTCTGTTTCACCCTCTTGGTCTGTCTCGCTGTCTCACCCTCTGAGTCAATCTGTCTCAACCTCTGACACTTCAAGTTTCTCTTTTCTAACTGTCTCTCATTTTTTTTTCTTATCTCACTCTCTCACTCTGTACTCCTTTTAATTACTCTCTCTCTCTCTCTCTCTCTCTCTCTCTCTCTCTCTCTCTCTCTGTCTGACTCTTTCTTTATCAGTCTCAGCATCTGACTTTGTGCTCCTCTTATCTACTTGTACGTCTGACTCTTCTTCCTTATCTCCTTATCTTTTGTCACTATTATTCACCCTTCTCTCTCTCGCTCTCTCTCTCTCTCTCTCTCTCTCTCTCTCTCTGCAGTATGTAGTCTGTCGTGAGCAGGGTGTAAAATTAGGATTGGCGCAGCCCCAGAGACGCCTGAAAAGCGACTAATCTCACATAATAACACACTGATGACTGTAATTGCAGTTTGTCAGCAGTTTGTTTGCTGCACTCCTGAAGTTTTCACAGCTGTGGAGGAATACATGAATATCTCTTTCTACTGGATTCAGTTTAAACAGAGAGAAGTGCAGTCGCATTTTTGTTTACGTTCAAACTTGTCCGACTTTCCTGATGTTCTCTAATCAGGCTCATTCAGTCACTGACGTTGGACGTTACTAACATTTCAGCATATAGAATTGCTCTAATTTCCTTTGCTCTTGTTTAATTGTAACTCCATCCAGGCATGTTGTCTTTAAGAGAAGTAAATTATTTTCTGTGAAACTAAAGATATCGGGCTGACTCGCAAGCACCTGATTGTCAGTGTGGATTATTGCTGCCTTCAAACGGAACTCGTGAGCTTGTAATTACAACATGGGAAGTCGTGTACACTAAATGCTTAGCGTTTAAGTAGTGTCGTCATGAGAACACCGCTCCTAGGCAACAGCAACATAAAACTCCAACAAAAGACTCCTTGTTCAGGCTAATAGCAATTTAGCAAGCTAACAAGCGGGTAACGTGATGTAGGAAATACAAAGGCATAATGAAAAGATGAGGCCGTTGGGAATGTCAACATTTTCCTGAATTATGAAGAAAACTCTATATGAGTAAAATTACAGTATATTAACTTATCATCCACCGAAATATGTACTTCCACGGCCTCCACCATTTGTGAGAACATCAGCAAACATGTCACATCTCGTAAACTTCGAAAATTTCCACTTCTGAAGACATGAATTCCACAAGAGGGATGTGTTCATGTGGACTCTTCTTGTGAATACAATAAACATGATCCCATTTGAAGGCACCATATTTCCTTCCATCAGTACTCTTCCATTAACACTCTCGCTCTGATACATTGTCATTTCTATAGTAACAGCTCATTCACAGGGACTTGGAGAGCAGAAATGGATTTAAAAATGTGTGTAATTGTTGACATGGTGAAATTTTCTTTTTTTTATGCCTCTGCACTGGTGAAAGCTGTGGCCGGAGGTGTTATGCTTTTGGGTTGTCCGTCCATCTGGTTCTTCTGAAAGCGATATCTCAAGACTGCCTTGAGGGAATTTCTTCAAATTTGGTAGAAATGTTCAGTTGGATTCAAAGATGAACTGATTAGATTTTGGGGTCAAAGGTAAAAGTTCAAGGTCGCTGTGACCTCATGTACATCCCATTCTCGTGAACACGATATCTCAAGAATGCATTGAGGAAATTTCATCGAATTTGGTAGAAACGTTCAATTGGTGAATTTGGTGGTCAAAGGTCAAGGTCACTGTGACACCATGTACATCCCATTCTTGTGAAAGCAATATGTCAAGAACGCATTGAGGGAATTTCTTTGAATTTGGTCGAAATGTTCAGTTGGATTAAAAGATGAATGGATTAGATTTTGGGTGTCAAAGGTCAAAGGTCACAGTCACTGTGACCTCATGTATGTCCCATTCTCATGAATGTGATATTGCAAGAACACTTTGAGGGAATTTCTTTGAATTTGGTAGAAACATTCAATTGGACTCAACGTTGAACTGATTAGATTTTGGGGTCAAAGGTCCAGGTCACTGTGACCTCATGTACACCCAATTTTCTTGAATGCCTTGAGGGAATTTCTTCAAATTTGATAGAAATATTCAATTGGTGAATTTGGTGGTTAAAGGTCAATGTCACTGTGACCTCATGTACGTCCCATTCTTGTGAAAACAATATGTCAAGAATGTCTTGAGGGAATTTCTTCAAATTTGGTACAAATGTTCAGTTGGACTTAAAAATTAACTGATTATATTTTGGGGTCAAAGGTCAAGGTTACTGTGACTGTGACCTCATACATCCCATTCTTGTGAACATGATATCTCAAGAACGCCTTGAAGGAATTTCTTTGAATTTGATAGAAACATTCAGTTGGTGAATTTGGTGATCAAAAGTCAAAGGTCAAGTTCACTGTGACCTCATGTTGTTGTTAACACGATATATCAGTAATGCCTTGAGGGAATTTGAAACTTCGTACAATGGTTTGTGGAGGCATACAACTGCAGAGTGTTATCTCTAGTGTTTTTTTTTTTTAACATTTATGGAAGGACTCTCCAGTGTTGGTACTTTGCAACACTCAGAGGGAAAGTTACAATGTTAAGGACAACGGACTTCACGGTTTTTGGTTTCATCATGACCTGTCATTCTTTCATAAAGAAAAATGGTTAGTGTTGGCAAACTGCTGTGGTATAAGAGGAATACAACTGAAGATATGTTTTTGGCATTTTAACAAAATCAATCAAAACTAACAAAACTGTTCACTCGTCCACAGAGGCCTCGATCCTCAGCTACGATGGCAGCATGTACATGAAGGTGGTGATGCCCACAGTAATGCACACCGAGGCCGAGGACGTGTCCCTGCGGTTCATGTCTCAGAGAGCGTACGGCCTGCTCATGGCCACCACGTCGCGTGACTCGGCCGACACCCTACGCCTAGAGCTGGATGGCAGCCGTGTCAAACTCACTGTCAACTTAGGTATCGTATACGAGTCCCTCCTCCTTCAGGATGCACTGGCTCCTTTGTTTTTCTCTCTATATCTGTTCTCCATCCTGTTTATTTCCCTTCACGCTCCTTCTCACTCATCTATATAAAAGACGTGTTTTTTTGTGTCTATGCATGGACAACAAGATTATGATTAAATGCATTCGATTTGATATTTGATCCAAAAATTTGATGTACATGTTTTCTTTTCTTACATTCCATAAATCTAACTCTAACATGAACTCCTAATTAACATAATTAACATTTCGGTCCATCTTTTGAACTTTTTTAACCTTTTCATGGTTGTGGAAAAAAAAAAGATATCAAGAGAGTCACACCACTAGTAAGACGAACATACATTTTATATTTTATAACTTATAAATTTTTTACAAGTATGTTATATTCTAGATCCGATTAAGTGTTGTGACTTTCTAATGACCTTCTCAACCTAATCCTTTCCTAATTAATTCTTCTCACAAGTCTCTGTCTCCATCAGATTTAAGTTCTATTTTCCTTTTCTTTTTTTTTTTTAAATTCCTTAAATCATTTCTATTTCTCAGATACACATTCTCCATGCTTTGTCAAAAGATGGTATTCACCCCTTCAAAGGCCTTTAGCCTGCGGCCCGGTCGGCAAACAGCCCGATAACAGAGCGCTCGGCTGGACCTGCAGCTGGTAGCACGTCACCGTCCTCGACTTTTACCGCTTTGACACTTGATTTTTCTTATCCATTTATCTTATCTCCGCAAGCTATGATTAGACGACAAAATCCTGAGGAAATTTAGCGTGAGCAGAAGCACCAACAAGACATTAACGATTAGGAAATCAAAATTATGATCATATTATAGATCATATTATAATATGAATTATATAATTACAACAAGCAATCTGCAATTGTAAATTAATCTGTTATATCCATCATACAGTTAAATCACATGAGCTTAAAGCATATTTAGCATCTTATTATAGCTTATGCACTTAAACTTTCACTTTAAGTGCTTAAAAAAAGAGTCGTACATTTTGTTTTCATAACTTCATCATTTCATAAACGTGTTTAAGACGTGTTTTGCTTCCCCCCACCCCCGTAGCATAGTGAGTAGCTGGAGTAGGAGGTACAGTGGCCACTGCACGGTGCTGGTGCTAATTGGATCGAGGCTGTTTGCTCCCACTTTTCTGTTGCGGTTGACGACACATGAATGATCCAGCCACATGGAGACCCGCCCAGATCATATGACACAAAGTAAAGAGATTATGTGTGTTAATGGTGATGGAAGAACAAACTCCCTCATTGCCATCTTAGTGCTAAATATCAGAAGGGATTTTAATATGCCGTGTGGTCAGCAAATTGGTGAGGGGGCAAGGGCTGAAATTTTAAATTTAAATAAACAAACAAACAAACAAACAAACACAAACAAACAAATAAATGAATAAATAAATAAAGATCTGGGTCAGTGAATCTATGTG
>JAODTV010000003.1:18760559-18770703 GCA_025399955.1 Galeichthys feliceps
CATGTGACTGACCTGTCGCTAATTAACCAAATTAGTTTTTTTTTTTTTTTTTTAGCATGACAACTTTTTCAGTCTTTTGTTGCCCCTGTCCCAACTTTTATGAAATGTGTTGCTGACATCAAATTCAAAATGAGCATATAGTTTTAAAAAAAGCCCCAAAATTTCTCAGTTTCAACATTTGACATTTGTTGTCTTTGTACTATTTTCAATTAAATACAGGGTTTCCATGATTCGCAAATCTTCACATTCTGCTTTGTTTTACACAGTGTCCCAACTTTTTTGGAATTGGGGTTGTAAAAATGACTCAAAACAAGGCAAACATGCGATATTTTGTTTATTTGAAAGTCACAATCAACTTGTGCATTTTTTCCCCCCTCTTTTTAATCCACCTGTAAAACGTTTAGTAAGTCAGGGTCTGACTCTGTAGAAGTACGGAGCAGTGCTTGAACTGGAGGACAGACGCAGGCGAATGTTCAGAGTGTGTGCAAACACGGTCATTTCTCAGTTAAGATGGTTGAGCAAATTTCATCCAAATTTTTTTGGACATTAATTAAACGTTTGGCCAAAAACATCATTCTTGGCTGATCTCGGGATGGTGTGGAAAGGTAATTTCTGGCCAATTTCAATGTGACATGCAGTCACAGTCAAAGATAACCTTCCAGTTTAGTGTTTTTAACGTGACTGAATGAACATCAGAGAAGTTTAACTTCGCATATGTTCCCAAACAGTAAGAAATGTTCAAATTCATTTTTCAACTTAAAGTAAAATTGTGAACGTGAACAAATGAAACACACAAAGCTGAAACATTCACCAATTCGGACTTAAATTAAATAGCAACAAATTTAGTTTCTCGTAGTTCTGCTGTTTATATTTACATACTGTACTATTTTCTTAGTGCGTTTCTCTGGAGTATAAAGCTCCCTAAAAGTTCTCACTTTTTGTTATCTTTAAATCGAGAAGCGTGTTTCACTTTAGGGTTCAAATGTGAAATTAAAAAGTGGCATTTGACAATCTTTAATTTTCTCGAGATCACACTCCGTGTTCCGCGTGTGAGCTTCAGCTGATGTTTCACTACACTTGAAAACATTCACGCTTGCCAGCTCAAGTTTGACATCAATGACCTCTGATAGTAATCCCTTTATCCATGATCAGTCAAACATGTTTTTTTTTGTTTATATCACACTACACCCTTTACTGATGTCCAGAGAGGAACCCGAACGGTACCAGAACTCAAATCCTCCCATCAGGGTGGACAAGCAGTCAGCGGTTTCTGTTTGACAGAAACCTGTTTGTTCAATATGTGAATATATTAAAATATATATAAATATATATAAATCTATGACGCAAATACTGTTGTATCAACTACAAATAGTTAAATCCTGTAACTCCTATTTCAGAATTTAGTGCCTTTTTTTGGACAGTAGACTGTTCAGTAATTAATATGTAGTATATGTATGCTTTATTACTTTTTTAAGACTTTTTTTTAAACCTGTGTTTATTTTAGTACTGTATCTTCTAGAGAATAAAGTCTAAATCAATGACGAGCTCTGAATTGCATTTTTCTGAAATAAATACCTAACTGAATGGGAATTATAACCAGTGTTTCTCCTGCTCCAACTCACCCAGTTCAACTCCGGAAGATTATAAATTAACCGATTAGCTGAATCAGGTGTGTTAGAGCAGGAAAATCACTAAATTGTTCACAAGAAGGGGATCTCCAAGACCAAGACCCTGGGACTTACATGAACTACCAAAAGAACCAGAAGGGAAAGAAAGAAATGACAGGAAAAAGGGAAAATATGGAAAAAAAAAAATGTGAAATGAGTAGCAAGTGTGAAAGATGGACAGAAGACAGATCCAAAAGGAAGAAAAAAAATAAAATTGATGGAATGGAAAGAGAAAAGAGACGAGTGGAAAAAAAATACGAAAAAATTTCTTAAAAAGAAATGAGATGAGAGAAACCGATCATTTGAAAAAGCTAGAAGTGAAAGAAAGGATAGAAAAAGAAAGTGAAAGTAGAAACAAAATACAAGAAATATTTTAGAAGGAAGAAAGAAAGAAAAAATTGGATAATGAGAAAATAAAATGTAAGGACAGAAAGAAAGATGAGAAAGTGAAAGAATAAACAAGAACAAGAGAAAAACATTTGGGGAAGGAAGTGACAAAAGATGAGAAAAATAGATTATTTTAAAACATTAAAAGGCATAAAGATAAGAAAGAACACAAATGCTAGAAAAAAGAATGAGAGAAAATACTATTAAAGAAACATCACAAAAAATGAGAGCAATAGATCATTTAAAAAAAGTTAGAGGAAGAAAGAAATGGTTGGAGAGGGAGAAAACGGGGGGGGGGGCTGTGGGGAAGAGTAACATCAGTGCTGGTAATTAATGATGTGATTAATAAGGACAGTCGCAGTTGGTTTGGTAAATCAGTTGCTTTTATTTTTCCTTTCCACAGAGATTACTGTACAGTCGATATAAAAGAAATTATAAATGTATTATTATACACGATTACTCTTTGGATATCAGCATCAAATTACAAATTAATCCCAAACTTGTGCTCAGATTGGAGTCTCAGAATGCACCCACACACACACACACACACACACACACACACACACACACACGATCAGTGAGAGAGGAAGTTGTTCATGAGCATGTACGATGAAAGCTCTGTGGAGGGAAACTGCACTTCACTTTGGAGGGAAAAGGAGCTGAGAGTCGGTGTAGAGAGCACACAGAGGTGGAAGGAACCGTTTTCGGGGGTTGAGAATTAAACACTGTGTCGGATTCGCCGAGCCCAGCTGGAATGGAGCTGAAAGGACACTTTGTGGTCACTTTAATATTTAATATTGCTGAGGATCAGAGTCGGGTTTGAGGAATGGTACGTCAGATATGAAAACGTACAAAAGATCACTGCTCCCACATCAAATAACTGCTAAATTGCACTTACGTATTAAATCCTGGCAAAATATTTTGTATCAGTAATACAGATGTCAGTAGGCTAGTACAATTTCAGCGCTCTTAAAGGTCACACTTTATGAGAACTTCAATAAAAGAAAACTCGTCTGAATTCTATGTGCGTGTGATAGCATGTGCCATTGAGATGAAGATCCTCTAACGATAGACCTGTGATTCAACAGCAATGTACGACACTGCTTACGACATCATCGCTACTACTGTATTTTAGTCGTCACGTGAATTTGCTGTCCTCCTATTGGTGGGTTTTAGCTGAGTGTCGTAGCAGTGTACGAAATTTTTAATAAAAACATTTCACACTGAAAAAAAAAATGGCTGTCGATTTGGTCCCAGTGGCACCAAATCAACCGAGAGATTGTGAACATCGATCGTATCATACGTTACAAGACCTCTGATCTCAACTCACGACCAAAGAATTTTTTTTTCTTTAACGATTTTTGTCTGCGAAATCATGACAAAAACCGTACAGATTTAAACCTGGCGATTCTTTATTGTCTGCACTTGTGGGATAAAAATCTGTGAGGATTCTCTAGCAGAAACTCATCACACTCATGATTACACAACACCAGCCACATTTACAACACTGGATAGAATAAAAGCATCGCTGAAATAGTTTAGGATGTTAATGCGAGTTCTGTTAAATGTGTAATCCTTATAAAAAACAAAGCCAGTGGGAGGGGGAGGGGGGCAGAGAGAGAAAAAGAGAGACCACCACACAGACAGCCAGCTCACAGCACAAAAATGATCTCATCTATGTAATAAATCGTAATCAATGAGATCGTAATTTTATGAACGCACAGGTTTTAGGACTACAACTCACAACAGACATGCTCACAACGTTCAGGCTACATGTACAAAACACGCAATTAGACACTACTGAAACATCTTGAGAGGTGGGGCCAAGCAGGCAGCTACTGACTGCTAAAGGGGCGGAGCTTAGACAAAACTTTGCAGCCACAAATGTTGAAATTGGTGTAAAAATGGAACTGTGTAAATGCACAAACTGAGTCAAAGTAAATAGTTATGATTTTACAAAATCTGTATTTGCAATTCATAAAATTGTTTAATTACGTTTTTATTTATTTACCAGTAACCTCCATACGCATCTTGCCGACTGATGTCTGCACGTCTACCAATCCGATCAGAGCAGTGCTATTCTGAGCTACTTGTGCGTAGTTTTTTCAGATATCTTGATGCACAAGGCACAGATATGATTTAAAAAAAAAAAAAAGATAAAAAGATGCATTTCCAAGACAATGACAAGATGAAGAAACCATGTCTAATGACAATGTGCGCGCGCGCGCACACACACACACACACACTAAACAGTTCTATTAGTTAGAAGACTCTGGAGTTATCAAAGAAAAAATAAACTCAGGAAAATAAATACTATTTTAAGGAAGTCTTACCCCTTCCTGGGGACACTTGGGAGTTAAAAAGACGATGGCTTTTTATTTCAGCACCGAGTCCTTGGTTAGAATTTAACCCTCTATAAAACAAGGAAAGACACCCACTGTGTGGGCACATATCTAATCTAAATCAAATGTGCAATATTTTAATTGAAAGGGATTCCTAAATTGCAAACTTTTATAAAAAATTCCACATGGCTATCTATAATCATTAAAATACACTTTAATAAAATCAATATTGCATTCGATTTAAGAAAATCACATTAATGACTAACCCTGCGTTCACACTAGCAAGCGACAAAGTGAGATTTTAATTGAGATTTTCCCAAAACACTGTAAAGCGACAAATCCAAACGACTGGCTCGCACGATTCCTTGGACCGATGTGTGGTACGACGTTCCCATTTACTGTCTGATGCTCAAAAATGAATCAAAGACTTAACAGTGCTTTTATCTTATCCTGTCTTATACGCTCTCTTGATAAATGTGTATAGAGACATTATGAAGAAAAAGAAAGCTTGGAAGGAAGTAGCAGAGATCGTTGGTGAGTGTATGTAACTAGTACAGCTAATCTCCCAGTGAGCATGTAACAGCTACATCAAACACTGATTAGTGCTTTACTTTAATCTGCATTTAACTAGCTAGCTTTCGAAGCTGTATAAAGCTACTACTGTTTATTGAGGAAGGACTGTGTGACACTGAAGCAGCGCCACGATTGACTCGTCGTGTGCGAGTATGAACACAGGGTAAGGATTAAAATGCAATGGTATAACCCATCTTTCTGGTCTGCTCCCATGTGCAAGAACATTCATTCATGCTCCTTCATACTGAAGTATGTGCATCTCTGACTGTGTAATGATGCAAAACATTTAATACTTTCACTTGGAATGACTTTCGTTCCATTTATTCGCTTTACGCAAATGAATATAGTGTAGCCTTAGGCACTGCCAGGAATTGGTCCGTCCTCTTATCTTATCTTCTTATTACACGGCGTCTTCGCTAAATTCAAAACTCCTCACGGAAGACTGAACTTCATGAATCACTAAAATGATCTCCCTGGTGTCAGTAACTGTAACTAACATTTCTTACATTTCATCCAACGTGCCATTTCTAACTGGAGGTTTATCCTCATGAATTCCAGTGCAACGTTAAAACCTCTTCTCCCAGTTAAACTGATCTGCTCTCTTAAATCACTCACGTCTACATGCTACATGCTCTGAGGTATGTAGTGGCCTTCCCCATATGAGCTACAGACTTTTCTCCGAATGCAATTCCATCTTTATCTTACTCTCGTACATGCAATAAATACAGCACATCGCATTGAAAATGCAACTTCCAGTCTTTAGGCCTACTCATACTAAACGCGATGAATCATGAAAGTGTAAAAGAGTTGGAAATAGTTTATTCCCCACACACTTGGCTCGATGTGCATTTTCTGCAAATTGCAGGGAGCGGATCTCTAGCAGCGTTCGCGCGTATGTTTATTAAAATTAGATTTATTTAATTTATCCACTCTATTAGATTAGATGATCTATTGAAGCAACATCAGGGCGAAAATAATGCTGTAGCCATACACTTGCACTTCCCACTAAAAGCACTGATATGGTTTATTTTTAAAATAAGGATCATACAGCTCTAATACGAGCTATCAACTTTTAAGTATGATGCTGCTAAGATATGATGTGAACTGCCAAAGATCATCTAAAAACCACAAAAATTAAACTTTAAATTAAGCATAAAATTCGTGTTTGGTGTGAGTAGGCCTTTACAATTACACCTAGTACAAGTATATATGCATAAACTACAATTTTGGCATCTTCTGATGCAGAACTTTCTTTCTCTTACATCAGATACAACCATTATCTCTGACCAATCCCTGAGATCAGACCACATGCTGACAGAAGGCTTTCTCGCTAGTGTTAGAGGAATAAGGGACAAGGGGGGGGGAATCCTGAATCACAAAGGCACGTTCGGGATTCTCAGCACACATTATTGACTAAAGGGGAGGAAGATTAATCATGCATAATCACGTAAAACATGAGTCTACAAAAGGAGAGAATCGGGGCAGGATAAAATCGCCCGTTTGACCCCAGAGAACAGGAGTCCTCGTTCTATTCGAGTTTCGACTCGCAGAGTTTATTCAGTGTTGAGATGCGACTCGTCACGTGAGCAGGTACGCTGGTGTAGAGGTGAAAACGCCATAGCTCCTCCGTGTAGAACCGAGCACCAGGGTTACACAGAACAAGTGCATGAATCTGATTCTGTCCTCGTACAGGAAGGAACAGCGTTTAGTTGCTCCAGGATTTGCGGTTCTCTGCTTTCTGACTGGTCAGGCCTGAACCCGCTTTAACCTGTAGGAACTCGCCGCTACGCCGGTTCTCAACGTGCCGTCTAGATGCGTCGCGCCGACTCACACGGTCCGGCCGCACAAGGACTCCGTAACCGGGATTGCAACGGAAATACTGACGGCCTCCTACAGAGCCATCGTTTTTACCTGGCGGGAGGAAAAACAAATCGTATAATCACATCATCATATAAAGTCTTCTTTAAGAACCAGAGAGATCAGGGAGCAGGTTTGAACTTTAAAACCTGTCGATCTGTACCACAACTACAAGGACACTGTTCATCACTAACTTTAGATAAGTCACCTAACAAGCATGTTGTTTCAGCACAAAGGTTCTAGGGTTAAACTTTATATATTTTCCTAACATTGGTAAAGTTAGATTGATTCTAAATATACTTAAGAAATTTAACTCTAACCCACTAGGGCCGAGGGATATTATAATTTATCAATATATTGGTCTATCAAGTCACAACATGCTTTTCTGAGATAATAGATATTGTAATATCTTTTAATTTTTTTTTTTTTTACTAAAAATGTTTCATGTAATTACAAACTGACTAAAGCAGCCAATGTGACGTAAAAATTGTTTAAATGTTTACAATTATTTTAAAAAAGCTTTTTCCCTGTCTTCACCATTTCATTTTTCAATAATTTTTTATTTAGTATATTTTTAATGTGAATAATACAAATAAAATACATTTATTTTTGTAGACATTAAATAAAGTATTATCAAACAGATATTTTTAAATGCCACACTGCTGCTTTGTTGGCAATTTGTATACATCATTATTCATATCGTGTATCGTGAAAATGACTTCGAGAATTGTGATGTGTGTGTCATATCGCCCACCTCTATGATGATGATATTGAAGCATGTTTTAAACACAACCAGTGCAGTAGATCAGGATATTAGTGTGCAAGTAAAAATATCACACTGACCTGCGGGCGTGTCAAGCTCCACTCCAACCCAGGTGCCTTCAGAAAAGTCCGTGTGCCCAATGTAACGCACTGTGCCACTCTTACTGTTGGCCACCATGACACTTTCTCCAACTCTGAGCCAGTGAGGGAGTTCAATGTCTCTGCTTGTTACATCACAGCTGCCCTCTGCCCTGCCTCTCTCTCTTTTCTCCTTCTCATCCTCAGGCAGTATAGGGCTGAACGACTTGAGGTTTGAGGGTTTGACCTTCTGGAGGGAGAACGCATAATCTGTAGCAGCTTTAGATACTAAAGGAGGGACGGTTACTAGTTTTGTTACAGAGTTAGAACAGGGAACGCCGTTCCGAGGAACAGGCTGTAGGTCTTTAGGATTCAGGTTCTGCTGGGGTGCCTCATCATGCTTTATCCCAGTTTCTGCAGGAGGAACGGAAGTGTCCTCACACTCGTCCGCACCACGCCGGGACATATCGTAGGTGTTGGGGCTCAGGGTGAGGTCCCCGGATGCTGCAGAGATATCAGAGAGGGTTGTTGTGGAGACACTGGTGGAAAAATAGCCACTGGAAGCTTCACTCATGGGGCTGAGGGGCAGCTCATGCAAGTGCTGCATGGAGGAGATGGATACATCAGGGCTGTCTGAGGGTTTCTCAGAGCCAGGACTCCTTCCAATCACTGGCATCTGAGGGAAGGCATGAACAACACCAGAGAATAACTAAACACAGCTTATCACATGTTATTCCCATCAAGGGTTGAGGAACTTACCAGTTCTACTCGAACTCTGCTTTCATCTGGGCTGATGCTAGTTTGCATCATGATCCGAGGCACATGCTGGAAAGATGGACAAAATGTTAATCTCCTAGACCTTTAAAAAAGTTTTTGTTTTCATGGAATTACTACATTCAGGTTTTGCAGATAGACTGTGCAGGAGAGAATTATTCTGCTGCTAACAAGAAAATCGTAGCAGACAGAGAGGGGAAAAAAAAAAAAAAATACCATGAACATTAGACCACTTTTCTAATGTAAGAATTTATATTCGAGTTTGGTCTGACCATGGCTTTAGCTAGAAAAGCATAAAAGCATATTTTCGAGGTGTTTTGAGTCTAAAACAGAAGACGTTGGCACCTCTGGGATTGTACATGTCATTCCACTACCAAATTAACACCGACAATTCATTCCCAATCTATATTTAAAGTATTCTCTTATACTGACAGGTTCACTAAGAGACAAAATCACTGAAAATCACTCCAATAGTAAAATCTTGACAAATGCACGCTAGTTTACTCTAGCCAGCTACCCGACATGCCATAATCCATGGATTATTTTAATAATGCCAAACTATACAGATATTCTGCAATGTAAAATTACATGTTCAGGGGACTTTAAATGAGAGGAGAAGTGTATTTATTACCAAAAAGACATGGTTGCGTACCTGTTGTGATTGTGGAGAGGGACGCAGGTCTTTCTTGTCTTCGCGAGCAGGGAAAAGGGACTTGAGCAGCTTGGGCATCTGAGGGACGAGGGCCTTGACTGGGGAGAGATAAGAAGCAGCAAGCCCTGAAAGGCCTGAGGGGGGTGTCGTGGAAGAGACGAAGGAGGAAGAGGAGGAGGGGAACACGGAGAAGGAAGAGACGGTGACAGGGAAACAAGGACGGGCGTGATGGAGGCAGACGGGGAAGAGTGCGAGAAGTTGAACGCCACATTAACATGTAGTTGGACACGACAACAATATAGGAAATGAGATGATGTGCTGTGAGAATCTGTTCATATGGCGACAGGAACTAAATTGCTTATTTATATCACATATGCATAAAAGTTCACTTTTGTAATCTCATTATTGCAATGAAAACACTGTCAAAGACTGCTCATCTTCCAACTGACTCTAATGGATCAACTACATCTACCTCGTAAATTTCTTTTTAAGGGGGAAAAGGTGGGGCCAATTTCAGGGTCAGGAAAAATACGTCTGAAATCAAGAAACTAGCCAGTTCCTGTGCATGAAAATAGTGTGAATCAAAGTTTTTCAGGTTTCTTTTAAAATATATATGATAAATCACATTATTACAAGTCTAGAAACATTTTTAGAAATCTCAAACAGCAAATATAAAGATCATGAATATGTAACAAATATAATTAAATAAATACATTTTACTTTAGTGCCAAAATACTGATTTTTCCTCCGTGCATGCCGAGATAAGATTAAAGCATGATTATAAATTTATAATCCAGTTTACAAAAGATGTGGCCAATATAAAACAAGTAGTTTTGCTCTTAAATACTGTGTAACAGGCACCAGGAACACACAATAGAGTGTACAGTCAACCTAACACAGCGTCGTATATTAGCTTAAGAGAAAGTAGAAGCTGTACAGTAGAGGAAGAGTCTGGGACGGAGATGAAGTAACAGCCTTAGGCTACGTTTACACGACAACGTTCTTGCCAGAAACGGAAAAGTTTTTCCTTAGCGTTTTGAAAACAGCTGAGC
>JAODTV010000003.1:19466249-19476898 GCA_025399955.1 Galeichthys feliceps
AAGGTGGGAAAAGTTTTGAAATTATTTATCATGGTCTCATTTTTTTACATCAGAAAAACCTATCATTTTAACGGGGTATGTACACTTTTTATATCCACTGTAGCAGATTACATACTCATTTCTAGCACTCTCTCCTTCACTACAGGGATCGCCTAAAGTACTGGGCACTATAACAACCTTGTCCAAATATCCGCCCCCGACCTATGGCACATACCCCAGTGTAGGGCATCACTCCACCATCTGTGCCACTAACTCTCTGCCTCGCTCAGCACCAGGCACTCTATCCTGGCACAGATCCTCCGGTTCCTCATCGCAGCAGATCCAGCAGAGGATCACTGTCCTTCCGAGTCCTACACCCTCAGCCGGCTCTCCTGTCTTACCCCCACATGAGAGAAGTAATGACGCCCTTCTGGCTGCAGCGGTTCGACCGTTTTATACGGACCGGGGTTCACGACCTCAGTCTCCTCGGAAAGGTCCTGCTACGATGAACTCCAGCTCCATCTATCACGTGTACCTGCAGCAGCCAACAGCCAAAAACTACCAAAGCAGCAGCACCAGAGCTGCAGTCAAAGCAGGTAGGTGTAAAAAAAATTGTAAAATTATACTGCAGGAAAATAGACATCTTTTACTGTAGTTACCAAATAATTCATAGTAGCTACTGAAAGAATGAATTATCAACTAAATTGCTAATCATAAATTACTACTACTACTACTACTACTACTACTACTACTACTAATAATAATAATAATAATAATAATTATTATTATTATTATTATTATTATTATTATTATTATTATTATTATTAAAAGAAGACGACAATGAGAGTTTTAAGAACTTTTCCAAAAAAAATCAAAATGTGCTCAATTTTAAGGGCTGCGCAATAACATTTAAATTGATAATCATGAATATTTCACTTACTA
The DNA here is from genome assembly GCA_025399955.1 of Galeichthys feliceps. Taxonomy (NCBI): domain Eukaryota; kingdom Metazoa; phylum Chordata; class Actinopteri; order Siluriformes; family Ariidae; genus Galeichthys; species Galeichthys feliceps. The sequence goes on from JAODTV010000003.1 coordinate 19,467,171, forward strand.
TTAAAACAATAATTAAAAATTATTGTTTACAATTAGTCAGAACATTCAGAACAAAATATGTTTATTGGCACTTATCATTTTATCTATATAATAAAAAGTTTTTTTTCTTTTATATTGTGCAGTAAAAGCCTTGAATCCTTCAAATGTAAAAAAAGGCTTTATAAATTAAGAGTCATTTTATGGTAAAAAATAAATAAATTATAAACACAATTAAAACTCTAAATAAAATAGATAGCTAGACAGGAAGATAGGAAGGAACACAGACAGACAGACAGATGTCCTTCGTTAAACATATGAATGGGGACTTTATGATTTAATGCACATTACATGATAAAAATCGATATCTACCATTAATCAATCAGCAAATGTGACTAAACTCAGCATTAAATATAACTATAAATGAATAAAAAGTACAATGTCATTCTTTAATTCCTTTAAGCATTGGTAGATTGCTGTGTTTTAAGATGAATACAACACTTAAGGGCATGCTATTATAGAAAAATAATCAACTCCCAATTGACACAGTAAATCAGCTTCATATCACCACCCTATCATTATTATTTTTCTATAACAGTGCCACACACAGTCTTTCATTTCAAACATATATTTCAAGCACAACCTTGTTTCACAGAATGTTTATTGTCTTAACGTCACTTCCCTTTCTGTCTTTAGTCTATGGAAAGCCGTTGCTGCCGAGCTCTGTCTCCTCGTCCCCTGTTCCTTTCCAGCATCAGTCCTCCAGAGACGATTCAGAGCGCGGGTCTGAACCTGAGATCACCCACAATCCTCAGCCCAACGTGGAGAACATCCCTCGGCCCCTGAGCCCCACTAAACTCACCCCGGCTCACTCACCCCTGCGCTACCAGAGCGACATCGACCTGGAAGTGCTGAGGAGGAAGCTTGCCAATGCTCCTCGTCCTCTTAAAAAGCGAAGCTCCATCACTGAGCCTGAGGGTCCGAATGGTCCCAACATCCAGAAACTTCTTTACCAACGCTTCAACACACTCGCTGGTGGCATGGAAACGGTTACACCATTCTTCCAACCAGACACTGCCCTTAATTTAGCAGGCGATGTTGATTCTGTTAATGGAAACGCAATGGAAGCAACTAAAAAAGCCACCGTGGCGATGCCTATTTCAGAGCCCGCACCATCACCGACATCCGACACTAATGAGAATCAGTCTGTACAAACAGCTAATCATACAGAAATTCCGGGAATTACATACACCATGGATCCTAAAGAAGGTCCTGAGGATAGTCATAACAACAATCAGTCATCGTTAGACAAAGACGTAAAGTCCACGCCAGCAGAGAAGGAAGACACGGAGAAGAACATGGTGAGTATTACACCAGGACATTACTACAGTAATATCACTAGTGATACAAAGATTCCAGGTGCTTTCACATATGCAGAGTTGAGTCTGTTTGAGCAGAACCTTAGTGTGGTTCTTTATGCAAGTGATAAAACAGCAATCACACTCAGAGCTGAGAGCGTCTGAGTGAGGTGATTGTTCGCTTGAACTCAGGGAACTCAGTGAGAAAGTGATTCGACTCTGAATCAACTCAACTGCAGGAAATTAATCAAACATGCTGCTGTTTTGGGGATTTTTGTAGAATTATTTTTTACCTAACTGCTAAACTGAACCAATGACAGAGCTGCAGAACTGCACAAGTGCTAAATGTAGATTCTGGAGGTTTAGACTCACAAAACAAACCAAAAGAGAAAATAAATGCTTCATGCGACTCACAGAATGTTTTTCTATCACTATATTTCTGAACCCATAAATGAAAGCGTTTTATGGAGATGTTTTCAGCCCTACATGGCCCTCAGCCAACATTTTCTTTTCTTTTTGGTTCATTAACTCCACCAACTTTGCTGTCGCCTCCCTTTGTCTGTCTATTCCCAACGTAAGTCAATGTATTCACCTCCATTTGCTTGTTTGTATGTCTGTTCCCCATGTAACTTGAAAAATAGTGAACAGATTTTGATGTAATTTTGAGAAAAGGTGAGCCATGGGCCAAAGAACAATTGATTAGATTTTGATGCAAATCCAGACATGTATGTGGATCCAGGATCTTTTTGTCTTTTCCCAATGTAACTCAAAAAATAGTGAACGGATTTTGATGAAATTTAGAGGAAAGGTGGGCCATGGGCCAAGGAACAATTGAATAGATTTTGATGCAAATCTGGATATGTATGTGGATCCAGAATTTTATTTTTTGGTCTGTTCCCAACGTAACTCAAAAAGTAGTGAACGGATTTTGATGAAATTTGGTGTACAGCTTCAGTATTATCCTAGGTTCAAGTGATTTGATTTTGATGTTGATAATATGTGGCTTGGAGGAGGTATAAACTCTACCGAATGCCCTTCTTCTAATTTCATTAAATGCAAATATGAAACCAAACCAGCCCAAACAGCAAATCAATCAAAAGAATCTTCAATCAAAAGAATTAAGCAAAACAGAAATTCTTAGATAAAAGAGTGAATGTTATTGAGCCGATATTTCATTCAGTGAATAAATCTCTTTTTTTTTTTTCTGATCAAATGCTAGGTTAAGAGGACAAACCTGAAAAAGCCCAGCTCTGAGAGGACGGGTCATGGTCTCAGAGTGAAGTTTAACCCACTGGCGCTGCTCCTGGATGCATCTCTGGAGGGCGAGTTTGACCTGGTGCAAAGGATCATATATGAGGTACAACACAGCCTTAAAATACAACAATTACTACGACTAGTGATAATAATATTGAAATTATGAGTGACGCTGTGGTGTGGACTCGAGTCACCAATCTGATGACTTCAAACTCGACATAATTACAAATGGTTGATATTCCCAGTAACCACTAGCTCCTTTGGGGGTTAAATTAATATATAAACACAGTGCTGTTAAATTCTGGATTCTGATTGGTCAGAAGAAAAGGTGTTGATTAATTTTTTATAACAGCAGCTCTGATAGTAGTGCAGCTGCAAATCACAGGTTTATATTAATACGTAAATGTTTCTGTAGTAACAGCTCATTCACAGGGACTTGTATGGTGGATGGTCCACAAAAATGGATTAAAAGTCATGTGTAATCACTGATATGGTGATTATTTTTCTGTTTTAATAATTATGGAAGGAGTGTCCAGTGTCAGCACTTCGTAACCGTCAGACATAAAGCTGTAACTTTCTTTTAAGTTTTCTGACATCTTCAGGACAGAAGAGTTTATGCTTTGTGGTTTCTCTGTAACACAACAAGCTGCGTTTTTCTTCTCTTATTAACTTCAAGAGAGAGAAAAAGAGAGGCTGGTGGAAGACTGTTTGTTTATAGCTGCTATAACATAAGATAGAACAGGAAGTAACTTGTTTGGCAAACATGAAATGTAGCTTTAAATGAATAAAGACTATGATGACGTGTAGTTCTTTAACAAATATTGGCAAATTTCTGTGCTATAAGAGGAAAAAAATACTTATTATAGTAAAATAATCAACTTCACAGAGGTCACAGTAACTCTGTTTCATCACACCACCCCAACAAGTGTTTTATTCCATATCTATTGGGTTTTACTTCAGGTGGAGAACCCCAGCACTCCGAATGATGAAGGCATCACGCCGCTGCACAACGCTGTGTGTGCTGGTCATTATCACATCGTGAAATTCCTGCTGGATTTTGGAGTGAACATCAATGCAGCAGACAGCGATGGATGGTACAAACTACAAGACAAATATACCGTTATCTTCTTAGAGTAAATTAAAATGTGTTAGTAAACGAAGCTCTGTTGCATGTAACAGGACGCCTCTGCACTGCGCTGCCTCGTGTAACAGCGTACATTTGTGTAAGCTCCTGGTGGAGTCAGGGGCGGCCATCTTCGCCACCACTATCAGTGATGTGGAGACGGCGGCGGATAAGTGCGAGGAGATGGAGAACGGCTATGTGCAGTGCTCGCAGTTTCTCTACGGTGAGAGAAATGAGGAATTTACACCAAAATTCTCTGTTTAGAATCAGAATCTGTTTTATCAATACAGGTTTATTATTCTAATTAAGGGTCCTGATGTCTAAAAAACACACATCTTAGGTGAGTACTTTCATTTGGCGTGTAACAATTAACCCAATTCAAGATTTGATTCGATTCACAATATTGGATTCAAGATTCGATTTTCCCACCATATATTTTTAAAAAGAATTAAATGAAGAAATTTTATTACCAAAAAAATTAAACATTTATTTTCCTATTCTTTATCAACTTAAATTTCTTTTATTAAATTTCAAAAAAAAGTTTTGTTTCATTTTCTTAATAATTATTTACCTACATTTGTAAAGGTTGGAGTTAAATATAATAGCATATTAACTAAAATATTCATTTTATTAAAAATGATAAACATTAATAACAAATAGGCCTTTCCTTAATAAACTTTTATGAACATTTGTGAAGGCTGTAGTAAGGCTTAAACATAAAACAACTACCTCCATTTATTTTCTTTAGCTTTCGGCAGTCTGTAAAAAGAGAGCTCCAATTTCTTGTTAAATGTAGGTATTTGTCACACCATTAGCATTGAGTTACTTCCGTCTAGGGTGAAGTCATGTGTATGCGCTGTTTTACATCATCACGCTGTCTCAACAATGCGATTACAGCTAAGAGATTATGCAGCCTGATAATAATCGCAATTCTTTTTTTATTTCACCGATTTGAATCATCATAAATTTATATCGTGATTTATATTGTTACATGCCTAGCTTTCATACTGTCCAGAAATTTTCTGAAATTTTAGATTTTTCAATTAGTTGTGATGCCACATAATTTAAGCCTACCAAATATACCAGTTATACCAAACTGCTGTGGTATAAGATGAATAAAACACTTCAGACCTGTAACAGTAACTCTGCTTTATCACATCATCCCATTATTGATTGTTTTACTATAACAGCACCACACACTGTTTTGTTTCTTACTTATTACACACTCCTACAATTTGCAATTAATCATAATAAATATCATCATTTAAAAATCATAAATATCAGAATTTAGTATACTCAATTGGGTAAGTCTGGAGATAAACAGTTAGTTACAACAACCAAAATGAAACCAAGACAAATATAAAGGAAAAAAAATTAAAAGATTAAATAATAAGGATGTAGTGATAAAATAAAATCTGTGCTTGGTGCACTCGGTGTTAAACGCTCTGTTTCTCTCTCAGGTGTGCAGGAGAAGTTGGGGGTGATGAATAAGGGGACAGTTTATGCTCTGTGGGATTATGAAGCTCAGAGTCCAGACGAGCTCTCGTTCCGGGACGGAGATGCTTTAACAGTGCTGAAGCGCAGAGATGAGAGTGAAACTGAGTGGTGGTGGGCCAGACATAATGACAAGGAGGGCTACGTTCCCCGAAATCTGCTGGGGGTAAGCACAAAAAATACACCTGAGAAAAAATATTGAATATAAACCATCATTGTGACTGTCAGATAAAAAGGCCACTCCTCCTTAAGTGGATATGACACGAAGTGCACAGATTGAAATTGACATGCACAGATACCACACCTCCTTCACTGTGGACAGGCACATAGGCCACACCTCCTTCACTGTGGCGGACACATAGGCCACACCTCCTTCACTACGGACAGACACATAGGCCACACGTCCTTCAATATGGACTGACACATAGGCCACACCTCCTTCACTGCAGACAGACACGTAGGCCACACCTCCTTCACTGTGGACGGACACATAGACCACACCTCCTTCACTGTGGACAGACACACAGGCCACACCTCCTTCACTGTGGACAGACACATAGGCCACACCTCCTTCACTGTCACGGACACATAGGCCACACCTCCTTCACCGTGGACGGACACATATTCCCTTTCCACCAACAGGAACCAGATGTTAGTTCAGTGCTGGTTCAACTTGCCTTCTAAGAACTGGTTTGCTTTTCCAAGGGCTAGAGAGCCACCACAGAGCCACATCATTACATCACTGTCGATGTCTCTGCTTTCCCAGTCGCTGGCCCTGCTACAACAAAGGTGGACTACATCATCTCTTTTTTTCTCCTTCTTCTTTGGATTAGTCAGACTACATGCTACACCAGCACTGTTTTTTTAATATAGCTGTCACAAAGTTTTAGCTGGTTCTGCTAGTCATGATAATAGCCTAGCCCTTGACATAAGTGTGTTTTGGTTCTATACCAGCAAAGTGTTGGTGCCGCTCTGAAACCAGGTTTTGGCTGTTGAAACATGAAGAACTGGTTCGAGATTAGGCACCAGCTTCATATCGGCCTAGGAACTACCTTGGTGGAAAGGAGGTAACAGAGGCCATGCCTTCTTCAATGCAACTGACAGACATAGAGGCCACATATCTTCTTCACTGTGGCACACACAAACACACACACACACAGGCCACACCTCTTTTACTGAACCTGACACAGAGGCGGCGACTCCTTCACTGGGACAAACACAAAAGGTCACATGACCTTCAATGTGACTGATACTGTATCTGTTGCCATACCAAGGATATTGTATTATAATCAATATTTATTTAATTTCTCTACTTTTTTCTATTTTTTGTGCAGTTATATCCGAGGATTAAACCCCGGCAGCGGTCGCTGGCATAACGCCCCCTGACGGACAGGAGCCCATCTGGATATTTTGCCCCATTTCCATCTTTTAGTGCCACCAACATAAGAAGAGGGCGTGGCAGCTACAAACTGAGACTGAGGCTTGGATTTATTCATCTGCCAGAAGAGATTTGGTTATCAGGTCTTCGTTTTCAGCCTGCAAAACGGATCTTATTTAGGTTTTTTTTTTTTTTTTTTATCCTTCACCCAGATGTCTTTCAGGTGAAAATACACCAGTTTACCCATTTCCTTTTGTACTGGGGTGAGTTTGTGGGCTGTGAAAGTGATGACAGCTGAGGAAGACAGTTTTGTGTATTTTTGTTGGACAAAGGTAAGACTCAAGGACAGATCATTGTCTACTAAGCAGCTGATTCAACAAAAGGAAGGAAGGAGCTAGAAAGTGCAGAGAGAGAGAGAGAGAGAGAGATAAATAAGAGTGCAGAGGAAATGTTGAACAGTTTGTGTGTGCGGTTGTGGTGGTATAAGACATGGGAAATAGTATGTTAAATAAGCGATGGTGGCAGTTAAGTTGTGAAAAATGGTAAAAGTCTGCATTTTACATCCAAGAGGAAAAATAAAAGCTGTACACACATGTATTTATACATTTAAGCCAAATGTACATAAACAGCTGAGACGTGTTTGGTGTGTAAAAGTTTGCTTGTTTAAATTTGTAGTGACGCCACAAGGCTAATGTGGGTAGAGCCTCCAGTTTAGCATATGATCACAAGCTTGCCACAAAAGTCATTGTTCAGTTTCATAAAATACAAGAATGAGTCCTTTACATATGCAGATTGTTTGAAGCTAAACTGGTGGTCTTGTAGATCAAGTGAAAAACTAATGAAGCAAACCCCAGACACCAACTGTGTCTCAGCTGATTGTCTCCATTTGGTGTTAATAAAATGTAATTGAGCCTGAATTGTTTTGTATGTTGTATTGATCTCCTCCTTGTTTTTAAAAGCTCTTTATAACCCAGACAAGATGAAATGCTTTCAGGGTTCTGGTGTATAGGCGATGTACTTGGGAGCAAATAATAATAATAATAATGATGATGATGAGTGATGATGATAACAATAATAATAATAATCATAATAATAATAAAAATAATAATGCAGTGTAACAGGCCTGATTCTGAATCTGTGACCTCATTCATGCCACATGCCATGTAAATGTGCACAATAAAGATGTTCTCACATTGGGAACCATCAGAATGACTGGTTGTTCATTTTGTATAATATAATTCTATTATTTTTATTATGTTAGTATGAAGTTAATTTGATTATGTGATTAATCATGTTTTAATTGTAATGAATGACCTAATTTTGATTATCGCATCCCATTCGAGTATTTTGGTTGAGGTTCAACAACCTCAATGAATCAACAGACTCATTTTAAATCATATATGCAAAGAAAATATATGTAAGGAATGAACATAAGGACTTTATACTCAAACTGGGAATTTAATCCAACCGAAAAAGGACTTATCTTGCTCTAAATGACACCTTCTGTAATTACACAGAGATCAGACTTTCTCTTCTAAGCAGATATTTGATTGAAGACGCCAACAATAATTTGTTGTTTGACTTAAAAACCCATCATTGACTGCACCTTTAATGTCAGAGTATTAAGGGTGCATGTCTCTTGTTGCTGATCATGCATTTGCTATGATAATCAGTTAGTCACTGATAAACAACCTTTGGACCTTGAGAAAGCAGATGTGATTTTAAATCTCTCTGTGAGCTGCATTTTTATATGCTGATTGCACTGCACCTTTTTGAAGGTAGGCAGGAAAACTCTTTTATTATCATTAAGATCATGCATTAATCTTAAATCATTGTAATTGGTGCTCTGAGCTGGGAGGAAATCCAGTGCAGATCATCAGACACGGTGACTAGCATCATGCATGATAGTTGCAAGCAAAGTAATGTTTGGACCAGATAAACCAGTACAGCCCAGTATAAGTCTGAATAAAACCAGTTTGGACCTGTATAGTATGTTCCCTTAAGATGTTTTCTCTTTTTTTTTTCCAGCAGGAAGTGCAACTAGTTTTGCCATTATTTCTGTAGTGTGCATTGCAGGTACTTTGTCTGTCTGTCTGTCACCATCATGTCGGAAGTGCAGGGATTTCACATTAACTCTCCTCTCATTGAGAGCTTTGGCATGTCCAAGCGACTCGGATCCCCAGTTTATTTGAAGATGGAAAGCGTCCAACCTTCCGGTTCGTTTAAAATCAGAGGGATCGGACACCTGATTCAACAGGTGAGCAGAAGTTAACACCCCCTCCAGCGGTATGCACAGAAACTTAAATTAATGTATTGCAAATGATTAATTATTTAGCCAAATAGATGTGTGTAATAACGTCATTGATTGCCTTTTAAATTCCTAATAGAATAAAATGAACGAAATTTAGAAACTGTTTACCATTACTCAGCTTTATTATTATTATTATTATTATTATTATTATTAATAATATTTGTTTGTAGTCCATTTTGCATCTTGTCTTCCTCGATAACGTTGACAAAACCCGGAAGTGACGTTGCTTCTACACCAATCAGAGACCAAGCTCTCATCCGGGTATTACAGTTACGCAGCACTTACCCACCGACGTAGACAGCCAAAAGCAACGAGTTAGCTTTCTAACCCACTGTAGAATATTATAAACTAATTAAACACACAAAAAATAATTGTACACATAAATATGAAGCTAGCTAGCGAGCGAATGTTCCAGTCTCGAGCCGGGTAGGGCAGTGGGTGTTCATGGGAAGTGTAGTTTTTACAGCGTTGTTGGAGACCAGTAGAATGAGTGAAAAACGTATTCAAGTTTAATTCAAAAGGTTAATATTAGCAAAATATCGAGCATTGTGGGCATAACGTATAATCTGGGATCACCAGAAACGCCTTAAACGTGAATTATGAAAATGTATAAAAGCGAAATGAATGAGGGGAAATTACTTCCGGGTTTAAAGTGATGTAGAACATTTCTGGTTTACTGTATATAAACTAGAGCGGCAGCTACAATTATCGACACCTTCACGATCTTTTGGCCATTGCAAAAGGAGAAAATACTTTCAGTACATAAAGTGTGCATGAATAGTTACTCAAACTTCCACTGGGAAAAAAAGAGTTGATTCCCGATTACTTAGCGTA
>JAODTV010000003.1:20755035-20766644 GCA_025399955.1 Galeichthys feliceps
AACAACAATAATAATAATAATAATAATAATAATAATAATAATAATAATAATAATAATAATAATAATAATAATAATAAAAGCTTGAAAATCTATAAAGTTTATTATTAATCTATAATCCATATCCAATACACAAAGACGTTGGTGTGTGTTTTGCTAGCTGAAGAAAGATATCCTGAGGTAAAAACAAATTACATGAAATTCTATAAAGCTTAAAACTCAGTTTATGGAAATGTACAGCAGCTCTACAGAGTTGAATTATACATTATTTTATCCAATAAAGTTGTATAAAATCCACAACTGCTACCTTACCACCTTACATTAAACATAACTTTATCGCTTTAGTTAGTTTAAATTTAGAACTGAAGATTAATTGATTTATTTTAGATTAGCCCAATAGCCTAATACACAACATGTAAACATGGAATGATTAGAAATAATCTGAAATATAAATTATATTCTGGAAATAATCACATTTTGGAAGTAACTTGGGTGTTTGTTTGTTTGTTTGTGTGCTATAACAAGATACATTGATTGTCCTAGTTTAATATTCTGCACAGATTCTTGTTTTATATCGCATATTCACGATCATTTCATGTCTGAATGTTTGAATTGTACAGTAATGTAATTTAAACTAGTAATTTATACTAGTTTATTGTTATTTTACAGTAATTTAATGTAATTATACAGTAAATTATTAAAATTTGATAGTAAACTAACAAGTTGTTTGTGATGTACGTCATTTCCTCCAGGTCTATTGGTGATTTTTCCGACCACTTTCTCAACACTTCCTAAAAGATCTTTAGACTTTTGATTAGTGATTTGATTCAGTCAGCAAAACCTATGAATCAAGGTACACACACACACACACACACACACACACACACACACACACACACACACACACACACACGAACTAATTGTAAGCAGCCAATTTGATGTTAACATTTTCTGCTGAATGTTTTTATTGTAAACATTTAATTACAATTTTTCTTTTTCCTCCTCACTGTTAAATACTTCTGTAGACGTTAAATAAAAGTATAATCAGCTTTTTACTGTTTTTTAAAATACTGTATTGATAAAGAATCTACTGTGTGTTGTAGAGATGTTTTCATGTTGCGATGTGATGTTCAAATCGGATCACTCAGTTTGTAATTAAAAATCAATGAAAATCAAAGATTTACAGAATATTTCAGCATTCTGTATATTTCACAAACTGCATTTGCAACACGCTTTACATGACATGTTGATGTTTATTACAAAAAATTCGACTTAGTGTTTGCTTAATTAAAATCTAATTGAACTAAAATTTATTTTAATTTATAAAAAGGGTTTAAATTTGGTTCAACTGACAAAAAAAGGTTTGTAAAGTGCTGCTCTGTTTACTGACACTGAACAACATCAAGTCTGATTTTTATGATAATATTTAAAAATACTTTTCAGTAAAATCTGAGTGGCTGCAGTGAGACACAGGGACGAGCGGGGTCGTAGTCGATGTCCTGTGTGCTGTCACTTCCTGCAGTAATGTGTCGAACCTGTGTTAATGATTGACTCTCTGTAACCTCTGATCCACTCTCAGACTCAGCAATGCCATCAATCACTGCTCCTGATACTGATTTTACCGGTTTGTACTTTTCTTTTCTTTCTTTTTTTTTTTTTTGGAAATGAAGACCGAGCTGCTGATCTGAAACTAATGTGAACCTTCCAGCACCATGGCCACTGTACATGTCTTTATTTTAGTGCAGTTTATTCTCAGCTTGGTGCCGAAGAGTTCAGGATTAATGTCTGATTATAAAATGTGTGGAGATGACACATGCGCACGTAAGTTGTTGTTGTTATTATTATTATTATTATTATTGCTAATAGTTCACTCAGACACTGAGAAATAGATGTGCTAGTAATGAGAAAGTAATGTGTTGAATTGAGATTCTGCTCTACTATTTAATTCCTGATTAATTTTAATAACGACACTGTGATGATATGTTGTTATGGCTGTAGCTATACTGTGATAAATAAATTTGAAATATTTATGATTAATGTTCTGTTTTATGTTTGATATTTTATTGTACAATTATAATCCTCATTAAGAGCTTTTAGAGGTTTAATTCAGCTTATTTTCCTGTCCATGTTAAAGGCCAGATGTGCCGTGTTCAGGCGGTCAGAGATCATCACGCTCAGGACTGCAGGTTTCTCAGCTTTAAAAAAGGCGACATGATCGACGTTTATCACAAACTCACACGGAAAAGGAGCAACCTGTGGGCTGGAAGTGTGAGAATACTTACTCGTTTATTACTCATGGTCTTTCTTTCATGAACAGAAAAAGTATTATTGAGGATTTATTTTATTATTAGTTATTACATAGACTGCATTAGCTTAAGTGTGTTAGAATGAGTGGGCAAGGATTGTGAGATTATTCACAATGTTTTGGTTTGTTTGTTTGTTTGTTTGTTATTACTGTTAGCGTTAACTTTTATGGTTTAGGATTAGATTCTAGATTTATGCTGGGGTTTTTTTTCTTAAATTAATTGTAAACATGGTGCATTTGTACATCATTAGCATTTAGAGTTTCAAATGTAGACTTTATGTTAAGTGTTCAGGAGTATTGTTTAGCATTGTTGAAATTGACAATTTGTTTAGGATTAGCATTAGGGTTAGAAATTATGGTTAGCATTTAGAATCACTGATTAGCATTTAGGATTTAAGTTAGTGTTTATCATTTTACCTTTTATGATATAAAATTAGTATTTAGGAATTAGAGATTTTAGACATTTAGAGTTAGCATAGCCTATGTGTTGTGAGGCTAAGTTTACTTTCCCCCTCTTCCTGCTGTTTCAGGTGTTTCTTGGGGACTGAAGCATAAATATGTATGATTTGTCTTTTTTTTCAGATAGATAAGCAATTTGGTTATTTTCCCAAAGATGCTGTGAAAATTGATGAAGTTTTTGTTGATGAGGAAAAGGAAATTGAGATGAGTACTCAGGTAAGGTTTATACAAGACAACACAACAGGAACAAAAAGATCTTGTACTGTTCTGTTTGCTGCAACGGTGTTATGACTCATATGTAAATATTTCCTTCTCAGAAAACAGACTTCTTCTGTATGGATGCATTTGGGACAATAATCACAAGCAACAAAGAATTCGAAGATTATGAGTTCGGAGATCAAACTGCCAAGTCTGAAGAATTAGGTAACAGTGATTTTGATGATCGAGTCTCCAAAGCATCTGAAACAAATGACAATGTCGAAACAAGGCACGTTGATAACAATAATAAAGACAGAGGGAAACCACAACACATCGGATCTTCCTGGATCAGATCTGCTGTTAGCGGATGGTTTGCTAACAATGCTGATGAAGCAGGAAATGGAAATAAAGAGCAGGAGAACTTTAAGAGCAGAAAACTGGCCTTGGACTTGGAACAACTGAACGATGAGGAGAGACAAACTAAAATTCTTGACTGGATTGCAGATGGACTGACCAACACGTTTGGATTTGGGGAAAATGAGTTACAGGCTAACTCGAAGGATAAAATAGAGAATAATGAAGATTTGGCCAATGAGCAGTCCAGTTACTTGCTGGGAAATGGAATAAAAAATATTTTAGGTTTAGGAGGAGGGAACACACCACCTTCTGAAACCAAGAAACCAAGTCAGGATGAAAATATGGAAAATCGAAGGGAACAACAGGAAACAATGAGTCTTAAAATGGAACACTCAGCTGAGACAATTAGTGACAAAGAGAAAATTGGTGACAAAAAGGATGCAGGATGGTACGACAGGGTCTGTAACTTTTACGGAGATCCTGCTGATAAAAGTGAAGCGAGTAAAGATGAAGGAAAAGAGAGTTTGAGCGATCAAGGCATGGATGGAAATAAAGTCACGATTTCCAAGGATGAAAAAAATCCAAAACCGAGATCAGAATCGTTCCTGATTCAGGACCCACAAAGTGACAGAAATACAGCAAACCGAGAGGAGAAACAGGAAGTGACAAGCCAGGATCACTCGGATGAAACCAGTCAGCTTGGTGAAGGATGGTACGGAAGCATGTATAACAGAATTACAGGATTTTATGGAAATGATACTCCTGATAAGAGCGATGTTATTGAAAATGGTAGAGGAGATCTTAAAGTAACATCTGGAACCGCAGACGTGCAGTCAAGCCAAGACAAGAAACTGGAAAACAGTGCTCACACTGCAGAGAAAATGAATGAGAACAATAATGCAGGGTGGTATGACAATGTCTATAGCAGAATTAGCAACATGTATGGAGATACGTCTGACAAAAATTATGTTCCTGATGCCATGAAAGGTGATAAGAGCCAAATACAGAGTGAAAACACCAAAGACTCATCGTCACCATCGATATTTTCTATGAATGGCCTGTCATCAGTGATTGACAGCCTGAGATCACCTTCTAAAGGAGCAGAAAGTGATGATGAAACCAAACTGAGGGAATCTGTCACATCAGAGCTGAGTCTGGTACAGTCTCATGTCTCAACTGGTCAAAGTGACGCCATAACATTAAGGAGTGACGATGATGACACTGAGGGTTCTGGTCTGCCCGAAAAAGAAAACACTGATAACCTTATAGACATTGACCAAAGCCAGGATACATCACAGTCCATGTTTTCCATCAATCCCCTATCAATGATGATTGATGGCCTAAAAGCGCCCTTTAAGCCCAACGATGTTGGAGATAAAGAAGAAAGTGATGGAGAAAAGACTCCAGATACAGGTAAGGAGGGACAGAGCAATAATGATGACGAAAGCGATAATGATGATGAGCTTAGTGTTAAATCAACAGATGTGATTCGTGAAATATCAACTCAAAGAGCTGCTTTGGGTAGCAAAGAAGAAGAAGAAGAAGAAGAACTTGCACAGGAAGTAAACATCGCTGAGGTCCAAATAAATACTGTAGAAAGTTCATTATACTGTAATAAGCAGGATATGGGTGGTGAAAGTGAAAATATATCCACAGATATTAGTATAAGTTCAAATGATATGCATGCGAATATAGATGAGTTCAGTGATCAATCAGACTCAGGTTCAGCTCGTCTGTCCACTGGCCACAGTAAGAACACGGGGTCAGTGCTTAGTATTGAGGAGACTGAGACACTAACAAAGGAACAAGGCTGGAATGAAGTAGCCAAAGACATTTCGGACACATCAAAAAGCCGTGAAGGTAACGTGAAGGTAACAAATGATGCTAATAAAAGCATTCCTGAGAAAGATCAATTTACAGATATTCCTGATGAGGAAGACCTACAGTCTGAGAGTGAAACGAGGTTAGATTCAGGTCTTCAGGACAGGACAGATGTTACAGAGAACAACTCTGAGACTGTAGATGAATCTAATGAAGTTCAGGATGAAGGTGAAGCAGCAGACGTGTTACCTGAGACAGAAGAGGGAGGTATGAAGGTGAGAAGTAGTGAGGGGATGCAAACCATCCATACAGAGTCTAATGATGAGAAACACAGTGTAGAAGATACTCAGATGGAGTTTGGTGGAGAAAAGGAAAGTGGTGATGCTACTCAAATAGAGTATGGTGGAGAAAACAAAAGTGTGAACATTACTCTAATGGAGTATGATAAAGAAAGAGAAGGTGGTGACATTATTGAAATGGAGCTTCGTGGAAAAAAAGATGTTGATGTTCCTCAAATGGAGTCTGGTGGAGGAAAAGAAGGTGGAGTTACACAAGTGGAGTATTCTGGAGGACAAGAAGATGTAGATGTTGCTCACATGGAATCTGGTGGAGAAAAAGAAAGTATAGACATTACTCAAGTAGCGTATGCAAGAAGCAAAAACATAGTAGACACTGGTGGAGACAGCAAAAGTGGTGAGGCTATTCAAGTGGAGTATACTGAAGGACAAGAAGGTGTGGACACTACTCAAATTGAGTCTGATGGAGAAAAAGAAAGTGTAAATATTATACAAATGGAATATGGTGGGGAAAAAGAAGGTGATATTACTCAAGTGACATCTGATGGAGAAAAAGAGGCCGTCAACTTTACTCAAAAGGAGTCTGATGGAGAAAAAGAAGGTGTAGACATTGTTCAAGAAGAACAGCTGAGTTCCCACATTGCTCATGGCAATGAAGCCACTCACAGCATCTCTGAAACCAACTACAACCTGGAGATTGATCCTGATTACTCCAAAGAGTCTGAAAAATATGAAAGTGCTGCGGTAAAGCCGGCTGAAATCACGCCAAAGAACGTACGAGATAAAAGTCCAGTAACAGACAGCTCTGAAATTTCCAGGACGTCTAATGGAGATCAAAACGATCGTGTCAGTACGTATCCCAACTTCCTAGATCATCTGAGTGAGGAGGACATACAGGCTCTTCAGAAGTTCTTCAGTGGAGAAATGTTATCATGGCTGAATTTCATCATAGGACACTCTGAATATATTAACAATAAAGATCTTGCGGAGCTTTGTGACTTTGAACAAACACTGGAACGTCTTCTGAAAACCAGAAGTCAAGAATTCCAGCCATCACGACAAACCATACATGCTGTCTTAGCGATGCTAAGAAAGAAGCTTATATGCATGATAGCAGATGGCAGTGTAGATAAAAACCCAGGTACTAATGATATGTGTATATATATTCTTTAAACTTCTTTCATTATTTTTCTCCTTGTGCATCAATATGAGATAAGTTCCCCTTAGGAACCTTTTCTTCACACTGACCTAAATACAGTTATTGATTTCTTCTCATTGTTATGTCTAGTAGTAGTGGGTCAAGTTCCATAATCTTGGGAGCATTTCTTCACTTAGTAGAACTGATGAAGTACCTCATATGAGCAGAGAAACATCCTCAAGTGCCAAGCTTCTGATGAGTCACCGCTACTAGACATTTCAAAATGAGCTGGAAAAATCTTTCACGCTTTCATGTATCTCTCCCAACAGATCTGAGTCAGACTGAGTGTATCAGTGAACCATGTGTGAGTACAACCGAGATCACACCAATCTCTGAGCAAGACATGGGAAAGGACAACAACATGGACAACAGCTCCAGTATAAATGACTCGGATAGCTTAATCAGTAAATCACTCTCTAACGACCAAGAAGTCGTCACTGACAACACTCGAATATTAGACGATGGAGACACACTCGAGTCTGACCAGAAAACTGCTCCTCAGCTAGACACTAATATTATCACTGAAGAGTTTCTGGAACCGGAAGAATCCCAAAACGGTAAATATTCCATAATTACACCACAGCACTGCTGAATTCTGGATTGTGATTGGTTACAAGGTGTTGGTTACAAGGGTGGCACGGTGGTGTAGTGGTTAGCACTCTCACCTCATAGCACGAAGGTTCTGGGTTCGAGCCCAGTGGCCGGCGGTGGCCTTTCTGTGTGGAGTTTGCATGTTCTCCCTGTGTCTGCATGGGTTTCCTCCGGGTGCTCCGGTTTCCCCTACAGTCCAAAGACATGCGGTTAGGTTAACATGGGGCAGCCTTGGGCTGAGGTTGGGCTGAAGTGCCCTTGAGCAAGGCACGTCAACTGCAAGAATAATTCAAATTCAAAGTCAAAGAGTTTGCAGAAAAGTTTAGACTTTTATTAAGTCAATTAACAAAAGCCGAGTCAGTCTGCCGAGTGATCTGACTCCAAAAGTGCAAAGCATTCATTTTTGAGTGTTCTAACATAAAGTTTGATACAATTTATTAAGTATAATGAATCCTGATTGGTTCACACATTTCACCATGCTGGACCACTTTTCCACCAATATTTTCTATTGGTCCATATAAACCCTCTAAGTTTCAAATTTGTCTCCACCAATATTTCCAGTGTGGCACTGATGTCATTTAAAAAAAAAAAAAAAGATACATTCAGGTCTCGCTCTACTAATATTTCCAAGGCCACAATAAGTTAGCAAAAAATAATCATTTAAACAAGACTTTATTCTGATTTTATACATGATTCAAAGTTATATAACCAATCTATTTGTAATTTATTTTTAAGCAGAATCAACGTCATTTACTCTTTACTGAAAATCAACATAACTGGCTTTGAATCAAAATACAATCAACATAAAACAAATCACTGTATGTGTGATTACATCAAGGTATGTGTGTTTGTGGTTTACATATGCATAAAATCAGCACATTGGATGATCCAATGATAAAAAAAAAAGTAATGTAATAGAATACATGAGGATAAAACAAATGATGAAGTAAAAAGATGAAATTAGAAAAGTACACAAATGTAGAATACAATGAAATATATTAAAAATAGATTGCAGTTAATAAGTATGAAAATTATATAATATGAATAATTATTTCAAAGATTATGTAATAAAATAAATTCATAAAATGTGTTAGATGGATAGTCACAGGATTATTAGTATGATGCTAATGCAAGAAATAAAACTGACAACAAAAGGGCTGAATAAATTTAACCCTTAAACCTTTAACCCTTGATATATTGACTTGATAAATGAAAATACAGTTTTCTTGATAAAAATCATAACATACGTATCATACAGGATCTAATCCATCTTTTTTTGATGGAGTAATTAGTATATACTGCCTTAGACTTTTGTATCTTCCACTCAAAATATCTGAATGTGTTTTCTTTTTGACAGAAGGAGTTCTGTATCCATACATGGTTCTTATTGCTGAATTCACAAGTGAGGCGTTCGCGTACGTGGTGAAGGAGAGTGCACATGTGAAACACGCCATACGTGAGGTAGGAACAGAAATCAGATCCACCATCTGCTCCTTTAAGACTACATTTCAGTCTGGAGTTTTTTTTTCCTTCTGTACACTTGACATGTCACCAAATGCAGTTCAAAGCAATAGGCTCTGGTAATGTTCATGTTCAGGGTCATGTTCATCTTATAGCACATCAGGTGAAGAGTTTTAAATGGACACTGAAGAAGATCAGAAGGTGAGTATGAGCAACTGAAAAAGGTGTCAATAAACAGAAATCTATTTTTATTGGATTGATTAATGTCACTGACAGGTCTGGGAGGCAAAGTGAAAGGCACAGTTGTTAAAATGACGTAGTCAACTCAACTTTTAACGATTCATTATTCATTTCAAAATATCATGTCCAGAATAAAATCTTTGTATTAAGCTGAACTGTATTAGTATTCATACTTTGAAACTTTACAGACATTAAACCGGAAAACAGTGTAGTCGTGCCTCGCGCATGCGCACAACTGCTTAGTACGTCGCTATTGTGGCATTTTATTATTGGTGACGTGTGGAATAAACCATGTGGCACTTCACAGGGGTGTCAGCTCTCGTTAGTGTTCGAGATAGTTAACAAAAAAGGAATGATGTCAACTCCAAAACAATTATGGACTAAATATTTGTGTTGAAAACGATTAGAATAAATAAAAATGCGCTTTGATGTTGCTGCGATTTTGTGTGAGAGTGTAGTATGACCTGTTTCCCCCTCGAAGTGTTGCAATGCAGTGCTCTTCCTCTCTGCGCACTGCGCATGCGCCTGCCGCTATGGACCTACAACAGATCAAATAAGTGGAGATAAACAAATAAATAAAAGTAGCGTCGGTTTATATAAACCAAAAATATAATATAAAATATAATATAATCATGGCAGAGGGATTTAATAACGACTCAGATGTTATGGAGGTGAATGATACTAAGGGAAGTGCTAACATTTATTACACTCTTGCGATGGAGAAGATTAGGGATGTAAGTGCCAACTGTGCTTTCATGACATGTGTTATTTATTATTATTATTCATTTTTAACATGCTTCCTTTAAAATGGTGTACTTTTAAAGTATCATTTTCATGTATTGGTATTAATAAGACAACTAATAGGATGATTATATACACTAATAACTGCTCATCACTTTTATGTATTTATTTATGTATATGGCGGTTTTGTTTGTTTGTTTGTTTAAAAAACGTCATGGGATACAGTTAAAGAGTTTTTAGGAAAGGTAAACAAATATCATAGATAAAATAGTCAATGAATCCACAAGTGTGATAAATTACAACAATCCCCTCATATTGAAGCAGTTTCATTTTAATTTTACTTCCTCACTCCTGTGTGGTTGTCCATGTAAAATGTGTATAGATTTCCACATTATCGAGATTTTCTAATCTTCTTCTGAACATCTGATGCGAAACCTGTGAAGTTTCATGAAGATGAGACAAAATAATTGAAATCAATAGGTTTGAGTGACATCCACACCTCAGCAGCAGGTGTATTTGGACACAAAAGACATTTTCATTGTCACTCTTGAATTAATTCGATTTTCATTTATTAAATCACGATGACGGTTGTTTATCACAGTGTATATTAACACAGCTTTTACACATACTACACACCTGTACTCGTCTGTCTAGGCAACATTTTAAGTGTAAAAAAAAAAAAACCCCAAGAGGATGGAATTCTTTATTTTCAGCTTCATCACAAAGCCTATTTTTTAATGACGCAATGTGTTTACTCGCACACAGATAAAGTTAATAGATGTGGGGTTGTTGTTTTTTTCAACATGTTGTGGTATTGCATTATATTGTCGCATGCTAATATGAATCTTAAGAAGAGACGATGCCTTTATTTATCACTCAAGCACAGTGAAATTCCTCCTCTGCATTTGACCCATCTGAAGCAATGAATACACGCATGCATACACAAGTGAGCAATGAGCACAACCACATACCCAGAGCCTTGCTCAAGGGCACTTCAGCCATGATACAGAGGGAGGGGAAAGTGCTGTTCATTCACTCAACTCCCCTCACGTTTTTCCTGCCGGTCCCAGGAATCAAACTGGCAACCATTTGGGCCCAAGGCTACTTCTGTAACCTTCAGTCCATGGCTTCTGTTATAGAGCCTGCAAGGAAGAGGAAATCTTCCCCTATATGGGAATATTTTGAAATTGTTACAACCAATAAGGTTTGTATATGTTAATGGGTATTTTATGGTTGTCATTTGGTATGCTTACAATAAACATTATCATAATCATCATGCACTTTCTGATTCTTATTGCATTTCCATGTAATTTAGGTGAAGTGTTTGCTGAGCCCGAAAGAGCTTGTGTACAGCAATAATACCTCATCAATGCTTAGGCATTGCCAAGCTGTTCATAAGAAGGTGCAGCCTGCTAGCAGTCAAGACACAAGCCAAAGTAATAATCTAGTAATAGTTTTCATTATCAAAATCATGCTATGTGTTATTGAACCTAGTGTATTTAGACAGAGGAATTCCTACATGAGTTTTATGTATGTGCGTGTGCCTGCTGACCAGTTTGTCCTCCTTAGGGTTAAACCACATGATTTGAAAGAGATGGATAGTGATAGGATGGACAATACAACAGATATCAAAAATTAACATGAAATAGGCAAACAGAGCAAATAGGAAAAACAAGTCAGCAGAATAAATGCAAAACAAAGCACAGATTCTTCGCACAGAAGTGTAACAAAGCGCAGAAATGCAATCACTGAGAAAAATGCAAACAGAGCACTCAATAGCCCCGCCCCCACCTCGGCTACTCAGACCACATCTCTGTTATGCTAATTCCAGCATACAGAACGCTCGTCGGACGCTCCAAACCAGTTCGAAGGCAGGTGAAAACCTGGCCAGAAGGAGCCATCTCTGCTCTCCAGGACTGTTTTGAGAGAACTGACTGGGACATGT
>JAODTV010000003.1:21210448-21221596 GCA_025399955.1 Galeichthys feliceps
TCCATGTACGTTCAGCACGTTTATTACGTATGGCTTACGTTCTGTGTACGTTTACTTACATTATATGTATGTGTGCCACGTGTACCTCGTTCATTTACGTTCACCACATTTATCACGTTTGACTTACGTTCTTTACGTTTTACTTACGTTCATGTTATGTTCAGCTTATGTTTAATGCGTTTTTTCAAATGTAGCAAAAACGAGCCATCTTTTGAACATGCTCAAAGGTTGGCTCATTCGCGACATTTTGCTTATGTTCCAACTACGATCACCTTGTTCAGTACGTTCACTTACATTTCACCTATGTTTTTCCTTATGTTCAGGCAAATTTGTGCGTAACCTATGCGTAAGCCCGATGTGACAGCACCTTAACATGACAAGCTGCGTTTTTGACTTTAAGAGAGAGAAAAAAGGAAAGGAACGAATGTCAATAGCTACTATAATGTAAGTGAGAACAGGAAACAATGTTGTTTTGTGGAATATTAAACGTAACTATAAACAGATAAAAAGTATTACATGTCGTTTTTTAAGAAAGAAAATGAATAGACGCATGCACACTTTACTAGAAGAATCGTTAGCTATGCTGGCTAGTCATTTTGTCAGGAAAAAAGCTGACAAAGATGTAAGGCAACTCAGAGGTATGGAAAATAATGTGAAATCAAATGATATGAGTTTGAGTTTTTTTATTTAAAAGTTTTGTTTTTATTCTGTCATGTAACTGAAATAAAAATAAATAGAGGGTAAATGATTGTGAGCCGATGAGAGTCGTGGCCTCATTAGTGCCCACCCTGTCCCCTATCTAGGGCCCTAATTTGGGTATTTAAGGTTGGGTCAAGAAAAAAATCACCACTTTTTCACCTCACACCATGAAACCGTCCATAAAACGGAGCACTTTAGCAGCTTTAGTGGCTAGAAGTCATTTGACTGGATGGTTTTGTGGACATTCCCACATGACCATGAGCTTCGCCAGGGGAAAAAAATGAAACCGCTAACGTTAACCAACAGGGCTGTTACAGGACACTCAGGCAGGACAGCTGGGAAACATTACACACTAACGCACACTAAAACACATTAATACACACAGACACACACAGACACACACTCCCACCAGCAAATGAAGTGAGGCATGTGTTGTGTCTTTCCCAATTAATTTCTGGACCATATCATCGAGTGTACGCTGTGGCTATGAAGGTAGCATGTTCTAGTCAGATTCATGGTACTGTATATACACACACCACCATCACCATCGTGTGTGTGTGTGTGTGTGTGTGTTTGAACATGAAGGAAAATAGCTTAAACAATTTAAAACCAGAACCACCACAACACGTATGAGCAACAAGTGGCTTTTCTAACGCCTGTATTTAAGTCAAACTGAAAAAAGAAAAAGAAATCACTGAAATGTGTGTGTGAGAGAGAGAGAGAGAGAGAGAGACAGAGAGAATGTTACATCACAAAGGTGTGTTAAATACACAAGACACACAGGCTGCCAATATTATTTTTATTTTCCCTGAATGTGTTGCTGTGAGCTGAAATGCTCCTTGTGTTGCTGATTTGGAAAAGTGACGCATGCTGTCATCTTCTTCTTCGAATAATGAAACGTCTGTTTTGACACATTACTCTGTTGTAGCTGGCTGAGCGCATACAAGGCTCCTTCTCTAAGCAGATAATCGAGTTAAAGAAGTGTTAAATAAGTCCAATGTGCTACTAAAGACAAGAAATGCCAGGAGGAGCATGGGATTGTGGGTAGAGAACAGAGCCAAGGCTTGTGTGGGTGGTGTCCCAAATTAAGATTTCTAATTAGAGTTTATTAACGGTCGATGAACAACAGTTTCACTCCTCTCTCATTCTCTCCGTCTTTTGCTGTGATAGAGACGTATTCAGAGTCGGTGACTAATTTGCACAGTGTAGAATCTGCATTAGGGCAGTGGGCATGTGCCATCCTTGACCACCATGCAATGGAGTAGTAAGGCATCTCCTTCCCTCCACTAGCCTGGGTTGGTGCCTTGAGCAAGCACTAGCAACCCCTCGCTGCCCCTGGTCAGGGTTACGACCAAAGACTGGACTCGGCAGACTGCGCGGAGGAGACCACCACCTGGTGGTTCAAAGGGCAGGAAGGTGGACCCAGCAAAGTGTTTGTGGAGCGCGATCAGGGCACAGCGCAACACGTAGAACACTGTTGGCCATCCACTGCATCCTGACTTAGCTCCAGCTGTCTTGATTCTGTCTTGCCCCTGGACCCAGTTAGGTTGGGACAAGATAACTCTCCCTCACTCTAATCCAAGTCACGTGCAAATCATGACTTCAAATTAAATTAGAAATCGATCTCAACTCCTGGGAGTCGCTTGCTCAGGATCATCCAGCATGGCAAGCAAAGCTCACCAGTGGCGCACATGCAGCAAAGATGAAACGCATCGCCGAGGCCCAGAAGAAACGAGCTGCGTGGAAGGCTCGTACTATCGCCACCCCCACTACAACACCTACTCCTGTGTGCCTAACATGTGGGCGTACCTTCAAAGCCCAGATTTGCCTCATCAGTCACCTCTGGCCCCACAACCACTACCCACCAAATTTAAATCATGGTCATCTTCGACCCTGAAGGATGAATATCATCAATTTACACAGGAAAAGTTCCTGGTATTCAGAGTGGGGTTACACAGCTGATCACATTCAGGTTATTAACATCACCTGTGTGTAGTTCATGCCTCCGAGGTTGCCAGATATTTCCTTGCCTAAATCGAGGTAGTGAAATCATAATATTTGTGCAGGATGTAGGGAATTTATCTCACTTTTAATTCACTATTTTGATTTTGTGTTAATTGTGTTAATTCACACTCTGATATAAAGAAAACGTGTCCATGGTTTGAAGGATAAGCTGACCGAGCACTCATCTGCTCCAGTTACAGAGAAACTTCAACTTCATTCAACATTTTATCCATAAAAAATCCTCCAGATGATCCCTATCCCCGATTAAGATGCATCTCCTCTGATGTCCTTATTGTGGATTTTAAAGAAATTATATTATTAATTAATGATGTCCTAATATTGTCTTTGATGGCATTCCATAGTATTTCTGAGTATATTTTCAGCCAAAGCATAAATTTCAGCATGACATATTGTGGTTACATCAAACTGTAAGACAGTGGTGCTGGACTTATCACTGCTCCTCACTCTAGCTGATATCACACAAGAACCATGCGCTTAAGTTCAAAATCATAACCAAGTGTAAATGAGACACGCCTCTGTTTTAGACAAACTCCACCCCCATGTGCATAATGCTCACGTAACTTCTGAATAGTGCGTAACTCTACTCTGAATACGCCCCAGTGGTGTGAGTAAAGAGAGAAAACGCTGAACAGAGCCATCAAAACTGTTTTTTAAATTTCATCATCGTTTAAGACAATAAACATACAGTAAGTGAGGTGATCGAATGTTCAGAACATTAGTGATGTGTTACAAATGCCACACTAACATTAAAATCACACACGGAAATGAGAATTCGGTTCCCATGATGCTAACTTGTGGTTCAACTGCATAGGAGTTTTTTCACAGAGGGCTGAGTCAAGGGTGAAAATATAAACTCCTCTGAGTGGATAAAGTGATTCAGATTAATTCAGCTCAGCGTGGGTTTGTAAGAGAACGCTCCTGGTATTAAACTCGTTCTCACACTCAGTCTTCACAAATCCTCTGAGGAATCTCGGTCACTTACTCCAGCGTGATTACACCAACCTGCAGGAGCATGAGAGCATCACACACTCGACAGAAAACACCAAACACAAGAGCAGAAATTCTCCTTTCAGAACAGATGTTAATCAGATCTACATAAATCCTTCAGTAAATCTGTGTCTGAGTATCCCAGTGTCCAAGTGTCTCAGTTTCCAAGTGACCTACTGTATGAGTGTCCCAGTGTCTCAGTGTCCCAGTGGCCTCGTGTCCCAGTGTCCTAGTGTCTGAGTACACCCGTGACATAGTGACCTAGTGTGCCAGTGTCTGAATGTCCCAGTGTCTCAGTGTCCAAGTGTCCCAGTGTCTGAGTGCACCAGTGACATAGTGTCCTAGTGTACTGGTGTCCCAGTGTCTTAGCATCCCAGGGTCTGAATGTCCTAGTGTGCCAGTGTCTGAGTGTCCCACTGTTCTATTTTCCCAGTGTCCCAGTGTTCTAGTGTTGCGTGTGCCAGTGGCCAAGTGTCCCAATGCTCTAGTGTCCCAGTGTCTCAATGTCCCTGTATCCCAGTGTTCGACTGTTCCAGTATCTTAGTGTCTGAGGGTCCCAGTGTCCTAGTGATCTAGTACCCGTGTTGCAGTGTCTGAGTGTCTCAGTGTTCCAGTGTCTCAGTGTCCTAGTGAACTAGTGCCCCATTGTCAGTGTCTGAGTGTCCTAGTGAACTAGTGCCCCAGTGTCTGAGTGTCATAGTGATCTAGTACCCCAGTGTTGCAGTGTTCTAGTGTCTGAGTGTCCTAGTGAACTAGTGCCCCAGTGTTTCAGTGTCTCAGCGTCTGAGTGTCCCAGTGTCTCAGTGTCCGAGTGTCTCAGTATTCCAGTGTCTCAGTGTCTGAGTGTCCCAGTGTTTCAGTGTCCCAGTGTCTGAGTGTCCCAGTGTTTCAGTGCCCCAGTGTCCCAGTGTTTCAGTGTTCCAGTGTCCCAGTGTTTCAGTGCCCCAGTGTCTGAGTGTCCCAGTGTTTCAGTGTTCAAGTGTCTCAGTGTCTGAGTGTCCTAGTGAACTAGTGCCCCAGTGTCTCAGTGTCTGAGTGTCCTAGTGAACTAGTGCCCCAGTGTCTCAGCGTCTGAGTGTCCCAGTGTCTGAGTGTCCCAGTGTCTCAGTGCCCCAGTGTCTGAGTGTCTGAGTGTCCTAGTAAACTAGTGCCCCAGTGTCTCAGCGTCTGAGTGTCCCAGTGTCTCAGTGTCTGAGTGTCCCAGTGTCTCAGTGCCCCAGTGTCTGAGTGTCCTAGTGACATCAGAGACAAATAAATTAATAAATGTGTTTTTAAACGTGTCACAAATTTATTATTTCTAGTTATGCTCTTCACATATGCTCATTAACAAGACTCAGTTTTTCCATCTTGTCCTCCATGGTTTTTTGCCCTCAAAGCTGTGACCTGATTGGTCAAAAACCCTTGATATCACTCTTTTCTTTTCTTTTTTTTTTTTTTTGAAGCTTGACTGTGATTAAAACTGGCTAGAGCAGCATTTTTTTAAATTCAGAATTACAAATAAAATCTGCACTGGTGTTGGAGAAAAGCAGCGAGTGTAAAAGCAGAGCAATAAAATATATAAATCTCTCGTCCTGGTGGAATGTGACGAATTTGTGTCTCTGGTGGCATTTATGCTTCAGACCTGAAGGTGCAGGTGAGACTCATAAATACCAACAGCATCAGTCCTTATCTGTCCCCTGACCCTCTCTCTCACTCACACACACACACACACACACACCACAGTGTGTGTGTGTGTGTGTGTGTGTGTGTGTGTGTGTGTGTGTGTGTGTGTGTGTGTGTAAAGAACGAAATTAGATTTAACTGTCTGCTCCCTGGCATCTGACTCCTTTTGTTAAGTCATTAATGACTTTATTACCATTTCCTCGGGCTACACACACACACACACATTAAAATTCCCACAGATGATAATCCTAATCCTAATGGGCGTTACAGCAGCCAGCCAATCAGCAGCTTAGTTTTAGCTCACATAATGCACAATCATTACTCTCTTAATAGACACTCACTATAAGCACACACAAACACGCACTTTCTTTTATTCTTTCTTACTTCTTCATACCTTCATCATGTGTGTGTCTTTTGTTTTCTTTGCCTTTTCATTCCGATCTTTCTATCCCCCCCCCTCAGGCCACCCAGCAGTTGAGAGTAAGCAGTAATTGTGTGTGTATCGCAGCCCTGCAGCACTCGTCTGTGTGTAAAACTTTATGCCATTTCCACTACAAGCAAAAACGTGTTCATCTCAGCGCACTGTAATTAACACATAAAGTTAATTACACATGGTAATAATAGCTGAGGAAACAGAAGTGAACACATCAAACACATCGGCTGTGCCACATATGTTTGTGTGTGTGTGTGTGAGAGAGAGAGAGATAAAAAGCTACTGCTTTATTATAAAGCTAACAGTAGCTGAGATGAACATAATGACTCACTTTACTGAGTCAATTCCTTGTGCTGTTCATTTAAATGAATCAGACTTTGATAGTTTGGTTTGTCCCTCACAGTGACTGAAGCGAAACACCGCACAGGCGGCGATGCTAATCTTCAACATCTTCAACCATCTTCAACATGATGTCTGTTTCAAAATAAAGATTCCTGCATTCTTGCAATTTGATTCATCTGATTCAGTTAAATGAGTCGTTTAGAAAAGAGAATGTCACAACATTGCACTGTTGTAAAATATACAGTAACTAGCTAATATTGTGATAACTAGCACTACATAAATCATCTCTCTCTCTCTCTCTCTCTCTCTCTCTCTCGCTCACACACACACACACACACACACACACACAGGAAAAGACAAACACACTATTATGAGCCAATAGACTGAAAAATACAGGGTTAAATCCTGAAAATGCTAAACAGAGAACTTCCTCGAACTAATTTAGACAGATGTGCAGAAGAGAGTGAGAGTGAGAGAGAGAGAGAGAGAAAGAGAGAGAGAGAGAGAAAGCGAGACAGACAGACACACAGACAGACAGTGTGTGTGTGTCTGTCTCTCTCTTCTTGGACAGGAGGAGAGGAAAATCCTTGATGCTTGGCGACGATGGACCCAATAATTGCAGCGTAAACACAGCTGTTGGTTTGTGTGTGTGTGTGTGTGTGTGTGTAGCACATCTGGTTCTGTTGGAAACTGTTCTGCTGGAGGAGTTCACGATGACACACTTTAGCATTTGTGTATTACTCAATAACGTTACAGCACAGTGTCCCATCAGATTTTATACCAACTCTGTTCTAGAACATTCCAATCATTACACTAGAGTTCTCAATCTTCACACAGTGTACTACAGAGTGCACATACTGTAGTGTAGAAACGTCCTTACACGAGTGTTGTAGTCAAGACCACATAAACCGAGACCAAGTCATGACCGAGACAAGACCAAGTCAAGACCAGGACCAGACCGGTGTGTGTGAAGGGGGGTGGGGGAGGGGTGACAGCCCTTAACAGGAAGAAAAATTGCAAATTAGCAATGAGACACGTTATTGGTCGCATTTGAAGCAGGAAATTTTACATCCAATCACAGTAATAATGTTAACAAATAAATCAGACAATGTACAGGCAATTTAGTGAAATCCCCACAGGTGTGATCTTGACCGGTCTTGAAATATAATCCCGAGTCTATGTCCAAGACCGAGTAAAAATGCACTCGATTCCGAGACGAGACCGAGACCTTCAAAAAGTGGTCTTGAGACCAGTCTCGAATACAACACCACCTTACACCACAACACAACAGAAGGTGTTGATTAATTTTCTATAACAGCAGCTCTGACAGTTAAGGCACTCGTTCTACAAGTAATACGTTATTGTTTCCAGAGTAACAGCTCTTTCATAGGGACTTGTACAGTCAATGCTCCACCAATAATAAACTGATTAAAAATCACTGATGTGGTGAAGTTTTGTGGAAGGAGAAATATGTTTATGTAACGTGTATGGAAGGAATCTCCAGTGTCAGCACTTTGTAACAGTCAGAGGTAAAGCTGTAACTGTAAGTTTTCCGGTTTCTCCGTAACATGACAAGCTGCATTTTTTTTTGTCTTATTAACTTGAAGAGAGAGAAAAAAGAGAGGCTGGTGAGAGAACGACTGTTTACAGCTGCTATAGCATAACTGAGAACAGGAATGGACTTGTTTTGTGAACATCCACAACATTAAATGTAACGATAAAGTGTGACGTTGTTTTTTAAAAAGTTGTTATTGTTGGTAAATCATTGTGGTATGAGTTTACTGTCAGTGTTCATAGCAAGTTCCTCTTAGAGGACTTCCAGGATATTAAATCACTGAAATCACATTTTTAACAATGAGATTTTTGCCGAGACCTCTGTTTTCCACTTCTAGTAAAAATGTAAAATAAGTTTTGAACTGAAGAGAAGCAATGAAACAGCAGTGGAATAAAGCAGCAGGGCGTCGACTGCATCTCATCCACATCACCGCCTTTCTTCTGAACACAGAGTCGGTGCATTTGGTGTTAATTAGACACTCACATTATTACAGTGTTTATTAGGAGATCAAAGAGATGCAGCAGCTTCACTTCCCTCATTAACCAACGTATGTGTGTGTGTGTGTGTGTGTGTGTGTGTGTGTGTGGGTGTGTGTGTGTGTGTGGGGGGGGTGGTCTTTAATAAGGTCCAGGTTTCCATTCCTGTGCACCAGAACACATCAAACATCACACACTGCTCTTCTATATCATTAACGTGTGTGTGTGTGTGTGTGTGTGTGTGTGTGTGTGCTATTCTTTAATGCATGATCAATGGAGGAAAAATCTTCTGTTTTCAGTTTTATTTTTAAACATTAAATGGTTTATTTTAACTCCAACAATCCACAAGGGTTACTTTTCATGACTGCAGGGGTTAAGTGGGAGGTCAAAAGGTCAACTCAGGACACTATTATAAGGTGTGTGTGTGTGTGTGTGTGTGTGTGTGGTGTCACCTGTGCTGAAACAGTTCGCACACACCCCATTCACATCCACATTGTTGAAATACTCCACATACCCACACGCACACACACTTTCTTTAATGCGGTATGATGTTTGGTTGCTGTTAAACAGCAGCTGGTTTCTATATTTATGTTGTATTTTATTTATTAAACACATACTGTTATTATTTCTACTGTAGATGAAAAGCTTTGCAGTAACGTGCTGAGCATTGCATAAAACCTCTACATCATTATTTCATTATTATAATAATAAAATACGAATAAAAGAATATCTTAACATTAAAGCAGAATAATTATAAAGATTAAAATGCTGCTTTAATGATATACTAACCCCATTTCCAGAAAAGTTGGGATATTTTCCAAAATGCAATAAAAACAAAAATCTGTGATTTGTTTATTCACGTGAACCTTTATTTAACTGACAAAAGTTCAAAGAAAAGATTTTCAATAGTTTTGCTGGCCAACATAATTGTATTTTCTAAATATAAACAAAGTTAGAATTTGATGCCTGCAACACACTCAAAAAAAAAAGTTGGGACAGAGGCATTATTACCATTGTGTTACATCACCTTTCCTTTTAATAACACTTTTTAATCATATGGGAACTTAGGATACTAATTGTTGTACTAATTCTGCCTGTGCAGAATGAGGCCTGGCATTGTCCTGCTCAAATAAGCATGGACTTCCCAGGAAGAGACATCACCTTGATGGCAACATATGTCTCCCTAAAATCCCAATATACACCTTCGTGTCAGTGGTACCTTCACACACATGCAGCTCACCCATGTCGTGGGCATTGATGCACCCCATACCATCACAGATGCTGACTTTTGCACCTTTCTTTGATAACAAACTGGATGGTCGTTTTCACCTTTGGCACTGAGAACACACCATCCAGTTTTCCTGAAAACAAGCTGAAATGTGAACTCATCTGACCACAGTGCACATTGACACTGTCTTTCAGTCCATCTGAGTTGAGTTCGGGTCCAGAGAAATCGGTGGTGTTTCTGCATAGAATTGATTAATGGCTTCCTCCTTGCAAAATACAGTTTCAGGTTGCATTTCTGGATGCAGCGACGGACTGTGTTTAGTGACAACAGTTTTCTAAAGTTACCTATGTGGCTATATTTGTCACATCAGCATGACGGTTTCTCAGGCACTGAGGGTTTGAAGGTCCACACATTCAACAGTGGTTTATGACCTTGCCCTTTATGCACTGAGATGTCTCCGAATTCCCTGAATCCTTTCACAATATTATGTAGCTACTGTAGATTTTGAAAGACCTAAATTATCTGCAATCTTGCATTGAGTAATGTTCTTTTTGTATTAACTAACAATTCTCTCACAAATTTTGGCACAAAGGGGTGAGCCACAACCCATCCATAATTTATAGCCAATTATGATCACCTCACCTGTTACTAGTTAATCTGCTTATTGTGGAATCTTCCAAAATGGTCTTACTTGAATATCCTATAAACTTTTCAGTCTTATTTTACCTTTGTCCCAACTTTATTGAGTGTGTTGCAGACATCAAATTCTAACTTCATTTATATTTACAAAATACAATTAAGTTGGTCAGTAAAACTATTGAAAAATATTTTTCTGTACTTTTGTCAGTTCACATGAATTAACAAATCACAGATTTTTGCTTTTATTGCATTTTGGAAAATATCCCAACCTTTCTGGAAATGGGGTTTGTAATATATAATTGTCCTTCTTGCCTCAGCACTCAGTTTGGCCTGATCTCTTTCGTGTTGTGGTTGTGCCACATTTCACCAGTTTGTTACAATAACAGTACTCCTAAGAAGGTTCAAAGCTTTACTAATGTTTTAATAACTTTTTCCATCTTTTTTTCCTCCCAACACCTTCATTTTGAAAGCTTCATTGGCAGTTCCTTGGTCTTCATGACAGCAGAATCGATCTGATCTGACATTTTAGCTCCGAGACCCCCAAAAGTCAGAGATATTTACTGTGCAAACACACAATTGGACAAAAGTAGATTTAAAATAAACGCACATGTTTATTAAACCCTGTTTAATATACAGCTATGTAAAAAAAAAAAAAGGACCACTACTAAAAGTGAGAGTGTAAGCTCTTGAAAATTAAATACTATTCCGATTTTAGATTACGGAAAGAAGAAGGAATGAATACTTATCAATTATGCAGGTTTTAGATAAAAAAAAATATTCTGAGGACATCTACTATTCATGTAGATTCATGTGAAAATGAGCAGGAAAAAAAATCCATTCTAACATGTTTAAATTTGATGTTGCAGTTGAGCAAATAAAAGGAAAACAAAGTTCTGAAGAAATATCAGAACAAAGGTTCTGAAAGGACTTGCTCTAAAAAATGATAAATATTTTTATATGCTTAAGTTTTATATCTGATATATGCTACTTAAGGCCGGTGCACACGGGCGATTTTCCGTCGCACAGTCGCGCAACTTTTTGACGCAAGCAAAAAATCGCTTCGTGTGCGGATATTTGCGACGGCGATTTTTTGTTGCATGCG
>JAODTV010000003.1:21373943-21384851 GCA_025399955.1 Galeichthys feliceps
GCCAAAAACCCTAAAGAAGAACCCCCCCCCCAAAGAAAAAATTATTATTATTAAAAAAAAAAAATTCCCCCAAGAATTATTATTATAGCATTTCACAAGTTGCTACTGTCATTTCGCCGGTTTGTTTACATTCTAATCGGAAATGATTTTGTCGGACGTTTTGTATGAAGTCTTTATTTATTGAATTTTCAAAAAATAAAAATGTTCGGTTTCTCAAAATCCAGTGAATGTGGATAGAATAAAGTTATTCCACTCAATCTCGTTGTACATGGCTTATAGCCAGCTCGGCACTACACGCCTCATCGGCTATCAGCTCATGTACGACTCGATTTTCGTGGAATAACGGTTAAATATTCATAATTTAATAATTAATATTGATTATAATAATTATTCATAATCATAATGAATGATATGAATTAATCTATCAGATAATTATCTAAATAAATCATTATTTTATCTTTCCAAACTCCCAGTTTATGATCTATTTTGTTATTTTTATTTAAATTGAGGTCACCAAAATACGATTTTCATTCTTCCATTTGTTACTTCTTTTGCATGACACCCTCAGATTTCCTCTATATTCCCTGACTTAAATAATCTGTAATCATTCCCAAGCACCTCTCATGTCATCCTTAGAAAAAGTGTTGGAACTTTAATCACTAAAATGTTGACATCTCAGGTCACATGATTAGAGAATGTTTTGTGGCAGAGGTGAAATAAATCTGAAGTAAACTGACCTGTTATGATGTTCTCCAGGGTGATCGAGATCCTAAAATGAAGGAGAGATCAAACACGAGGAACTCCATCATGAACCAGTACGGGAAGGTGTTACCACGCGCTCAGAGGAAGCTGGCCAGTGAACGCGCAAAACCGTATCAACACCCGTCCACCATCTTCAGAGAGGGTACATGCGGTTTCATTTTCACAGCTTAATTTTCTGACCTTTTATCAGAATTATAGTTAACCTGTGGGAGAAATTTCATCGTCTTTACTTCCTGTTTCAGTTACGAGGCCTCAGCCATTATCCACCGTGGCTAAACGCTCCACTAAGGAGAACATTCTGAGCAAAGCAGCGTTTATTAAAAACGTTCTCACAAAGATTGAGGAGGTGTGGATCGGGAAGGATGCTGTGCCTGAACCCTCTCCTCTCAAGAGGTGTGTGTGTAACTTCCTGCTGAGGTTCAGGATGTAATTCTGCCAACGGAGCCATATTGAAACTTTTTCTTAATTTCCTATAAATAGACACATTTCTCCCACTGTAAAGCATCCAGTAAATTCCTCAGACCACTTTCTTAATGTCAGGCTCATCTTTTCCTTATTTCAATTGTTAATGTTTAAAAAAACAGTTGTTAAAATTATTCAGTACTGTATATAAGACATTTTGGCTAACAGGCCACACCATAATTGAGAGCGGTAGTTGTGACACGCCCAGAAACTGGTCACTATATACTGTGGCCATAGCGTTAATTATTTAATATCTGGTAAGACTTGTCCATTGTGTAAAATTTGTATTTGACCAATCAATAGGAGTCAGTGAGGCAAGCTCCGCCCATATGGTTCCTGTTTTGGGAATGTGTCTAAATTCTGTTTTATCATCACTTTATTTCATGATGTTTTATTTTTCAGCCCAAAAACCCCAGATGCTCTGGTGTCCAGTCCAAATCCTCCGACCTTATACATCCCTGAGGCTTTTGTTGGAACGCCGATTAATATGCTGACTAAGAGGATGTCCAGGTAAACTGAGCACTGAACCTTCCCCCTTTCCTTCTCTCCGTTCATGACACAGTAAAGACTGTATAACTCATGTCAGTTTTATAATAATAATACTAATAATATATAATCCTCAAACCCTACATAATGATTTTGGCTCCGTCCCAAACATCAGAACAAAAAATGTGATATTTCCTGAAGGTTGTTAATTGTTTGAGTGTTCATTATGTACCACAATGTACAATCGGGCATGAAGACACACTGGGTTTTAAGTTATTTACTATAAATCAAACATTTCTAGACATTTTTTTTGCTCCCTGGATAAATTATATATTTAAGCATCCAGATAAACTTTTCTGTTGTTGTTGTAGTAGTAGTAGTATGCTAAAACAAATGAATAAGTGAAAATCTTTTTAACATGTGATTTCAGACTGTTGGATCTGGCGGTGCAGCCATCGTCCCAGACGTCTCCAGATTCATCTCACGCTCGGATGACTCCGCCCAAATCCATCAGTTCCTGGGCTGCACCTAAACACATCAGCAGGGCTCCTGAGCTCACTCTGTTACACACTCCTCAGGTGGTGAAGGTGAAGAAACCTGCACACACACGCTCTGCACATGCTCCATATGCACACGCGCTCTGCACACACTTCACGTACACCCCACTCTGTGTACATGCTCCCTATACACACTCCACATATACACCTGCACTGTACACACTATATATAAATGCTCTCAATACACACACTCTGTATACACGCTCCTTACACAAACTGCCTATACACACATGCTTTGTGCCTGCTCCATACACGCACTATATGGACATTATACACACACTCTGCATGCTCCCTGTACATGCTCCAAACACACTTTGTACATGTACACACTGATACACATTTTGTTCATGCTCCATGCACACATCACTCACATTTCTGTAAAATCTGTTGATAACGTTATATATTTTAAATATGTACAGAGAGCTAGAGCTTTAGCTGCATCCGGTCCAGTCTTCTCCTCCTTCACCCCTCAGTCCATCTTAAGGAACAGTCTCCGCCCCACTCCTATAGCCACACCCACTGCATCACCTGCCCGATCAGCCACCCCCCCCTTACGCCCCAAAGAGAGTCGCATCACATTCATGGAAGAAAGTGAATCTCCAGATCTGCCCAATAGCTCCTCCCTGCACTGGAGCAATGGGGTAAGACAACACGTGTGCCACACACTTACACCACCCCACACTTGTACACACACTGGTCATGTGGCCTAGGTTTACATATAAACAGGGATATAGATTAAATCTTTAAACTAGAAACTCTAAATTTGAGTTTGTTTTTTTTTTTTCTCCTACTTTAGCTCACTGCAGTTGGTGAAATTAGCGAGCTGAAGCACCCACCCCTGCCAACAGAGGGTGGAATTGAGGGATGGAGCGAACATTCCGGTGAAGAAGAAGAGGATGATAAAGAACCTAGTGTAGCGCACACTTCTTTGTTAAAATGGAAAGAGAACCTAGAGACGGAGGAATCGAAGCATGTCTTACCCACTCTAGAGCGCAGGCCCAGTCTGGGACATGAGACGAGCACACTGTCCGTCCAATCCGATTCCACACTGGAATTCCATGATGCTCCTTCTCCAGGAGGTGTGATGAGACCAGCATGGCAATCTCACAACAGGCTGGATGAAGATGAAGAAGTCATCATCAAGCGTCCCGAGTCAGACATTACTGCCAAATTTCTTTCTGCTGAAGAGCCGATTGCGGACCAGGAAATGAAAAATGAAGATTCAGAATTTGAGGTACAGCCGGATGCAAATGAAGAACATGCCAAAGAAGATGCCGAGAAACAGAACGAGGAATCGACAGTGGAAAGAGAAGTACAGAATTTGCCAGTTGTTCCAGTCACGTCTCTGGAAGAGTCAAATCAGGATGATTCAATGAATCATGAGGTAGTTTTGGCACCACGTGAACCAATCAGAACCTCTGGAATGTCTGAGGAGACAATCGGAAAAGAGATTAAGGACACTGAGCCAGCTCCACCACCAATCACTGCTGCTGCCGCCGTCACTGCGGAGGAGCCAATCAGAGGGAGTCCCAAAGAATCGGAGTCACGTGAATCAGTTGGACACTCAGTGGTTAATAACGAGTCAATCAGTGATCTTCCTGTTTCTAATAGTAATGCTGTTTCTGAAGAGCTGAAAGATAAACCTGAGGCCATGGAGACATCAGGTGAGAATCCTTCAAAGTGGGCGGAGTCGAGTCAGGTTAGTCTTAAACAACATTGTTTTGTGATTGAAATTAATAAAGAATTTCTGCTTTCAGATCTGGATGATTATGTGGAGCGTCAGTTATTTGGAGATCTCTCACCTCCACACTCCCACACCGACAGTAAAGAGGCTTTAGAATCCAACAGGTGCTACTAATAATCAATATTCTATATTTTTTTTTGTCATCTTATTTCCTGTTTTATCTATTAATCTACTTTTTAATTCTCCAGTGAGGCATGTGAAGATGTTAAAGATATTGAAGCTGAGGATGATGCGCACACATCCATTGCTTCATCTGAAGCTGCGACCTCGGAGTCACGATGTGAGCTTTTCTTTACCAGTTATTAAACTACAACATTAAATATGCATATATTTTGTATATTAATATTTATAAGCGGTATTGTCTCTTAGCTGTAGTCAGCCTACATGACACTGAGGAACTCTCCAGCACTGAGGAGGAGATTGAAGAGGATGTAGAAGCTGAGGATGAGGAAGACTCGGGCAGTGAGGTGGAGATTATAGAGGAAGTAAAAGGAAACGGGACACAGCAGCACCTTTACATGCATGACCTCCAAACTGAAGAGGAGTTCCTCCAAGAGCAAGCGGCCGCTGTGCTGTCCCTCGTCACTGACCCCCAGCTGAAGGTTAGATGCTTATCACACCACTGTCCACTTACAACAAACTAAAAAAATCATCTTTAAGCTGGCTCAGCTCTTAGGCATATATGCATGCACGCTTCATTATTTCTGTTTAGTTTAATTATTTTATCCTGTGATATTTTAGTTATTTGTTTGCGCTCTCATTTTTATTGAATACTTTATTATTTACTTATTTTATTGTGTAACATTTTTGTTTTATTTTTATGTGCCAAAAGTTTAATTTCATCTGGATTATTTTTCATTTGCCTTCTTTTGATTTACTTTTTTTTTACTTTACTTTTTCTTTCCCCCTTTGTTAAATCTCTCTCTCTCTCTCTCTCTCCTCCAACTTACCATTTGAAAAATGTGCCCTCGCCCTCAGTTTGTGTTTCTGAGATTGTGTTTTAAATGTATTTATGTATTTATTTCAACTAATTGACATTGCCTCTTGCTGGCTTCCTGACTGCGTGAAATTGTGCGTGTGTTTGGACTGAGTAGGTGATGGACGGCTGTGAGGAAGAGGAAGGTCAGGTGGTGGTGGTTGGCCTGAGACCTGCAAGCATGGATGATGTGTGCTACACTGAGCTGAAGCCCTCTACCACTCTTCTCGTTCCTATTGAGCTGGCCGCTGAGCATCAGGAGCTTCTGCACGGCACCGAGCTGCCAGAGGTCGGACTTCCTGTCAGCTCCAATAACTTCTCCCTCATGTTGGAGGCAGATGATGATGAACCAGCAGCTTTAGAAATGGACGCTGAAAACCATCTGACACTGCAAGGGAACATGGACCATGCTGGAGATATGGAGGAAGAACCAAATGCTAACAGGGACAATGTTAGTGTGGAGCATGCTGTTCTGGAACCTGAGGAAATGTTAAAAACGGAGGAGTTGCCTTCAGAAACAGTTGTGCCAAATGTTGTGGAACCTAATAAACCAGTAGAGAAGGTTCAAATGGAACAGGAAATGACAGAATCGGAACCAAAAGTGGAAGATCAACCTGATGAACCAGCTAAAATAGTTCAAACACAGTTGAAGTTGGAAGCAGTGGCAGAATCTGAACCACTAGGAGAAGATCAACTTGATGAAGCTCAAGTAGAGCAGACGGAAAAGAAAGGGGAGCTAAGGCCAGATTCTGACCCTGCTGATGAAGCTCAAGTAGAGCAGATGGAAGAGAAAAGGGAGCAAAGGCCAGATTCTGACCCTGCTGATGAAGCTCAAACAGCAGAGGAGCCTGTGGGGAAACCAGTGGAATTTGTAGAGGAGTCTGTGAAGGAACTTGTGACTAAAGATACTTTTGATGTCAGCAGTCAAATTCAAGACTTGGGCTTGGCTGGGGTGAAGGAGGATGATTTGGTCCATAATGAGAAATTACTTGATGAAGAGGGTGTTGTAGAAGGTAGTGAGATGGTTCCTGTACCTGAAGACCATGCTTCTGATGCTAACAGAGCTGAGGAGAAAGATGTCAAACTTAAGGAAGCTGTAGAAGCCACAGAAGTACAACAAAGCCCAGCAAGAAGAAGGAAGACCGTTACATTTCCAATAACCCTAATGGAATCTGAGCAAGATGCTTCTGAAGAACAACAAGCTGATTCGAAAGTGCCTTCCACACCAAGACGTGTCACGAGGAGCAGCAAACAGTTGCTGGAGTCTGAAGTTCTCATCACACCAAGGAGAAGCACAAGAAAAACAGA
Organism: Galeichthys feliceps; assembly: GCA_025399955.1. Lineage (NCBI taxonomy): Eukaryota > Metazoa > Chordata > Actinopteri > Siluriformes > Ariidae > Galeichthys > Galeichthys feliceps. The sequence goes on from JAODTV010000003.1 coordinate 21,380,239, forward strand.
TTCTGAAGTCAAAGAGGAGGATGTGCCATCAACAAAAGCAGCTCCTCCACCTAAGACTCCACAGAAAGCTACACCCAGGAGGGGATCTCGCAAAACGAGGAGCTCGAGTGCAAATGATAATGTTGAAGTCCAGAAAATGGAGGAAACATCAATTGTTGAACAACAGAGTGCAAGGAAGACTAGAAAAGTGGCAACAATCGAGGTCCCAGAGCCGATCCCTGAGGAGAAATTTGTGGAAAACCAAGCTGACACTAATGCTAGCCCCGGCAGGGTGACTCGCCAGTCAAGCAGGAGGCTGAGCTTAACACTGGACACCTTCCAGATGGTTTCGGACGTCCAGAACACACCTTTATTCACACCACCAAGGAGCCGACGGAAAGCCAGAGGCACTATGGAGGAAAAAACAAAGAACGAGACATGCATAGTGGACAGCACTCAGCTTAAAAACGTTTCCAGACCACTGACGAGGAGCCGGCACTGGAACGATGGAGAGGAACTTGAGAAACTGGAATCCACCAATCTCTTGGAGAGTGCTTTGATGGAGAGACTGAAGGATGAACAAGCTAAAGAGCCTGACGTGGTTACGCAGATAGTGCGTGCCAAGCGGCGGACCAGATCTGTAGCTCCTTCTGTGGACCATGAAGAGCAGAACACTGAAGCTCCAGAGTCAGCGGATTCTATTGAACAGCAAGAGCAGAAGAAGAAATCTGCACCATCTGTTAGAAGAACGAGAGCCAGCAAAGCACCAGAACCCGACACCTCGCCTGTTCGTGACCGCACAGCTGGTGCTCAGAAAATGAGAGGTGAGCGTGCTCTCGCTCGTGCTTTATAACTACATGCTGAAATATCACACAGTTTTCATATCAGATGTCTTATTTGTAATGTTTTTCTCGTACAGGAAAGAAAAAAGACATCGCTGTAAACGATATCGTTTTGTCTCCTCCTGTGACTCGAATGAGACGAGCGACTGCTGTCCCTGACAACAATCTCCAGGTAAGAAACTTACAACATTTGTGTTCTATACCTGTATGAATACAACAGCACATCTTAAAGTTGATTGTTTTCCTACTATGCCATGTTCCCAAGTGTTTTATTCCTCTTATACCACAGCAATTTACCAACTACTGCAGTTTTTATTTTGTGTTGTGTAAAACTTAGTTACAGCTTTACCTCTGATTATTATAAAGCACTGACACTGGAGACTCCTTACAGACAATTTCACCTCATGATTGATTACATGCATTTATTTTATTTTTTTTAATTTGTTCATGTGGCGCATCCGCTGTACAAGTCCCTGTGAATGAGCTGTTACTGTGGAAACAATGTATTGGGATCAGGGCATTAATATAAGCCTGTAATTTGCAGCTGCACTACTGTCAGAGCTGCAGTTTCAGAAAATGAATCAATATGCAGAACTCAGCAATGTGGAATAAATAATGATCACTCGTTTAAAGATAATTGGAGCGACATTTTTGGCACCCCATGTGTGGAAGGTTACAAACATTTTTCCTGTTTTTTGCCATGAAGGAAAATATTTTAGCAGTTGATGCTGCAGTGGAAGCTGAAGTGGAGGTTAAAACGAGGAAGAAGAGAACAACGAGGTAAATCCATCTTTCCTTCAGTGCTGCTGTCAGATTAAATACTTTATATATATATATATATATATATATATATATATATATATATAGATAGATAGATATAGATAGATATATAATTTTTTATTTATTTTTTTTATTTTATTTTTTTTTTCTCTTTCCTCTGTAATAGGACGAGAGTGGAGCCTGAACCCATGATGGTGGACCTCCTGTCTCCCCTGGCGAGTCCGGCCGAACCGGTTCGTCGGAAGAAGCCGGAGGCTCGAGAGGCCATCGCTCCCAAGATGAACCTGCGGCGGAGACGCATGATGGAGGCCATTTTTCCCAAACCAGTCACACGCAGGAAGAAACTTTAACACTGATCACACCAACATCATCTTCGTTTTATTTTCCTCTCGAGCTTCCTTTGTGGACGTGCGTGTACAGTAAACACACCTCTGTTTCCCTCGCTTCCTAATTTTTACCAGGACTTTTTGCTGCCTGCTGTTTTCTAATTAAGGAAATAATTTTTTGAAGTGAATAAATAGAGCTCTAATTTGGGAGATTCAATTTTATATTAAATAATTAAATGAATGAGTGACGTTTACAGTACAGAGCACTGAGGGAAGCCAAATGATGCAAAAGTCTTAAGTTTTAAAAATGTGCATTTCTACAAATGTAAATAGTATTTTAGGGACGTTCTAAATAAAATTTGGTACCTGTGAAATGAGATTGTTACTCGTTATTTCACATTTTTAGGATTTTCTTCACTTCATAGTGCACACTACACTCGGGTAAATCACACTTTATTTTGATTGATTATGCAACACATCACATTGTTCACTGCACTATTAATGTTATGAAATGTAAATTCCCCTGAGATGCACTGAGCAGGACGCCACCTAGATCAAGCGCCCTATTTAGAAAGCTTTTTGAGGATATCTGATTTCTTAAAGTTCCTTATTTTTTCAGTATCGCCTGATTGGTTTCATGTCCAACCTGAGATCACGCTTTTTAAATATTTTTGTGGGGGGGGTTTGTGTGTGTGTTCTGTAACTTCCCTTCAGCTCTCTTTAATGACGATGTGAATATTAATTCTATCACTGTTTTCTTTCCTTATTTGCAGTAAAATTTAGTGTGCTCTTTATCTACAAATTTACTGTCATTACATCCTGTTTCACTTTCAGTATTCTTGTTTTTAAATTTTATATAAGGAGATGCTCTATTTTAAATGCCAAAATTAAGAATATGTAAAGTGTTTTTTTGTTTTGATTTGTAAATCATTCTCTATAAACTGTAGGCCTGATGTAGAAATAAATGAATTGCATGATTGTGTTTTTTGTATGAAGAATCATGACTCGGTTAATTATGCAGTGTGCCGCTCTCACAGATGGGGTGATGTTCATGCCAAGAAGCCTTTATTTGTCACACAGACTTAAGCACACAGTGAAATTTAACCCATCTGAAGCAGTGAACACACACACACACACACACACACCCAGAGCAATGGGCAGCTATGCTAGAGCACCCGGGAAGCAGTTGGGGGTTAGGTGCCTTTGCTCAAGGGCACTTCAGCCCAACCTCAGGCCATGGCTGCCGCATGTTAAACTAACTGCATGTCTTTGGACTGTGGGGGAAACCAGAGCACCCGGAGGAAACTCACGCAGACAGGGAGAACATGCAAACTCCATACAGAAAGGCCCCCGTCGGCCGCTAGGCTCGAACCCAGAACCTTCTTGCTGTGAGGCGACAATGCTAACCACTACACCACCGTGCTGCCTGGTTCCTCATTCATTAAGCATCCTGTCTCATTTATCCATTGACTAGAATTTAAATATTTTTCTCCTGCAAAACTCCTGAATGGACTCCTCTGAGTTCAGTAAGCTGTTTATCCTGCTCAGTGGATCTGGATTATATCCCAAGAATATACCAACGTGTTTGTGAGAGGAGACCAAGGAATCTAGAGGAACCCCACATGGACCAGGGGAGAGCAAGTGAAACTCCAGACAGTAACCTGAGCAAAGTCATCAAACCTGGCATGGGTGGAGTCTGATTACCTCGGACTCTGCCCCTGGTCTGCTGATCCTGCAGCGAGGGTGAACTGGTCAATCTCTACAAGTGTAAAATTACTCCCTGTACCCCATCTGTATGCACAAACTATTGGCACCCCTGTACACATCCATCTGTGTAAAAGGAGCAGTAGTGAGCTGATATGACCTGAGTGGTGTTTACTCTCCGTGCAGTACTGACACTGGTGTGTGTGTGTGTGTTATTAATTAATGATTGAGAGAAAGTGATCAGCTCTCCTACCTCATGTTACACTCAGTTCCTAGCTTTTCTCACTAATGTGAAGTGACATGGCTGGAAAAGACAGTGTAAAAGTGGCTGTGAGAGTCCGACCCTTCACCAAGGTCAGCTATTGTTATTATTATTGTTGTTAAAATGTTTAGGTGTGAAGGTATTTAAACACGTGAGCTGCTTATATGAAGGTTGTTTGATGCTGATGTTTTCAGACAGTATTGTTCTCCATGTGTGGGAAAAGTGTGCGAAGAAGAAGCCTTTATGTGTCTCATTTACATTACAGAGGTTTAAGGGCTTTGTTCAAGGGCCCAACCTTCTGATCACTAACCCAGAGCCTTAACCATTCAGGTGTAGGTTAGTTAGTTAGTTAGTTAATTGGTTGGTTGCTGTGAAGTGTATAGTAATGAAGTATATTTTGGGCTTATTTCTACTTCACCACAACAGTGTATATGTTTCAACTTTTACTTTACATTTTTATTTTCAAAAGGAAATTGGTTAATTTTACTTTAATAAATTTCTTTCCTAAAATTCACTTCCATTTCTTAATGCAATATTAAACCTTTTATCCTGACATGCTGTCATTCTGAACAAAAACACAATCATATACAGTATACCCAATGATAACATTCATTCATTCATTATCCGTAACCGCTTACTGTTACGCAGGGTCGCAGGCAAGCTGGAGCCTATCCCAGCTGACTATGGGCGAAAGGCGGGGTACACCCTGGACAAGTCGCC
>JAODTV010000003.1:21798413-21816780 GCA_025399955.1 Galeichthys feliceps
TTTCCCCGCGGGAGGCTGAGGAGCGCCTTTCAAAGGTGGTTTTCTTATGCATGGCGGAAAAAGTAGCGGGAAAAACGCGAAATATGTGTTAATGTAGACCTAGATAACATGTTGCAATAATAGAATTGGAGGAAAAACATACCCGCGAGATGAGCTTTAATGTTCTTGGAACACTTCACATCTGTATTTTCACAAATTCTAGGATCTATAAACATAAAATATGAATATGCAATTTAGGAACAGCCTGCCATCCCAAGTAGGTTGTAGGAAAACAACCACTGCGTTTTCTGTAGGTGTTTGAAGAAGATGCCCTGAGCTGGGAAGATAAGCTAAACCGCATCATGGCTCTATTTGACGTCTGGATAGACGTGCAGAGACGTTGGGTCTACCTGGAGGGCATTTTCACTGGCAGCGCAGACATCAAACATCTCCTTCCTGTAGAGACACAGCGATTTCAGAGGTGAGCAGTTGGATAAATTGGTGGTCTGCCCTTTTTATTTATTTTTTTTATTTATTTATTTATTTTTTAAATAGTGATTGAATTATTATTATTTTATTTTTTATTTTTATTTTTTTTGTAGCATTAGCACAGAGTTCCTGGCTCTGATGAAGAAGGTGACAAAGTCTCCTCTGGTCATGGATGTCCTGAACATCCAGGGTGTTCAAAGGTCACTGGAAAGGCTGGCAGACCTCCTAGGAAAGATCCAAAAGGCACTAGGAGAATATCTTGAAAGAGAGCGTTCATCTTTCCCCAGGTTGGGTGACCTTAGATTTGGGTTTGGCTGACTGGAAACCCTTAAAATAACTCTCTAACTAGGGTGTTTTTTCCTTTTAGGTTCTACTTTGTTGGTGATGAAGACCTGCTGGAGATTATTGGCAACAGCAAGAATGTGGCCAAACTGCAAAAGCACTTCAAAAAAATGTTTGCTGGAGTGGCCAGCATTCTGCTGAATGAAGATAACACGGAGGTCCTTGGTATCTCCTCTCGAGAGGGAGAGGAGGTAAGGGGAGGGGGCAAAATTTAATTGTGAACTCTCCTGTGGGGGTTTTTTGGGGCATGATTAATTTATTCTTCTATTCTGATTGCATAATTTTCAGAAATTCACATCTAACCAGCAAAGAACCAGTCATTAAACTTTTTTTCCCCTCCCTCCTTTTTCCACAAAACTGTGTAGGTGGTCTACAAGACTCCTGTGTCCATCACAGAACACCCAAAGATCAATGAGTGGCTGACGCTGGTGGAGAAGGAGATGCGGGTCACTCTGGCTAAATTGCTGGCTGAAGCTGTCACTGAGGTGGGGGCCTTTAACAAAGGCACTGCCATTGACCTTGGCACCTACATCGACTGGATTGACAGATACCAGGTAACTCCAGGATAATAAAGCTATTTATTTACTCGTTGTGCAGCATCAGCTTTTTCATTTAAAGTATTACTGCCCGAATGAGTTGTACGGATTTGAAATATGATAAATGGTTTAATCATCCAGAACCATTAGCCTCAAAAAGACAGGAAAACAAGCATTTCCACCATGAAGCACTTTATAATAATCACGCGACTAATACTTGGTAAGGCCTCCCTTTGCTCTTAAAACGGCCTCAATTCTTCATGGCATGGATTCCACAAGATGTTGGAGACATTCCTCTGAGATTCTGGTCCATGTTGGCAAGATTGCATCATGCAGTTCTGATTTTTTTTTTTTTCCTTTCACGTGTACGTTCATGCTGCATATCTCCCATTCTGCCAAATCCCAAATGTTTGATTAGATTCAGATCCAGTGATTGGGAAGACCAGTGAAGAAAATTTAAGTCATGTTCATGAAACCAATTTGAGATTACTTACTTTGTGACATGATGTTATAAGATGATGGGTAAATTGTGGTCATAATGGGAGAATGCACATGGTCAGCAACACATCTCAAAATAGCTGTGGTGTTCAAGCAATTATTGCTATTAAATTTTTTGCTGCTGTCTGTACTGGACATTTTAATACAGAATACTAATGTGAGCATGCACATTTTATCTGTTGTGATGCGTTATATGCATCAAGCAGTGTGAACTTGTTTTTGCATCCAAACCCAGCTTGGCAATTTAAACTTTTTTTAAAAAAAGTTTGAGAGCATCCCAAAATCAAGTGACTGTGCATAAAAAATCACTAACTTTGAGACATTTGTTATTGTGACTGTACATTTTTAAAACCTTACAAAGGTAAGTGGATTTTTAAAATGGGTTTCTTAATTTCTCAAAATAGAATAAACTGCAGAATCGTATCAAGGAAGCCTTGTTTAACTAAAACTGACTGTGACAATCACTTGCTCCTTCTACTCTCCTTCAGGCCCAGTTGGTAGTTCTGTCCACCCAGATTGACTGGTCTGAGAATGTGGAGACAGCTCTGACTACCATTGCTGGTGGCAACGACATGGCTCCTCTGCAGGCTGTGCTGATAAATGTCGAAGTCACGCTGAACCTGCTGGCTGACACAGTCCTGATGGAGCAGCCTCCTATTCGCAGGAAGAAGCTGGAACATCTGGTGAGAATGTTTGAAGTCTTGCGCTATTTCCCCTTACACAACAATAATGCACTTCTTTTTTTTTTTTCCCGCTCCCTTCTTTGTAATACAAAGAAATGCACCTTGCTGTAAGGCTACTTGTTGAAGTTTAGTTTCTCTGTTTAGATCACAGAGCTTGTGCACCAAAGGGACGTGACGAGAACCCTCATGAAGAACAAGGTCGACAACTCCAAGTCCTTTGAGTGGCTGAGTCAGATGCGTTTCTACTTCGACCCCAAGCAGACTGATGTGCTGCAACAGCTCTCTATTCAGATGGCGAATGCCAAGTTCAACTATGGCTTTGAGTACCTGGGTGTGCAGGAGAAGCTGGTGCAGACCCCTCTCACAGACCGGTGTTATCTCACTATGACTCAGGCTCTGGAGGCTCGTTTGGGAGGATCTCCCTTTGGTTAGTCCAACACAGAAGCCCCCCCCCAAATTGCATAAATGAAGTTTAACTTATTGTGCAGGTGCAGCTTGATACAGCAGTATTCCTGATGAAGTGATATCCATTTAAACATTTCGCATTGATAAACATTTTTGGACATGCCTCTTAACATTTTCTCTGCTGTCCATCAGGTCCTGCGGGGACAGGAAAGACAGAGTCCGTCAAGGCTCTTGGCCACCAACTTGGACGCTTTGTCCTTGTCTTCAACTGTGACGAGACCTTCGATTTCCAGGTATGTACTTTTGATTCTAGTTAAAATGGCTAGAAACAAAAAAATCAAAACATGTACAATTCACTTATTATTGGTTCACTAGGCTCTGATGCCTGTGTGGTCAAACTGGCTGTCCTAAATTGTTGTGCTAAAACTGGGCCATTACAGGATTTGTCTGTTAAGAGAAATACAAAGCCTAATGTCTCGACATTAAACAAGATTTCTCCAATAACGAGTGGCATAAAGAATGTCATGAGTCATATGATCCGAGACCAGATTCTCACTGTCGGGGCCTGGCCATCTCACCAACCTCACCCCACACACTAAAAAACACTCCCTCCATTCATACTCGTAACTCCCATCACTAACTGCTTCACATTACATATACATTAACAATGTTAATTAAAATGGCAGAAAAAGGTAGCATGGTATAGTGTTGCTAGTTATTATTTTTGCACAAAACTTGTAACTGAGGTGGATGTCATTTTAAAACTGAAGTGCAGGTAGAGCTGTAACTCCACTTTTCAGTACCACTCCTATTCCCAAATCTTTGATTTTGGTCTTTCAGTGTCGGATAATATCTGCCGTTTTGTCTATCCTGTCAGGCCATGGGCCGTATCTTTGTTGGTCTGTGTCAAGTCGGTGCCTGGGGCTGCTTTGACGAGTTTAACCGACTGGAGGAGAGGATGCTGTCGGCTGTTTCTCAGCAGGTTCAGTACATCCAGGTCGCTCTGAGGGAGCACAGCAACCCCAATCGTGACTACAGTATGTACCCTAGATCTTACTTGCTGAACTTCATAAAAACAGTATACAAGAAGTGTACATATTTTTGCATCCAATGCACCCTAGCCTAGTCTGATGATTTGTTCTCTGATTTTGTTAGTTTGTTGCTGAAGTATTATGGTGTCGTCGTGTAAAACAACTGGCCAACTAGGAAGATCTGCATTGCAACACACTTGTAGTTTCTGCAGAAACTACAAATATCTAGTTATTTGTTTTTATTTCAGGCACACCAGTCACCACTGAGCTTCTGAACAAACAAGTGAAGGTGAGCGCTGAAATGGCCATCTTTATCACCATGAACCCTGGCTATGCTGGCCGCTCAAATCTGCCTGACAACCTGAAGAAGCTCTTCCGCAGTCTGGCTATGACCAAACCCGACCGACAGCTCATTGCCCAGGTCATGCTCTACTCACAAGGCTTCCGCACTGCTGAGACCCTTGCCAAGAAGATCGTCCCCTTTTTCAAGTACTGTACTAGTCCATGTTCTGATATTTGATTAACTCAAACCTTGATGTTCAATGTGATGTAGTTGTTTACATGCTAACCAGGTCTTATGTTTCCGAAGTAAATGTTGAAACTAAACTGTTTTTAGTAATACTAAAGCTAGTTATTTTTTGCATTCTGATGTTCAACTGCAAAATTGTGCTGTAATGTAATACTTTTACTTTCCATCTCATGTAAAGCTTGTATATTTTACAGGCTGTGTGATGAGCAGCTTTCCTCTCAGTCACACTACGACTTTGGCTTACGAGCTCTGAAGAGTGTGCTGATCAGTGCTGGAAATGTGAAGAGGGAGCGCATCCAGAAGATCAAGCGGGAGAAGTGCGAGCGTGGTGAGGATGTGGATGAGAATGAGATCGCGGAGAACCTTCCTGAGCAGGAGGTAATGAGAGGATTGTTGGACCATTCATTCGGGCAGAACTTGCATTTCCAAGTATCTCAGATTTATAAAAACAGTGTTTAGTGCAAAAACACCCTGTGAATGGGAAATGAAACTGAAGCAGTGTGTGACTCTGTCACACAGAAAACTTTGGACTTCTTTGAAGGCATGTTAATTGAGTTTTTGGGTGCCTAAACCGGAGTCTGTTACCCTCCTGACCAGATCCTGATACAGAGCGTGTGTGAGACCATGGTGCCCAAGCTGGTAGCGGAAGACATCCCTCTGCTCTTTAGCCTGCTCTCGGATGTCTTTCCGGGTGTGCAGTACATGCGTGGAGAGATGACTGCTCTCAGGGAGGAGCTCAAGAAGGTCTGTGCCGAGATGTATCTTACATATGGAGATGGTGATGATGTTGGCAGCATGTGGGTGGAAAAGGTAAATAAACTCCTGGTATTTAAGCATTTTTACAACGTGCTTAATCTGATAATCATGTTGCGTTTCAGACCCCCCCCCCCCTATAAATAAAAAAATCTCGCAATTCTTTTCCTTCCATAAAGGGTTTTTGTAAGTCCTCAATTGTGCTTTGTCTATGATTTAAAGAACCTCTCATTCATCTTTTAATATGAATCTCATTCCTGTACAATCTAAAGATTTATATCCATTTCTGTTGAATAACAGCAGTCTCGTACCTTTTTTACATTTTGTTTCCAGGTTCTTCAGCTATACCAAATCACCCAGATCAATCATGGCCTGATGATGGTGGGTCCATCAGGCAGTGGGAAGACTATGGCTTGGCGTGTGCTGCTCAAAGCGTTGGAGCGGTTGGAGGGTGTTGAAGGCGTGGCACACATCATCGATCCCAAAGCCATAAGCAAAGACCACCTCTACGGAACACTGGACCCCAACACCCGTGAATGGACAGATGGGCTCTTCACACACGTGCTCAGAAAGTAAGTTTATGAAGTCCAGCAGTGATCTAAACCCCCTTCAAATCATGGATTGAATTTGTTACTTTGGAGAAGTAGGTATATTAAGTGCTGTTTTTATGAGGAATACTATGTAATGCTTAACAGTTTGATGTTAATACAGATGACTTTTGTCTTATTTCAGAATCATCGATAATGTGCGTGGGGAACTGCAGAAAAGGCAATGGATCATTTTTGATGGTGATGTAGATCCCGAGTGGGTAGAGAACCTGAACTCTGTGCTGGATGACAACAAGCTACTGACGCTGCCCAATGGAGAACGTCTCAGCCTGCCTCCCAATGTACAAAACTCTGCTTTATCTACAGTATAATAAAAAAATATAATTTGAAATACCAATTGATTTACCTAGACTAGCAATTCTTAATATAAATGATCTGCTTTACAGTCTGTTGAACAGTGACGTTTCAGGTGGAGTGTTGATTTTGTTTCTGTGTAGGTGCGTGTCATGTTTGAAGTCCAGGACCTGAAGTATGCCACACTAGCCACCGTGTCCCGTTGTGGCATGGTGTGGTTCAGTGAGGATGTTCTCAGCACTGACATGATCTTCAACAACTTCCTGTCACGCCTGCGCAGCATCGCCTTGGATGAAGGTGAGGACGAGGCTCAGCGCATGCGCAAAGGTACTGAGGATGAAGGAGAGGAGGCTGCCTCCCCCATGCTACAGGTAATTGAACATTCCTTCATTTAGGCTAAGTTTCTTAAGGTTTCTAGTGCCCTATATAGTGAGTAGGGAGCGATTTCAGACATAGGGATGGGCGGTGCGATTTTGAATAAGTCATGTGATTTCCACGTGACTTGCATCCCCTCCCCAAATCGCCCACTGGTCGCAGATAAGGCTATCCCGCGAGGGGAGACCTGTGTCCAAAAATCGCAATATGCTTGACAGAAAATCGCATGTGTGCGCCAGCCCTTAGCAACTGATTTTATTTTCATGCTTTTAATGTTTGCAAGTGCAGAGGCACTTTTAGTGCTTCTTTAGAAAATTGGTTTACCGGACTCAGTTTTCCAGCTGTAAGCCAGAGCCAGCTCTTTTGTATTAAATGTACATTGGAGTTTGACCAATTTTACGTCTCCTGCTGATTGACTTTTTATTAAACCCGCAGATCCAGAGGGATGCGGCAGCCATCCTTCAGCCCTACTTCACTTCCACAGGGCTTGTGATCAAGGCCCTTGAACATGCCTCTAAAATGGAGCACATAATGGACTTTACACGCTTGCGCTGTTTGGGCTCTCTTTTCTCCATGTTGCACCAGGCCTGTCGCAATGTAGCTCTCTACAACAACAACCATCCTGACTTTCCTATGCCTGTTGAACAGCTGGAAAAGTACATACAGGTCAGTATTTACACATCTGATTTAGTAGCAATGCACACTCAAAATTCAAAGTTGTTTGTATCACTTTAAACCTGTTTTATTTAAATAAATCTTAAGAAATGATTCCCAACACTTTTTGAATTGTCAAAGTTGTCCCATTAGAACAAAAGTTATGCCATTTTCAGTGTCGGCCCATATCGGATATCCAAAGGGTATCGATGGGGAGTGTGCATTGCTAGATTTAGTAGTGCATTTGGAGGTTGGTTATTGCATGAGCTGGATTAAGGTTACAGTACAGAAGTGGCTAGATTGTAACTAGAGCTCCAGCTTTACCAGAGAGGAGCTGAGCCCAAGTTGAAATAATGTGACTCTTTTTCTTTCCCCCTCTTTCTAATGCCATATAGAAATATCTGATCTATGCCGTCTTGTGGTCCTTCTCTGGTGATGGCAAATTGAAGATGAGGGCAGAGCTTGGAGAATACATTCGTCGCATCACCACTGTGGCTCTTCCATCTGCACCTAATGTGCCAATCATCGATTATGAGGTAAAGATATTAAGAATTGGTTTTTTCTTTTTGGCACATTAACAAGGTTATGTCAGCTGCATTATAACCTTGATGCAAATGAAATATGCCTGACTAATCCTGTTAAATTTTTTTTTTGCAATGTTTTGGCCCCAAGTATATAACGGTTCTCATTGTTGCTGGTAACTATTATAAACTTGCTTTCGTTTGTTAATATGGTCAATTAATCAGACACCAATAATTTTAGGTAAGCAGAGCTTTACCAATACAGCCTTGAACACCAGTCATACAATAATAAATATAAAATTAAACAACTTTTAAAACCAGTAATTACATGGATTCTTGCATGTATGCTGTCTGGTTTCTTAGTAAAACAACTAATATTGTTTTGTCATTTAAGAGAATACCACAACCATCCAAAAGTACATAATTGCACCACAGTGACAAACTATCCATTTGAGTCCTTTATTTATTTGTGTGTGTGTGTGTGTGTGTGTGTGTGGATCCTTAGTGTTGGTAGATATCAGCCAACCCCTAATAGTTAGGCCTGAATTTGTCATCTGTTTTCTCACCTGAAATGAATCTGATGTTAGAAATTCAGTGGACTTACCTCCGTGTTAACTTTCTTCTCCCAGGTGTCCATCACTGGTGAATGGCAGTCATGGCAAGGCAAGGTGCCTCAGATTGAGGTGGAAACTCACAAGGTGGCTGCGCCTGATGTGGTGGTACCTACTCTGGACACTGTGCGGCATGAGGCTCTGCTCTATACCTGGCTGGCTGAGCACAAGCCTCTGGTACTGTGTGGGCCTCCTGGATCAGGAAAAACCATGACCCTGTTTAGTGCTCTCCGTGCCCTTCCTGACATGGAGGTGGGTGCTCCTTTAGTATCCTGACAGCATGTAAACTGGCATGGATTGACAGTGGGGGGGGTTTGTTTAAAACGATAGCACTTTGTATAGCAGAAATGTGTGTGCCATTCTGTTGAAATTGTGATATACGACATAAAATGCGAACAAGGTTCCACATGCAAAACAGGACAGATTTAGGTCGCTTCTATGACTCTGCTATGGCTACAGATTTGGGGAACATGAGTAAGATAATAATTTGATAACAATAGCCTCATGCTAAATTTGAAAGGAATCTAGGGAGGAGCAGAAATACTGTATACTGAACTCCGAAACTTAAATATTAAGAGTGATGTTAAAACAAATGTATGTCTCTGTGCTGGAGTTCAAGCCTCTCAATGCTTTTTCATGAATTTAATTTCCACAGGTTGTGGGTTTGAACTTCTCCAGTGCCACCACCCCAGAGCTGCTGCTGAAGACTTTTGATCACTACTGCGAATATCGCCGCACCCCCAATGGTGTTGTGTTAGCCCCGGTGCAACTGGGCAAATGGCTGGTGCTCTTCTGTGATGAAATCAATCTGCCTGATATGGACAAATACAGCACACAAAGAGTCATCTCCTTCATTAGACAGGCATGTGGTTGAGTTGCACATGCAGTTTTGTTCATCAGTATTTTGGGCTGCACCATAGTTCTTGTTCTTATTTTCCACATGCACTTTGCAGATGGTGGAACATGGTGGCTTCTATCGCACCTCTGATCAGACCTGGGTAAAACTGGAGAGGATCCAGTTTGTGGGTGCCTGTAACCCTCCGACAGACCCTGGCAGAAAACCTCTTTCTCATAGGTTTGTGTCTCGCCAATTTTAGTTATGTGAAATACCAAAAAAAAAAAAAAAAAAAACACTTTGTTAACCAGACACTATATGGAGGGGGATAATAGTTGAGTAATTTGTTTCAAGGCTTACTCAAACCATTTTCTTCTATTTCAGGTTCCTGCGTCATGTTCCAGTTGTGTATGTGGACTATCCAGGCCCTGCCTCCCTCACTCAGATCTATGGCACCTTCAACAGGGCTATGCTCCGTCTTATTCCCTCGCTCCGTACCTATGCTGAACCTCTCACCGCTGCCATGGTGGAATTCTACACAATGTCTCAGGTTGGGCTGGGTTCATATGCAGCTGACTTGAACATGGGTTCAGATTTATACTTTCAGCTAGTCCTAATTTTAACCAAGCTTTTTTTCTTTTTCTTTTTTTTTTTTTAAAAACAACCACAGGAGCGTTTCACACAGGACACCCAACCTCACTATATCTACTCACCCAGAGAGATGACCCGCTGGGTGAGGGGTATCTTCGAGGCATTACGGCCCCTTGAGACACTGCCTGTTGAGGGACTGATCCGTGTCTGGGCCCATGAGGCATTGCGCCTCTTCCAGGACAGGTGGGCCAGATGATTGACCTTGTTCCTAGGGCTGTAACGATACGATGCATCGTTTCGTTTACGTATCATTTTTTTCCAAAAAAAAGCGTCTCCAAAGCTTGCTGTTAGAATACTAGCAAAATAGAGCCTGTATTGAGCAGCAAGCAGGATCTGAAGGATTCCCCCAGAGCTTCAGAGGTCTAGGGGAGTACTTTTGGCTTCCTGATAATTTTTGGGACTGATAGCCAGTAAGAAGTCAACTGAAAATTGCAATGTAGCAAATTCACAAAATATGTACAGTACACTCTTACTCTAGTATTGCAAACATATGATTAGACATTAAAAAGCTAGCCATGTTACATTCTAATGGACGGCTGCTAAGAGCCTGAGCAGATCACATGAACACTGTCTTTATAAAGTTTATTGTACCTTTTTTTATAATTTTTTTTTAGGACTTGAAAATGGAAGTCTGAGTTGTATTTAGGCAATGCTTATTTTTGCTTTATCAAATATGTATTGTATCGGGACGTCACCATATCAAACTCGTATTGAATGAGTATTGTGCATTGTTAGACTCCTATTTGTTTACCCCTGCAGTTTAAAACCACAGCGCACGCACATCCACAGTCATACGAGTTACAGGACTCCTGTTTTCTTAAGCTTGAAGATTTATTGGAATACTTTTTCATGTTTACAGGCTGGTGGAAGATGAGGAGAGACGCTGGACTGATGAGAACATTGACTGTGTGGCTCTGAAGCACTTCCCCAATGTAAATAGAGAGAAGGCCTTAAACCGGCCCATCCTCTACAGCAACTGGCTCTCAAAGGTGATTTCAAGGAATTTCACACTACAGCCATTATACTAGAACCCCAAGAAATTGAGCTACTGATCTTTTTCACGTTCAGTTAAGTTGAATGTGTGAATTGTTTGTAGGACTACATCCCAGTTGAGCAGGAGGAGCTACGTGACTATGTTAAGGCCCGTCTAAAGGTCTTCTACGAGGAGGAGTTGGATGTTCCTCTGGTGCTCTTCAACGAGGTTCTGGACCATGTGTTGAGAATTGACAGGTGAGCTTCCCGGTAGTTATTTATCAGACGTATTGGGTCTTATGGCATACTGATTAAAAATTCTTGACTTTTTTTGGACACATTTTTCAGAATATTCCGTCAGCCACAGGGCCATCTACTCTTGATTGGTGTCAGTGGTGCAGGAAAGACCACACTTTCACGTTTTGTGGCTTGGATGAATGGTCTCAGTGTCTATCAGATAAAGGTTAGCATAAGCAAAGACCAAAAATAAGTCTTCGCCACTTAAAACATTTTAAATGGATTTGTACCAAACTTTTTTTTTTTTTTTTTTTTTTAAATAATAACTTTGACAATACTTATGCAGGTCCATAGGAAGTACACAGGCGAAGACTTTGATGAGGACCTGCGAACTGTCCTTCGTAGGTCTGGATGCAAAAATGAGAAGATTGCATTTATTATGGATGAATCGAATGTGCTAGACTCGGGCTTCCTGGAGCGCATGAACACACTGCTGGCCAATGGAGAAGTGAGGCTCCGGGGGGGGACCCCAAAATAGATTAGACATTAATTTGCTCTTTTTTAGTTCTTAGCTAAATACTTAGATTTTTCATAATTGCTTTTATACAGGTGCCTGGTTTGTTTGAGGGTGATGAATATGCCACACTGATGACCCAGTGTAAGGAAGGAGCCCAGAAGGAGGGTCTGATGCTGGACACTCATGAGGAATTGTACAAGTGGTTCACTAGCCAGGTGATCAGGAACCTGCATGTGGTGTTCACTATGAACCCGTCATCGGAGGGCTTGAAGGACCGAGCTGCCACCTCTCCTGCGCTATTTAACAGGTTCTTTTATTTACCTTCCAGTTCATGGGTGTATAACATGAGTGAGACTTGCTTTTTGGACTCCTATATTAAGACAAGGAAATGATGGCCTCAACATCTGCACCATTTTTATATAATTTATTTTTTGCATTATAACTAAAGTGATAACCCTCACTTTCTATACACCTGTTTGTTCATTATGTGATTCTGATTCCTTTTTGTATAGGTGTGTGCTGAACTGGTTTGGTGACTGGTCTACTGAGGCACTCTACCAGGTGGGCAAGGAGTTCACCAGTAAGATGGACCTGGAAAAGCCCAATTACAAAGTACCAGACTACATGCCCATTGTGTATGACAAGCTGCCCCAGCCTCCCACCCATCGTGAGGCGATTGTCAATGGCTGTGTGTTTGTTCACCAGACCTTACACCAGGTTTGAATTGACGGAATTTTTCTTTGTGTATTATAGCATGTATTTTGTTTTGGTAAAGGTTTTAAGTATCTCAGCTTTAATCTCCTTTTTTCCTCTTCCACGTCATAAGGCTAATAATCGCCTGGCAAAGCGAGGTGGCCGCACCATGGCAATCACTCCACGTCACTACCTGGACTTTATCAACCACTATGCCAACCTGTTCAATGAGAAACGCAGTGAGCTTGAAGAGCAGCAAATGCATCTTAACGTTGGTCTGCGCAAAATCAAAGAGACTGTGGATCAGGTAACCCAGCATTTACTGCTCTTAATGTACTAAAAAAAAGTAGGAATTTTCCAGTGGCTGATTTTCTAATGTCTGTCTACCAACTAATATTAGGCTGAATCAACTGAACTGTAAAATGTTTAACTTTGACACCGTCATCTACTCCTACCATATCATATTAGTTTTGCAGATGGTCACAGCTGTAACCTTTTGTTGTTCTGCTGCTGTATGTCAATTCTAATAATTTTATCTTCACAAGCTAGAACCTTCATTATTCTCAGCTCTTTTTAAAAGATGATCAGCTAATATTGACGTACATCATAACATTGGGGCTGTTTTGCCAGGTTGAGGAACTGCGCCGGGATCTGAGGATTAAGAGCCAGGAGCTGGAGGTAAAGAATGCTGCTGCCAATGACAAGCTAAAGAAGATGGTCAAAGACCAGCAAGAGGCTGAAAAGAAGAAGGCAAGATGAGACTCATTACTTAACAGCAGTTTGGCAGTTTTTGGTTTTGTCTTTGGTGTGGTGCTGTAACAAGTGGGCATTTTCTTTGGCAGGTTATGAGTCAGGAGATCCAAGAAGCAGTCTACAAACAACAGGAAGTTATTAAGGACAAACAGTTAAGAGTGAAGCAAGACTTGGACCAGGTGGAGCCTGCTGTTATTGAGGCTCAGAATGGTATGGTTAGCCTTTACTTTCTGCTTAATTGAAGTTTGAGTCTGTTTTGTAAATGTTATTACTTTACTTTATTTATCTTCAGTTTACAAGAATTAGACACTGATCGAAGACTAAGTGAAATTAAATTTCTGTGCTCTGCAGTCATAATCTTCTGCCTTCTGTAAATGCTGTGGAACTCTGTCTTGTTGCAGCACTTTAAAAAAAAAAATTTCCTGTTTTCATCACGGTCCTCTCCTACTCTTTGCAAATTTGTTCTTAATATCCTCTGTCTATGCTAACACCTGTGGTCTTCTTTTCACCCTTTCTTTATTTCTCTGCACCCTGTCGCTCCAATATTCCCCTTCCTTGCCTGGTTGGTTTTTAGCTGTTAAATCCATTAAGAAGCAGCATTTGGTGGAGGTGAGGTCCATGGCCAACCCGCCGGCAGCGGTCAAACTGGCTTTGGAGTCCATCTGCCTGCTGCTGGGCGAGAGCACCACTGATTGGAAGCAGATCCGCTCCATCATAATGCGCGAGAACTTCATCCCCACTATCGTTAACTTTTCTGCTGAAGAGATCAGGTGACTGTAGTGTGTGTGGCATGGAGCCACAGTTGGCCTGTGTATGAGAGAGGTGCTTGTCGCATTTGTGCACATATCTAACATCAGTTTACATGAAGGGTCCTACATGGTCCAAATTGGGTTTGGAGGTTTTGGATTGGCCTTGATATCTCTAAGCATGTACTGAGAGCTGAAACAAATGCAGTCCACTTTCTCTTGCACTACGGCTGTTTGGCTCCTGCCACCTCCCCACTCCATCAGTCCTGCATGGTTTTAAAACCTGCCCGCCCTTTCTCCATCCCCCTCTCCCTTTCTTGTCCTTCCCCCATTCCACCCCCCCTTACCTCCCCAGCTGTCAGCTCTATAAAGAAGCAGCATCTTGTTGAAGTCCGTGCCATGGCCAACCCACCTGCTGCTGTTAAACTGGCACTAGAGTCTATCTGCCTCCTGCTGGGGGAGGAGACTAATGACTGGAAAAAGATCAGACAAGTTATTATCAGAGACAATTTCATCTCAAGCATAGTCAACTTTGTCTCTGAGGACATGAGGTATTGTTTCCATTCATATGTAACTTTGCTTTGAAAAAGATCTGTTGGTCTCTGGAATCATCTTTAAAAAAAAGATCAACAATTTAACTTGTGTGCTAAATAATCAATTAAAACTTGCACATTTGGTGAGACAGGTTTGATAAATTAGTATTTAAGAACCCATATCATAGTCAAACAAATACTTTAATACTGTAATTACATAGACCAAGCAGATATAAAGAGTTTACAGACATCAGATGGTGGTAATGTAGCTTATAAGTCCCTGTAAAATCATCATTCCTTCCCCACTTACATCCCTTTTATATCCCACCCTTTTGGTTTGCCAGTAATTCAGGCAAAATTGAAACCTGACTTATGACTTGTGTTTTTGGACACAGTGATGCTATCCGTGAGAAGATGAAAAAGAACTACATGTCCAACCCAAGTTACAACTACGAGCAGGTCAACAGGGCCTCACTGGCATGTGGGCCTATGGTCAAATGGGCCATTGCTCAGGTCAGTACAAGCCAGTTTTGTTGAACTGATGTGTACATATCTACAAGTTGGGGTTGTGGTGGGGTTTTTTTATTTTATTTATTTTATTTTTTTAAATGAACATAACAGGCTATAGCACTTGGAAGAAACATTAAAGCAATTTTAGTTTTTCAAAAATTAAGGTGGTTTTTTTTTTTTGTTTTTTTTTTTTTTTTTAAACACATGGAACAGAAGGGTGTAACTAACTAACTGATCATTTGTATTTGCTTTTTATTTATTTAAGTCCACTCACTGTTGTCTTTCATAGGAACACCTGTCATCCTTCAGCTACAGGTCAAGAGCTTCAGTTAATGTTCATCAAACATCAGAATTGGAAAAGCTGTTCTCTGTGTGACCTTTAATCGTGGCATAGTTGTTGGTGCCAGATGGGCTGGTTTGAGTATTTCAGAAACTGCTGCGGTTCTGGAAATTTCACACAGTCTCTCTCTAGAATTTACGCAGAATGGTGTGGAAAAACAAATGTCCTGTGGGCAGAGGGTCTGCAGACTGAAACACCTTGAGGGGGATCAGAGGAGAATGACCAGACTGGTCTGAACTGACAAAGATTATAGTAACTCAAATCGGCGCACTCCTACATCTGTGGTGAGCAGAAAAACATCTTGGCATGCACAGTACATCAAACCTTCAGGTGAATGAGCTACTACAATAGAACACATCAGGTTCCACTCCTGTCAGCCAAGGACAAGAATATGAGGCTATCATGGGCACAGACTCGCCCAAACTAGACAGTTGAAGACTTGAAAAAGACCAGGTGATTCTTCCACCCCACCCCCCTTCAGCTTTCCAGTTTGGGTGAGTCTGTGCCTATGATGGACTTTAGATTCTTGTTCTTTGCTGACAGGAGAGATGTGCCAGATGTGGTCGTCTTCTGTTGTAGCCCAACCACTTAAGGTTCACGCTGTTCTGCATTCTGAGCTGCTTTTCTACTCACCATGGTTATAAAAAGCGCTTATTTGAGTTACTAGACTTCCTGTCAATTCAGACCAGTCTGGTCAGTCTCTGATCTTTCTCATCAGCAAAGTGTTTGTCTGCAGACCCTCTGTTCACAATGTTTTGGGGTTTTTTGCATCATGCTGTGTAAACTGTGTGAGAAAATCCCAGGAGGTCAGTTTCTGAAATATTCAGACTAGCCCATGTGGCACCAACAACCATGCTACAATTGAAGTTTGATGTGAACAGTAACTGAAGCTCTTAACCTGTATCTGTATGATTTTATGCCTTGTGCTGCCGCCACATGATTGGCTGATTGGATACCGGTTTAAATGAGCAGATGCGCAGGTGTTCTTATTCAAGTTGACAGTGAGCGTGACACATTGATGCATGTTATCCTTACTGTGGCACAAAGCAGCACCTTACACAGGTGAAAACCTACTATTGAGAGTTAAACAAGTGACTTGTCAGGCCATGTTTTTTTAATTTTTTTTTTTATTATATGCTGACTGTGTACACTTTCATGTGGCGGAGTTACTATTTCACAGCTGTGAAATCGTAATCTTGTACTTTTAATTAGCTACTTTGAATTAAGTTGTTTTGTTTTATAAAACAATTCAATATTTTCTTCTCGAGAAAATGTACCCATACTTTAAATGTTAATTTGAGCAGATACAAAGTCATTTTAGAATTTGGTTAAATTAATGACAGTGGTTGGTTTAGAATAATTTAAATTTACGAAGGCCACATCTGGCCCTCAGGTTGCTAGCTGAATGATGTAAATGGATCATTTTTGGATAGTTGTAAAACTGCAGTGGTGTTAAGCTCTGCTTGCCTGTGTGTAGTTGAATTATGCAGACATGTTGAAACGTGTGGAGCCTCTAAGGAATGAACTACAGAAACTTGAAGATGATGCCAAGGACAACAAGACCAAAGCAGAAGAAGTAGAGCAGATGATCCGGGACCTGGAGGCCAGCATTGCCCGTTATAAGGAGGAGTACGCTGTGCTCATCTCCGAGGCTCAGGCCATCAAAGCTGACCTGGCAGCAGTGGAGGCCAAGGTGAGGCACTTCATTATTTTTATTTTATTGTCAGTTGCTCCTTTGTAAATACAAACAAATTTTAAAAATTCCAGGAGTGCAACACCATTAATCATTCTGGCCCTTAAACTTGTTGGTAAATGCAGGTGAATCGTAGCACGGCACTATTGAAGAGCTTGTCTGCTGAGCGGGAGCGCTGGGAGAAGACTAGTGAGACTTTCAAGAACCAGATGTCCACCATTGCTGGTGACTGTCTGCTCTCGGCTGCCTTCATTGCCTATGCTGGCTACTTTGACCAGCAGATGAGGCAGAACCTGTTCACCACTTGGTCTCACCACCTCCAACAGGCCAATATTCAGGTACTCAGCCCTCAGTTTGAGATGAGATTTCTTTTGGCATTTTGTTTAAATGTATTTCTTTTACACAATGATTTTGAGTTGGATTGTACCCTTTAATGCTGACACATCTTAATGTTTTATAAATGCCAGTTCCGCACCGACATAGCCAGGACCGAATATTTGTCAAATGCTGATGAGCGGCTGCGCTGGCAGGCCAACTCTCTGCCCGCTGATGATCTCTGCACTGAAAATGCCATCATGCTCAAGAGGTTCAACAGGCAAGTTGCAGGGAATTCAGCCCATGTGCTTACTATTTAGAGGCAACTAAGGAGCACTTGAATATTTTTACCCTGTCTTTTCTAGGTATCCATTGATCATCGATCCATCGGGACAGGCCACAGAGTTCATAATGAATGAGTACAAGGAGCGCAAGATTACACGCACTAGCTTCTTGGATGATGCCTTCAGGAAGAACTTGGAGAGTGCCCTGAGATTTGGTAACCCTCTACTTGTGCAGGTATGTTTCTTGTTAAAATGCCTGCAACACACATTGTTTTGAACCAAGCAGACAGACATTGACCGTTTTTAGTCTGGGAAAATTGGATATATGCTATGTGTATAGTATGAGGTTGGGTGCCCCACGACCACCATCCTGGGTGTGTTTAGTATTAATAATGTGACGTATAACACATGCCACCTTTCCAAGTACAAGAATTATTTGCATACTGACAGTTAATCCAAGCAATTTAATTAAAATACAGTACAACAGATTTTAAGTATACTTGGGTTAGTGGTCTCAGGAGATTGAGGGTGGGTGCTGATGGGGGCAGGCAATAGAGGGTCTTTCACTCGCACAGTGGTCTTTCACTCTTACATTCTTGGCACTTTCTAGCTCGCACCTGTCTGTTGGACTCCTGGTACTCAACAGTCCCACTTAAACCTATCTTGTTGCTTGAAATTGTAATTTCACTTAAAGTTAACATTTAACAGTGGATTCAGAAAGTATTCAGACCCCTTCACTTGCACATTTTTGTGTTGTGGATTTGATTTTGAATGGATATGATTGCCATTTTCACTCCATTAATCTACACACAAAGGAGGGATCATCCATTCTGGAGAAAGGTTGTCGGTATTTGAACTCAACAGCCAAACAAATGCACACCTCCCTTCAGTGCTCCTTTAGAAGTTTTGGGGGGGGGGGGGGGGGGGGGGGGGGGGGGGGGGGGGGGGGGGGGGGGGGGGGGGGGGGGGGGGGGGGGGGG
>JAODTV010000003.1:22131737-22143725 GCA_025399955.1 Galeichthys feliceps
TGGGGGTTAGGTGCCTTGCTCAAGGGCACTTCAGCCATGATACAGAGGGAGGGGAGAGTGCTGTTCATACAATCAACTCTGCTTATCTAACCTAGCGATGGCTGCCCCCAGTAGTACCCATATGATTAACTCAATATTTTTTGGTAATTAAATTTTGCCACCTAGGGTTATAATGCATTTTGCACTAAGCAGTGAAATTATTAATGGTTACATGTAAAATTTATTTCTTTATTGAAGGAAAGGTTAAATGTACTGGGATAAATCTGTTTTTAAACACAAACACCTAGCCAAACCTTCCTGAAGTTATTTCCTACAACTATGTTTTTCCAGAGAACACGGATACAAAACAGCTTAAAGGGAGAACTCCACCTTCTCCTGTCTATCCATTTCCATCCAGGGGTAAGAAACACACACACACACACACACACACACACACACACACACACACACACACACACACACACACACGCACACACAATGCCAGGAAGTCGGGCTGAGATGCCAGGAGCACAGTCCCACATTTGGACATGGTGTGTGAGAAAGGTAGTAGGCGAGTGTTTAATGTCATCAGGTTGTAGGGTTGGTGATAGAAAACACTGCCTCTTGAGAGACCACTGGTGACGTCTAAAGGCGACTCACATCAATAAGGAAGGTGAGAGGTCCAAAAAAACTTAAATCTCCCTAGCAGCCTTCAGGAAAAAGCTACTTGCAGGCTGGCATGTGTGTACGTGTTTGTCTCCTCTCGTCCACTTTGACCTGAAGGTGGGGCTGAGGGAAAATGATCAAATTTCCCAATATATAATCGCTATCACTTGAATCCAGAGCTGGGTGTTCCTCTTCACTGACATAAGTAATGCTTCGGAGGAAAAAACACAGGCTGCTATTTTTTATTCACTTCAAGAAAATGAAGAGTAATCTGTAATAGATTGCATGTTAGAGTACACTTGACATCCCTTCTAATGGGTGTGTCACCATCATCACGGTCAATATTCTCTTGCACTTTCTCATTTTAAGAATAAATTTTAAACCATTTTATAGTTCACTGTCAGACTTAATATAAATTCAGCTTTCTTTCTTGTGTTTGATTTAATGAGGGCTCTTATCCTGTAGACATGACCACAAGCCATATCATAGCCTTTGAAAGTGACCTATAACAGTGGTACCTTGATAATGCTTTACATTACAGTTTCTTTAATTAACATTTTATTAACAAATCATACATTAATAAACCATTAATGTGAAAAAAGTTTTTTTTTTAATGTGAGTCAACACAAGCATTAGTTGTTTAAATGGTAATGACATAGTACACATGCACTAACTAGTTACCGCACGTTGATGAACTAATTCACCCAGCATGGTGTAAATTAAGTCAAGTTTATTTCAAGTCAAGTTTATTTGTATAGCGCTTTTAACGACAGACATTGTCACAAAGCAGCTTTACAGAAAATTAAATACTTTGAACATGAGCTAATTTTATCCCTAATGTATCCCTAATTTATCTTTAAGTCTCATTTATTTAGTCTCAATTATGAATGTTATGAATTAACCACTGCAAACATGTTAATTATTGACTTCAGTTAATGGATGGAATAATTATTGGTTAAGGTTAAAAAATTTGATTGTATTTTTTTCATTAATATGAACTAATTCTGTGTATTTAAGATAACCTTATTGTAAAGTGTTACCATTACCTTTTGAGTAATAACTAGGTGTTTCCAATGCATTGATTTTACTGTTAGCTTATTATTTGGTATTTTTCATGCATGATGTCACTCATACTTAGGTTTGGAAAATTGCCCTATTTCTGGATCTTAGGGATGGCAAGTAGGCATTAGAGGCTGTTAGAAGAGACTCTATATCTTTGCATGACATAGTTTATTTAACTCAGTGCTAGGAGTCAAAAAGAGGCTGGAAAGAGATAGATAATAAGAAAAAAAAATTGGCATGGCCTACCCCAGTGTTATTCCTCTTGGTGTCCACTAAGGATACAGTGAAGGTAGCTGAAAGGTTTGGGGAGTTGAGTACATCTCTTAAAGAAACCCGACATTCCCCCAGAAACCTGCAAAACACGCAGAATGCAGATATCTTATATGGATTGTTTATAATATGTAACATACATTTAGACACTTTGTGGCAGATAATTCAGATGAGGTCTGTCTTAACAGTCTTGTATTCCTATTACCATATCACCATGGAAACACCACCAAACAACATTGGTTTCTGTCGGTTTCTTCATGGCTCTTTCTCTGTAAATATGTGTCACTCTGACAAATGCTGTTCAGATTCTTGTGGTTATATAAAGGCATGCAAGAGATGAGCTTGAGTTCTTTTCTTTCTTTCTTCACTTGCTTTTTTCTTTCTTTCTTTCTTCCTTTGACTTATCAAGAAGTAACTCTAATATGTAAGTATTAAAAACACAAAGAAATTTTAAACCTATTTGAAGGAAGTTGAGATGATAAGATGTGACACACCATAGCAAGTCACATCCTGTGGGCATTCACTTCCATTCATGCCACTCATCCTTCCTCTTGCATGACTCCCTACTTAAGACACACCAATGGACATCCTGAACGTCCCTAAACATCCCACTAAGTGACCACTCCCTACTCCAGTGGCTTTCGTGATTATTCTGGACATTCTGAAAGATTTATAATCATCTGAATGTAACAACACTAAGTTCAGTAATTAAACACTACAAACCAAAGACCACCATCAGCGAGCATTCAGCTTTCCTTGGTCATTCATTAGTGTATGAGCCTTCACACAGAAAGGATTTTACTCTTTATCTAAGCAATAGTAATAGTTGTTGGAAAACTAACAAAAACACTTCAAGTATAAAACTATGCTTTCAAAGGGAAAATAGCTATAATTGTTGTAAGAGAAATAAAATGATTCTTGCTGGAAAACTTCATTATTATTGATAGTCTCTCTCTCTCTCTCTCTCTCTCTCTCTCTCTCTCAGCATAGGCCCTGGCATAGGGTGAGAACATGCCAGAGAAGGAAAAGGTACAACCGCAAATCAGAAAAAGTTGTAACGGTATGTTGAAATTTCAATTAAAACTGAAAACAATGCCTTGTAAATAATGTTTGGTATGTATTGCACTCGAAACAATACAACAGCACATTATTTGATGTTTTACCTCATGAATTTTATTGTTTTTCAGAATAAACACTTATTTCAATTTTTATTCTTGCAACACTTTTCAAAAGAAAAAGTTGGGATGATAAAGCATTTACCACTTTATAATGTTGCCATTCCTTCTCACAACACTGAAAAGATGTTTATGGACTGAAGACACCATGTGTTTCAGGTGTTTCTTCCTGCAAACAAGTCTTAAGGTGTGCAACAGTACAGGGTCGTCATTGTCACAGTTTTCGTTTCAAAATTCGCCACACATTCTCTATTGGGGACAGAAACCCTCTCCTTCCACAGCCACGCCTTTGTAATATGTGCAGAATGTGGTTTTGCACTGTCTTGTTCAAATATCCCTGGAAAAGATGTCGTCTTGAAGGCAGCACATGTTCCTCCAAAATCTCAAAGTACTTTTCTGCATTAATGCTGCCATCACAGAGGTGCAAGTTACCTTTGCCAAGGGCACTGACACAATCCCATACCATGACACACCCTGGCTTTTGGACGTGTTGCCAGTAACAGTATATATGATCCTTTTCATCTTTGGTCCAGAGCACACGGTGTCCATTTCTTCCAAAAAAAAAAGACCTGGAATACTGATTTGTCTGACCACAATACACATTTCCACTGTGTGATGGTCCATCTCAGATGCCTCCGAGCCCAGAGAAGTCAATGGTGCTTCTAGACACAGTTCATATCAGGCTTCCTTTTTGCACAGAAAAGTTTTAACTGGCATTTGTGGATGTAACTCCGTATTGTAGTGCTTGACAAAGGTTTGCCAAAGTAATCCCGAGCCCATGTGGTTATACCAGCTATAGATGAATGATGGTTCTTGATGCAGTGCTGTCTGAGGGATCGGAGTTCACGGGTGTTCAGCTTAAGCTTGCGCCTTTGCCCTTTACGCACCAAAATTCCTCCAGATTCCTTGAATCATTTAATGATATTATGCACAGTAGAGAGCAAAATAACTGGCATTGGTTTTAACTGGCATTTGTGGATGTAACTCTCTATTGTAGTGTTTCACAAAGGTTTGCCAAAGTAATCCGAGCCCATGTGGCTATATCAGCTATAGATGAATGATGGTTGCGCTTGTGCCCTTGCCCTTTACACACCTAAATTCCTCCAGATTAACTGAATTGTTTAATGATATTATGTAATGTAGAGAGGGTGAAATCGCCAAATCCCTTCTTATCCCCTTCGGACACAAGGAAAAATGCTATGGAACTTCATACTATGGAACTTCATGAGTACATTTGTACACATTATGTCCGAAGGGGTTATCTTTCTTTGAGGAACATTATTTTTAAACATTTCAATTATTTTCTCACACATTTGTTGACAAACTGGAGATCCTTAGCCCATCTTTGCTCTTCAAAGACTAGGCCTTTCTTGGATACTGATTTTGTGCCAAATCATGATTACAGTCACCTGTTGACATCACCCGTTTCAAATCACATCATTATTTAATTGTTTTACTTCAGTACTAGCCCTACATTGCCTTGTCCCAACTTTTTTCTTACTTTTAATCTACATTCTACATCCTGGTCAAATCATTCGTAGCCATGGACTTGACTTTCACTGGTATGCTGATGATATTCAGCTATATCTCAGTACAGATTCACCCACAGACTCCCCTCCCAGTGCACTCACTGACTGTATCTCCGATTTAAAGCTTTGGTTGCAGGAAAACTTTCTCAAGTTAAACGCTGATAAAACTGAAGTTCTCCTGGTTGTTCCCAAATGCCTTCTAATTGAATCATCCAACTTTTCTATTAGTATTGATGGTGTGCTTGTTAAGCCTGCTCCTGTTGTCAGAAACCTTGGAGTACTGTTTGATCCATTACTCAATTTTGATTTTCATATTAAGTCACTCACCAAACTTGCTTTCTTTCATCTCCGTAACATTGCTCGTCTCTGTCCTCTTCTGACTAATAATGATGTACAAACTCTGGTTCATGCTTTCATTATGTCCCGTTTAGATTCCTGTAATTCACTCTTCATTGGCCTTCTTGCAAGGTCTTTACAAAGCTGCAATAGATTCAGGACTCTGCAGCTAGAGTTATAACCCATACGAAATGCCCCACTCACATCACCCCCATCCTCTCTCAGCTACACTGGCTACCAGTTCTGTCCCTGATTAAATTTCAGACTTTGCTTCTTACTTTCAAAGCTTTGCATAAACTTGCTCTGACATACCTTAATGAACATCTGACCCCTACACCAACTCTCGCTCTCTTAGGTCTTTTAGTAACAATTTCCTTACTGTCCCATGCACCAGACTTTCCACCATGGAGGGCAGGTCCTTCAGTGCCATTGCCCCCAAATTCTGGAATGCTCTTCCTCAATCTCTGTCACAGAGTAGTCACTTACCTTAATGTGTGTTACCTTCTGCTGCTTTATATCTTTGGACATATCTTGTATTCTCCTCCCGATGGTGTCATTGGAGATTGAGATTTTTTTCAACTGATTTGCGGCAGATTTGCGCCGAGGAGCTCTCTGGTCATGTTGACAGCAGCGGGTAAAACAAGCTCCTCTGTAACTGTATGAATCTTTTTGCTTTTTGAACTGTGATGAGTGAGTTTGTACAGTGCTCAACGTGCTTACTTCAGAACAGTGCACATGTTTTTGATAATTTTTTGAGATGGGTCAAGAGCCTGTTGCTTTCTTTAGAAAAAAGTCTACTGGTTTGTCTTCATGACTTGAGTATTCTGTCTCTAAATACTTCATGAATTTTGAAGGCTTCATGCTTTCTGCAGCCTATAACTCACCAAACAAAACACACTGTCACCTGCACAAACCATGCTTGTCATATTACCTTGCATAGTTTTTTCCAGCCTTTTAGAGGAGGAGGGAATTTCACTTCGTTTATCAATGTTAGCAACAACTGTTTACAAGTGAACTAGCACCAAAATCGACAGCATTTGACTGGACACACAACATAACATGACCGAATTTTTCATTAGCTAGGCATAACAACAGCTAAGCGGAGCATTTCTTTATTATTTTTCCCCTTTTTGAAAGAATAATTTGCTGTATTTTCATAGTTTTTCCATGTTTTTTGGTGTTATGTTTTATCATTTACATTTAGCAACATTTTTTTTCCTTCCCAGCAGTCTGCAACCCACTTTTGGTTCATGACCCACTAGTTGAGAAACACTGTACTAGAACATCCAGACAGTAAGGTATTACAATAATCCAACCTAGAGGTAACAAAAGCATGAACTAGTTTTTCGGCAGCATATAGTGACATTATATTTCTTATTTAGCAATATTTCTGAGACAAAAGAAGGCTGTCCTAGTAATGTTTTCTGCATGAACTTCAAATGAAAGACTGGAGTCAATGATCACACCAAGGTCTTTTACTGCTGCATATGATCAAACAAAAATGTCATCCAGAGTTATTATGTAATCAGAAAGCTTACTCCTAGCAGCATGCAGTCCTAGTACAAGTATTTCTGTCTTGTCAGAGTTAAGTAGAAGGAAGTTAATGAGCTTTCAGTGCCTAATGTCCTTCATACATTCGTTAATTCTTATTAAGCCGGTGTCTCATCTGGCTTTGCTGAA
Organism: Galeichthys feliceps; assembly: GCA_025399955.1. Lineage (NCBI taxonomy): Eukaryota > Metazoa > Chordata > Actinopteri > Siluriformes > Ariidae > Galeichthys > Galeichthys feliceps. Next base: position 22,138,435 of record JAODTV010000003.1, read on the forward strand.
ACATGGAACTGTGTGTCATCAGAATAACAGTGGAAGCTAATACCATGTTTACGAATAATATAACCCAGAGGTAACATATATAAAGAACAAAGCAGTGGGCCTAAAACAGAATCTTGCAGAATACCAAAGTTTACCTGAGTATGTGCAGAGAAGTCACCATTTACATTAACAAACTGATAATCAGTTGCATAAGACCTGAGCCAGAAGAGGGCTGTTCCCTTAACTCCAACAACATTTTCTAGTCTATCGAGAATAGTATGAGCAATGGTGTCAAAAGCTGCACTAAGGTCAAGCAATACAAGCAAGGAAACAACCTTGATTAGAGGCCAGTAGTAGGTCATTTACTACTTTAACCAGTACTGTTTCTGTGCTATGATGGGGCCTAAATCCTGACTGATATATTTCATGAATGTTATTCCTATGTAGGTATGAGCATAACTGCTGTGCTACAGCCTTTTCTAAGATCTTGAAGATAAAAGGGGAGGTTTGATATTGGCCTAGAGTTGAACAGCTGACAGGTGTCGAGATCAGGTTTTTTAATCAGGGGTTTGATAACTGCTAGTTTAAAGGATTTAGGTACATAGCCAGTACTAAGGGAAGAACTGATTAATTTTTAGAAGAGATTCAAATGCTTCTGGTAGTATCTGTTTGAAGAAATATTAGGGATCTGGTACACAAGTTGCTGATTTTGATGAGGAAATTAGTGAAATTAGTTCAGTCTCTCAAAGGGGGGTAAAACATACTAATTGCTAATCTGATCTAGTTATATTGTCATTTACAGGGTTAGTTTCAAATTTTCTGGCTTTAAATTTATAGTAAATTTTTTTTGCCTGATATTTTAAATTTTGGCATTGAAAAATTAATGAAGTCATCATTACTACATATTGATGGTGGGCATGCGTCTGTGGTCATCTTATTCCTAGTTCATTTTGTTAATTCCTAGTTCATTTTCCATCCTATTTGGAATACTTCCAATTTTGTTTGATCCCATTTACGTCCAAATTTTCAAGTGGATTGTTTTAAGGTAAATGTGAATTTATATCCAGGTTTTTGTTTGATGCCTATATTACCATTATAAATAACTGTAATAGCTCCTCTGCCAGTTAGACAAAGCTGTTGTATATAACTGTATCCAGAAGGACTAGTTTCATTTAAAGCTACATACTAATTTGGTTTGGTCCACATTTCTGTTAAATATAGTACATTAAACTCCTAATCAGTAATAATTTCATTAACAATAAATGCTTTATATGTAAGCGATCTAATAATTAACAGTCTTAGCTTTAGATCAAAGGTGCTGGATAGACATTCAGTATGATCTAATTTTATGTTAATTAGGTTACTAGAACAAACTTTTTGAGTATTTCTACATTTTAATATAGTCAAGTCAAGTTTATTTGTATAGCGCTTTTAACAATAGGCATTGTCGCAAAGCAGCTTTACAGAATTTTAATGGCTTTAACCATGAGCTAATTTTATCCCTAATGCAGAATGTGCGCCATGTCTCCAGTGCTTGACCTTACTAATGCTCTTGTGGCTGAATGGGCATATTCCCAAAACCATTTTTAAAAAACATAATAGAGTAGAAAGCCTTTCCAGAACGGTGGAGGCTGTTACAACAGCAAAGGGGGGACCAATTCCATCTTAATGGCCATGGTTTTGGAATGGGATATTCATCAAGCACACATACTTTTGGTCATATAATGTATGTTCTTGAATGCAGAGAGACCCATAGAACAGAAATGGATTGAGATGATTACGGTGCAAACACAAATTTGAACTGCCTGCTAAAATTTTAGCTCGTGTATGCATATTTCTTCTGACCAAAAAGAGAAACATGCTCTATACCTGCATGTGTGTTGTAATTATCTGGCCAACCTTTTACAGTCCTCCCCCCCCCCTGAAACCAATAAGGCAATCGGTTCTTTTTATTAAATGGGCAGGACCTACGCAATCCAGTCCTTATTTGCTGCGCCGTTCATATTTTAAGCAGTGATCTGTCTCGACGCGTACTACCTGATTATTCTCAGAGTTTTAAACACCTCATTGGCACTGATGGGCTGAAATGCAAAATTATCCAGCCAACAGCAGTCCTGTGGTTAGAAACCAACACGGATAAACTACAACAAGTCAAATAACACAAACTGTGCCCCGAAAGAGAGAAAGGTAAATGTAAACTGCAGAGTAGCAATAGGTAGATGTATCTAATAACCTGTCTAGTATATAAAATATTACAAGCTGTAAGTCTAATAATAAGTCGACAAATATACACTGCCTGGCCAAAAAAAAAAAAGGGACCATTTGGATTTAAATAAGCAAATACTTCAGAGCCATTTGATTGGATAATTATTGTAGTGATTAATGTGCGTCAGCTGGCAACAATTCTTTTAACCCGAACTGATGCAGTGAGTAGCTTCTCATTTCTTTAACAACCATGTCAGAAGATGTATCCCATGTTCATGGAAAAGATGTTACTGTGTTTCAGAAGGGTCAAATTATTGACCTGCATTAAGCAAAGAAAACAACAAAGGAGATTACTGAAATGACTGGAACTGGGTTAAAAACTGTCCAATGCATTATTAACACCTGGAAGGATAGTGGTGAACTATCAACTTCATGGAAAAAGTGTGGCTGGAAAAAAGATCCTGACTGACCATGATCAGAGATCACTTAAATGCTTGAAGTCGAATCGTTTAAAAATAAGTAAATAAATAAATAAATAAATAAATAAATCTCTACAGTAGGACACACGGCTATTTTTAATAGTGAAATTAAGAGCATTTCCACACTCACAGTGTGACGAGAACTCATAGGATTGGGACTAAACAGCTGTGTGGCCAAAAGAAATCCACTTGTTAGTGAGACTAATCAGGAGAAAAGGCTTCAGTTTGCTAGGGAGCATAAAGACTGGATTCTGGAGCAATGGAAAAACGGTCATGTGATCTGATAAGTCCAGATTGACCCTATTCCTGAGTGATGGGCGTGTCAAGGTAAGAAGGGAAGCTCATGAAGCGATGCACCCATTATGCATAGAGGCATACAAGCCTCTGGAGGCAGTGTTATGATCTGGGGTTGATTCAGCTGGTCAGGTCGAGGCTCAGAAACTTTATGGGGCAATAAAATGAAGTCAGCTGATGACCTGAATGTACTGAATTATCAGGTTATCACATCAATGGATTTTTTTCTTCCCTGATGGCACTGGAATAAAATTAAGGCTCAGATTGTGAAGAGTGGTTCAGGAAGCATGAGGAGTCATTTTCACACATGAATTGGCCACCAGAGTCCTGACCTTAACCCCGTTGAAAGTATTCGTGATGTGCTGGAGAAGACTTGAGTGGTTCGATTCTCCCATCATCAAGACGAAACCTCTGAAAGATTAATGCAACTCTGGACAGGTTTGTAATCAAACCTAAAGGCGGTCCAATGAAATATTAGAGCATGTGACTTTTTTTTTTTGGCTGGGCAGCGTATAAAGCTAATAAACTCTGTAAAGGATGGGGTGGTCCAATAAAAACAGCAGCACTCATACTATTAATGCCAGGTGTGAGCAGCTAGGCGTTTTGGCCATACACTTGTCATCAGATCAATCGAGACAGATGTTAATACCAGGTGTGAACAGGGCTGATTTGAGTTTTAACCTGTATCTGGTAAAAACCAACCCCAACTGGCACAAACACGACCCAAACTTCAAGTGTCGTCCGCTAACCAACCTCTGGTTTATTTACAGATGAAGTTTTCTTCTTCTTGGACTTCTTCTTGCCCGTATCAGCACCCACACTCGGCACGCTCTTATCCGTCTTCACAGCCTCCACTAACTTCTTCTCCGGTTCTTGCGGCACAGGTGTGGGAGGTTCCTCCTCCTCTGGAGGCAGGGGGAGAGGCTCCAGGTAATAGCTGCGTGGTTTGGGTTTCAGATGCGTATGATAAAGCAGGAGTCTCTGCTGTTCCTCAAAGCGGGTGACCTTGCGGTCTACGCGCACCGTGCCGAACCAGCCCCAGGAAAGAGGAGCCGAGTGCTTCAGGCCCTCGAATACGTCCCATGGGGAGATCTTCTGCTTCGTCGATACCTGTAGACCCTGCAGCAAGAAGCACAGATGGAGAAAGAGGATCTTAGAAGCACGAAACATTTAGAAAGCTTTAAATAGCTGAAAAGGAAACAGGTGAGGTAAACAACACGCTTTACTTCCTTCCTGGATTAACTGTTTAAATCAGTGAACAGGAGGAGTGTAGATGATGAGTACCTCTTTCTCAAACCCAGCGATTTTGTTCCCCTTGGTGTCTATCAGGGATCCCTGCGGTTCACAGGTAATGACATCGCGAGTCTGTTTGGGCAGTGGCAGTAACTGTCGGACCTTTTCCAGACTCTCAGACTGACGATCCCCCAGCTCTTTCTGCACAAAAAAACAAAAACAAAAAACAGTACACTGTACATTAACCTGGATGATAAAATACAATCTACGCCATATCTAATATCTGAAAATGAATCATTATTCATCATTAAAGCTAACAGATAAAAGGAAGAAGTGGTCAGGTCTGTCGTATCTAGCTGCAGCCTTGTAGACTGATCATGATTAGCTACATGAGGCACGTGGTTTCTCCTCTCTCACCCGGAGTTTCTTCACCAGGTTCATGTAAGCCCTCTTGTTCTCCTCCATGCCACCCTGAGAAATGCTGGACATGTCTGCCGCCAGTGTTCCGTTAATCAGCACGCTCAGCATGTCCAGCACAGTGGTGAACAGCTCACTTTTACACAGAGACACACAGACAAGTCACACAAACATACTGTTTCTGCAGAGACACCAGATGACACAACACATCAACAGCAAGTTACTGACATTCATCATGAACTTATTAGTCACGGGTGGGTTGTACAATTGTGTCGCAGCTTGGAAAAACCATTTACATAGTCATGTTTTGACATTTTCATCCACACAGGCTAACCTCAGACATTTTGACATCAGGTATCTGACTACAAACTGAATTGATTATACCGATGTCAGTTTCTGTATACCATGTACTAATCCAACAACTTGTTCAAATATTGACATGCACTGTGTGTAGAAATCAATATCTAATCACATCTTTAAGAAGACTGGCTTTCTATGGCGGCATAATCTTTGCACGAAGCCTAAACAAGATTCAAAAGTAAACAAGAGTGCTCTGAGAGCACATTATCCCCCGCTGGCAACTAGGCCATAACTCTGGTAAAATGTGACTGAATTGAACAAAATTGCAATATGCGTATTACCGACATATAACAAAGAATCCTGTCAAGTTTCGTGAAATTCCTC
>JAODTV010000003.1:23470886-23482358 GCA_025399955.1 Galeichthys feliceps
ATGACTTAGCCACTCACCTTCCCCAACTCCGCCCTCCATTCACAAACTGATGCTTGGCCACGCCCCCGCTGCCACAACGGTCCAACCAAATATTAGAGTATGTGACTTTGTTTTTGGCAGGGCAGTGTATAATAACCCATTCCAACTCACAGTGAAAATAGTAAATTTTCTGTTATTATGCTGTAATGGTGTCCTGTGGGAATGGGAGTAATGGCAAAGTTGAAATATTAATCTATCTCCTGCCAACCTAGTAACATTTACGGAAATCTTTAGTAACATTTACGGAAATCTCGACTCCAGTGGAAATCGCAACAATCAGATTTACATGTCGTGACTGGTTGTGATGTTGCTGGTGGTGATATAAATGATGATATACTGATATTGCAAAGGCACTACTCATACTCAAAACAACAAGCAAACATCAGTAGATACATTGGGAGCACCATATCCATGTGGGATACGTTCCAAGATCTAACGTAGATAGCCGAAATCACAGAGCTCTCTCTCTCTCTCTCTCTCTCTCTCTCTCTCTCTCCAATGCACAGGATTCTGACATTTCCTCTTAATATTTCTATCATGGTCGAGGCACAGAGACGAATGCAAGTGCAGAAACCTTTTATTTACACAGGATCGCCAAAGCAACAAAAAACCCCAGGCATGAAAACATGACAGTAGAAGTGAAGAACACAATATGCATCAGCATGAAAAATAAAAAATAAACGCATGACAAACTAGCAGAAGCCAGAGTTTAAATAAGACAAGTAATAGTTGAGAAAAAAGTGAAAACAAATGTGTGTGATTATATGGGAAATGTAATTTGAGGAATCATGCTTGTACACTTGAATGAGTCTGCAGATATGGTGGTCTTACTGTTTAAGCAAAAATGTTATACATAGCCTTTGCTTGAACAAAACAAATGTTCAGAAACAGGAAGACAACTTTCTCAACAGAGAATTGATGCAGCTCGACTCATGCCATGTTGCTAACTAACTAATGTCTCAGCTTGGGCTTTTCACAACAATGGACTTGCTGCCTCATGAATTATACATGATATCCGGTCTCACGTGGTTGGCGCTCCATAGCATTCAGTTAAATACAGTCAGGTGAGAATACACAATATCCATTACTTTTCCATAATGGAAGACTGAGTGGGAAGGAACATTTGTTATCTTTTTCATGTTGTTTTTACATCATATAATAATGGATTTTGTATGTGAAAGGTGCTTAACTGAGACTTTGATTGTAAGCTCTCTTATATTTATGAACAATTATAAGTTCTCATATACAGTACACTCACAATGTGTAGGATGTAGAATTTGTGAGTGAATTATGCAAGGTTTTATAAAATTTGTAAGAAAGGGCCTACACTTAAACTGAAAATAAAAAAGTCAAAGCTGAGTTCATGCAATAAAATCAAAACCCTAAAATTGATGAGGTTAAAATCAAAATTGTCTTTATAACATTCAAAGTGTCTGAGTTGGTCATTTGATGTCATCATTCCACAAACTGCGTCTAACCCCACCTGTTTTTGCTTAAATCTGGTAATGCTACTCTTTATCTTTATATCACTGTAAATATGGCCTACTTTTGCAAGTGTGTGCTTTATTACTCTATCAGTTACTGTTATCTTCAGCTGAAGTGTATCACAGCTGTACCTGATGGTAGCTTGCTGCTGGCAAACTTCTTTCTTAGAATAAATAGTAATTTGTACATGCTCAGAGCATGCTGGGGTTTTATCAGTGTTTTCATGAATGTTTATTCTATAATAGTCTGATTATAGACTCTTGAGATTGTAGGTGCAGACTCAGCGCTTTATAATCAGGAGCAGAGGGAAATCTGAGGTGATGTTCAACTTTGGAGATAACAATGCAGAAGTGGATTCTGAAAACCCCAAGCATGTACTTTATTTTAATGATGGATGGGTGGGTACGTCTGTTTGTCCCGTAGCTGTGTGGCATGTGTCGCATGTATGTGTGGTGGGGGATTCGGAAAGGATAGGAATATCCGACAGGTTTGAGCTAGTAGAGACATTTGTGCCTGATCCCTATGAGGATAAATGCCTTGTGTATGTGTGTGTGTGTGTGTGTGTGTGCGTGTGTGTGCGTGCGTGTGTGTGTGTGTGTGTGTGTGTACATTTGCTGATGATTACAATTGTGTGATATGGACATAAAACATTTCTCATTATTTTTACAGTAATGGTCATGCTGTTTGAAATCTAACTTTAAACATCAATCATTTTAGCAGATTATTCAGTAAGCAGTATAACACAAACTGTGTCACAAACTACAGTGAAACTAATAGGACTGTTGTGTGTAAGTCTGGCCCTGGGACTTTAAAAGTTAAAACTTAACCTTTTGTTTGGTTTTAAACTGTACTGAAACTTTCAAACTGCCCTCTTTCCTGATCCCCTCCTCCTGAGACCCCCTTCTCTCTCTCTCTCTCTCTGTTTTTCTTTCTCAGTTGCTGAGTAGCAGGCGTGACCCAGTATGACCTCTGAGTGCTATGTTCGTGTGCTCTGCTGTGCTGTTAGTGCTGATGTCAGCATCTTACCAGAGGATTTAGCTTTCTCTCTCTCTCTCTCTCTCTCTCTCTCTCTCTCTAACAGAGTGCTGCCGTTTAAAGACACAGTACAGTTTTTAGTAAATCTCTTTTTTCAAATCTAGCTCACTTCTGTAATTCAGTTAAGAGGATTGTACAAATAGCAGTGGAAAAGAGGAAACATTGAAAATGATGTTTACTTCCTTACTTATTTACTGCACATCAACAGCTTCAGAAACTTCTTATTAACCTCTTTATACTTTTTTTTACCAATGTGAGATATACAACCTTTCTATTTATTTATTTATTTATTCTATAAACAATAATATAATGATCTTAAGCACCAACTTCAGTAAGTATTCAGATGATATTGGATGAAAGATAGTGTAGGAAGAGAGAGAGAGAGGTCTTGTAGTGAGCTACAGTTAAAAAGCACAACCCAAAGTTGTTTTTTTTATTACACCAATAACAATATTTTATTTATTAAAGAACATCATATGTTTTAACCATCTATAGTTACATTTAACAGCCTAGAACATTGATGACACAACTTAGTTCCTGGTATCATTTATGTTATAGCAGCTATGTCAGTAGACGCAGGTTGATTGGAGACGGATGTATGTGCAGGAAGAGAGTCTTTATTGTAAAAGAAGCAAACAGGCATATAGTCCAAAACGGCAGGCTGAATTAATAACGAATAAACAGGCAAAAAGGTCGAGCGAGGCACAAACAGATTAAACTGGGCAAGACTAGATCGGAAACCAAAACACAGAACAAGAGTCAATAAGCAGGAAGACACTACACTTACAACGGCTTGGTAAAGGTGAATGAACAACTCAATACTTCGCACCATCTAGGTGTTAGCAGTGTCCTTACATGCACGCGCTGATTGAGCTTAATCCAGGGCAGATGCTTGTCATTAGAGGCGCATGCTGTTCAGCGCGTGCGCAAATGCATGCAGATGTGCCAGAACCCCCGCAAAGAGCTCCCTCCAGGCGTTAAATCCCATCTTTGATGGCCCCGGGGATGAGGGCCTGGTGCTGGACACCGTGCCTCTGGGTGGACATGGCACTGGATTCTCGGCTCAGGTGGGGGCTTGTCTTGGGTTGGGCCTTGAATAGGTGCAAGGACACAGATGGCGGCATGGGTTCTGGATGAGACTTGGGCTCGGGCTCTGGACAGGACCTGGGCTTTGGACAGGGTATGGACATGGGCTCTAGACAGGACTTGGGCTCTAGACAGAACTTTGGTTCTGGACAGGACTTGGGCTTTGGACAGGGCATGGACATGGGCTCTGGACAGGACTTGGGCTCTAGACAGAACTTGGGCTCCGGACTGGACATGGGCTCAGGCTCTAGACATGACTTGGGCTCCGGACTGGACATGGGCTCTGGGCAGGACTTGTGCTTTGGACAGGGCATGGACATGGGCTCAGGCTCCAGGCTAGGCATGGACTTGGGCTCGGGACTGGGCATGGACTCGGACATAGGCTCAAGCATGGACCCTGATGTCAGCATGGGTGCAGGTGTAGGCATGGGCTCAGGGACAGACATAGGCTTTGTCTGAGCAATGCTCTTGTCTTTGCTGAAGCCGGGCGGCGTGGCGGCCACATCTTCCTCAAAGCCTAAGCCAGGCAGCATGGCGGCGATGTCCTCCTTGAAGCCTAAGTTGGGCAGCGGGACGGCGATACCAGTGGTGGCCTCCTCTGCTGCTGCCTCGTCCTCTGGAGGAAGCTCTGGACAGGCAGCCTCCGCTGCTGCATCGGCCTCTGGAGGGAGCTCTGGAGTTGTGGCCTCCTCTGCTGCGTTGGTCTCTGGAGGGAACTCTGGAATGGCAGCCTCCTCCACTGCCACTCTGTCAGCCTCTGGAGGAAACTCTGGAGCGAAGGTCTCCTCCGCTACTGCTGCATTGGCCTCTGGAGGGAGCTCCGGACTGGCGGCCTCCTCTGCTGCGTAGGCCTCTGGAGGAAGCTATGGATTGGTGGCCTCCTCCATTACATAGGTTTCTGGAGGGAACTCCGGAGTGGCGTCCTCCTATGCTGAGTTGGCCTTTGAAGGGAGCTCTGGCGCGGTGGCCTCCTCTGCTGTGTCGGTCTCTGGAGGGACCTCTGGAGGGACAGCCTCCTCCACTGTGTTGGTCTCTGGAGGAAGCTCTGGAGCGGTGGCCTCATCTGCTACGTCAGCCTCTGGAGGGAGCTCTGGAGCGGCAGACTACTCTGCTGCTGCGTTGGCCTCTGGAGGGAGCTGTGGAGTGGCAGCCTCCTCCATTACATCGGCCTCTGGAGTGAGCTGTGGAGCGGTGGCCTCCTCTGCTCTGTCGGTCGCTGGAGGGAGCTCTGGAGTGATGGCCTCCTCCGCTGGTTTGGCCTCTGGAGGGAGCTCTGGAGTGATGGCCTCCTCCGCTGTGTTGGCCTCTGGAGGAAGCTCTGGAGCGGTGGGCTCCTATGTTGCGTCAGCCTCTGGAGGGAGCTCTGGAGCGGCAGCCTACTCTGCTGCTGCGTTGGCCTCTGCAGGGAACTCTGGAGTGGCAGCCTCCTCCACTGCCGCTGTGTCAGCCTCTGGAGGGAGCTATGGAACGGCAGCCTACTCTGCTGCTACGTTGGCCTCTGGAGGGAGCTGTGGAGTGGCAGCCTCCTCCACTACATCGGCCTCTGGAGTGAGCTGTGGAGCGGTGGCCTCCTCGGCTCTGTCGGTTTCTGGAGGGAGCTCTGGAATGATGGCCTCCTCCGCTGTGTTGGCCTCGGGAGGGAGCTCGGGAGTGATGGCCTCCTCCGCTGTGTTGGCTTCTGGAGGAAGGTCTGGAGCAGTGGGCTCCTATGCTGCGTCAGCCTCTGGAGGGAGCTCTGGAGCGGCAGCCTACTCTGCTGCTGCGTTGGCCTCTGGACGGAGCTGTGGAGTGGCAGCCTCCTCCACTGCCACTGTGTCAAGCCTCTGGAGGGAGCTCTGGAGCGGTGGCCTCCTCCGCTGCTGCTGCATTGGCCTCTGGAGGGAGCTCTGGACTGGCGGCCTCCTCTGCTGCGTAGCCCTCTGGAGGAAGCTGCGGAGCGGCGGCCTCCTCCACTACATTGGTTTCTGGAGGGAACTCTGGAGTGGCGGCCTCTACCGCATCAGCCTCTGGAGCCTTCTGCTGCCTCTGTTGTGTTGGCCTCTGGAGGAATCTCTGGAACAACAGCCTCCTCCACTACGTCGGCCTCTGGAGAGAGCTCTGGAGCGGTGGCCTCCTCTGCTGTGTTGGTCTTTGGAGTGAACTCTGGAGTGGCAGCCTCCTTTTCTGCCGCTGTGTCAGCCTCTGGAGCGAGCTCTGGAGCAGTGGCCTCCTCTGCTGCGTCGGTCTCTGGTGGGAGCTCTGGAGCGGCAGCCTACTTTGCTGCTGCGTTGGCCTCTGGAGGGAGCTCTGGACTGGCAGCCTACTCTGCTGCTACGTTGGCCTCTGGAGGGAGCTCTGGAGTGACAGCCTCCTCTGCTGCATCAACCTCTGGAGGGAGCTATGGAGCGGTGGCCTCCTCTGATATGTCAGTCTCTGGAGGGAACTCTGGAGTGGCAGCCTCCTCCCCTGCCGCTGTGTCAGCCTCTGGAGGGAGCTCTGGAGCGGTGGCCTCCTCTGCTGCGTCGGTCTCTGGAGGGAAATCTGGAGTGGCAGCCTCCTCCCCTGCCGCTGTGTCAGCCTCTGGAGGGAGCTCTGGAGCGGTGGCCTCCTCTGCTGTGTCGGTCTCTGTAGGGAAATCTGGAGTGGCAGCCTCCTCCCCTGCCGCTGTGTCAGCCTCTGGAGGGAGCTCTGGAGCGGTGGCCTCTGCCACTGCATCGGCCTCTGGAGGGAACTCTGGAGCGGCAGCCTCCTCCACTGCTGCTGTGTCGGCCTCTGGAGGGAACTCTGGAGTGGCAGTCTCCTTTGCTGGCGCTGTGTCAGCCTCTGGAGGGAGCTCTGGAGCAGCGGCCTCCTCTGTTACAATGGCCTCTGGAGGGAGCTATGGAGTGACGGCCTCCTCCGCTGCCACTGCATCGGCATCTGGAGGGAGCTCTGGAACAGTGGCCTCCTCTGCTGTGTCGGTCTCTGGAGGGAACTCTGGAGTGGCAGCCTCTTCCGTTACCGCTGTGTGGGCCTGTGGAGGGAGCTCTGGAGCTGCAGCCTCCTCCGCTGCCACTGTGTCGGCCTCTGGAGGAAGCTCTGGGGCGACGGCCTCCTCTGCTGTGTTGGCCTCTGGAGGAAGCTCTGGAGCAGCAGCCTACTCTGCTGCTGCCTCGTCCTCTGGAGGGAGCTCTGGAGTGGCAGCCTACTCTGCTGCTGCTGCGTCCTCTGGAGGGAGCTCTGGAGTGGCAGCCTCCTCTGCTGCATCGGCCTCTGGAGGGAGCTCTGGAGCGGTGGCCTCCTCTGCTGCATCAGTCTCTGGAGGGAACTCTGGAGTGGCAGCCTCGTCCACTGCCGCTGTGTCAGCCTCTTGGGGGAGCTCTGGAGCAGTGGCCTCCGCCACTGTGTCGGTCTCTGGAGGGAACTCTGGAGTGGCAGTCTCCTTTACTGCCTCTGTGTCAGCATCTGGAGCGATCTCTGGAGTGTCAGCCTCCTCCGCTGCCACTGCTTTGGCCTCGGAAGGGAGCCCTGGAGTGACAGCCTCCTCCGCTGCCACTGCGTCGGCCTCGGGAGGGAGCTATGGAGTGACAGCCTCCTCTGCTGCCACTGCGTCGGCATCTGGAGGGAGCTCTGGAGCAGTGGCCTCCTCTGCTGCATCGGTATCTGGAGGGAGCGACGGCCTCCTCTTCTTTGTTGGCCTCTGGAGGAAGCTCTGGAGCAGCTGCTTAGTCTGCTGCTGCCTCGTCTTCTGAAGGGAGCTCTGGAGCGGCAGCCTACTCTGCTGTTGCGTCGTCCTCTGGAGGGAGCTCTGGAGCGGTAGCCTCCTCCGCTGCATCGGCCACCGGAGGGAGCTCTGGAGTGGCAGCCTCCTCTGCTGCATCAGTCTCTGGAGGTAACTCTGGAACGGCAGCCTCCTCAACTGCTGCTGTGTCAGCCTCTGGAGGGAGCTCTGGAGCAGTGGCCTCCGCCACTATGTTGGTCTCTGGAGGGAACTCTGGAGCAGCAGCCTCCTTCGCTGCCAGTATTCAGCCTCTGGAGGGAGCTCTGGAGCAGTGGCCTCCGCCACTGTGTCGGTCTCTGGAGGGAACTCTGGAGCAGCAGCAGCCTCCTTCGCTGCCACTGTGTCAGCCTCTGGAGGGAGCTCTGGAGCGGCAGCCTCCTCTGCTGCATCGGCCTCTGGAGGGAGCTCTGGAGTGAAGGCCTCCTCCACTGACACTGCCTCGGGAGGGAGCTATGGAGTGACGGCCTCCTCTGCTGCCACTGCGTCGGCCTCTAGACAGAGCTTGGAGCGACGACCTCCTCCGCTGCTGCTGTGTCGGCCTCTGGAGGGAGCTCTGGAGCAGCGGTCTCCTCCACTACTTTGGCCTCTGGCATCTTAGCCCCCCCCAAAAAACATTTTTATGTGGGGTCCTCCTTCCCTAGAGCCTGAAACAGTTACCTGAGCATAGCACCGAATGACTGGGAGTCTCTGAGGCATGGATGTTCCACTCTGATCAAGTACTCAGCCCATCGGTGTGCTCGCCCCGTGAGCCAGTGTATTATACAGCCTACCCATACATGCTCTGAAGGCTTGGGCTCCACCAGATCAGGATAAAAGAGCACACAATGTAGTATGAACCCCTTTGGGGAATACTCCACCCCATCATAGGGTGCCTGTAAGTCCAACCCTAGCAGATGCAGAAAAATTACCGATCCGGTTTGAGACATGGAAACCTGGGCATGGCGTTGAGCAGCATGCCGGCTCTCTTATGGTACGGCGAAGTATTCTGTCAGCAAATGTAGGTTGATTGGAGACGGATGTATATGCAGGAAGAGTCTTTATTGTAAAAGAAGCAAACAGGCATATAGTCCCAAATGGCAGCCTGAATCAAATCACGAATTAACAGGCAAAAAGTTCTGAACACAGAACAAGAGTCAATAACCAGGAAGATACTACAATTACAATGGCTCGGTAAAGGTTAATGAACAACTCAATACTTCGCACCGTCTAGGTGTTGGCAGCATCCTTATATGCGTGCGCTGATTGCGCTTAATCCAGGGCAGGTTCTTGTTATTAGAGGCGCGCATTGTTCAGAGCGTGCGTGAGTGGTAGTTCAGTGCGTGCGCAAATGCGAGCGGATGTGACAAGTTATAAACAGCTACACACCCGCATGTCCTTTTTCTCTCTGGTGAATTTAATAAGACAGGCAAAAAATGCAGCTTGTTCCTGAGAAACCACAACGTGCAAAACCATCTGCCTTTGAAAACTCTTCCATGTCAGAAAATGTAAAGTTACAGCTTTACCTATGACTACTACAAAACACTCATACTGGAGACTCCTTCAAAAAAAAATTGAAATAAATGTCTCCTCCCAGAAAACATCACCATATCTACAACTACACACATTTTTCTGTACATTAGAAGGAGCAGCACTATTGTCAGCACTGTTACAATATATGGCTAAAGGTTTTTAGACACCTGGCAATTACATCTATACGTGAGCCTTCCCCGAACTGTTACCACAAAGTTATAAGCATACAATTGTATAGAATGTATTTGCATGCTGTAGCATTACAATTATAGGGCCACAAACCTGTTCCAGCATGACAATGCCCCTGTGAACAAAGTGAATATCCATGAAGGCATGGTTTGTCAAGGTTGGAGTAGAAGGACTTGAATGTCCTGCACAGAAGATATTATACAAAATTATTATAAATAATTCATGAAATGGTGCCACGTTACAAAGCAGTGCCTTTTCCTGCTTGTAGGACATGTCAGCAAGATGTCCTGACTTCCCCCTGTGCTGTGCCTTGTCTTGACAGACATGTGGGGTTGCAAAAATATTTTGATCCACTGCATTAATAAGTTAGATTCTTGTTATAATTAGATTAAAAATGCCAGTATATTGATATGTGAAAAAATAAAAGAGAGAGTAAGGGGTTGTGTGAATGCATGAGTGGATATATCTATATACAGTGTACAGACACGAAGTTGATGTATTAAAAAAAAATAAAAACCTCATGACGTTCTTGTGGTTTTAACTTCTCTATTAATTCTGCATGCGATGTTCATCATTGTCTAACACATTTTAACCACCAGTAGCAGCAGGAGATTTGTGATGGAATATACTTAGTGTGGGTGTTACTTAGAATCTCATTTCAAAGAGAAAGCACCACATGTCAGTTTGTGGTCACGACTGTGGTTGACAAGTGCAGCAAATATCAGACAGGGTGGGTCATACATGTAGGATATGATTAAAAACATCTCTGTAAACAACACACGCACATATATATATATTCTTTTTGGGAAACAAATATTGAGGTTCTTGATAGAAGCTCATGTGATGTTTTGCAGCAACTAATGAGAATGAAATTGCTGAGTTGTTTCAACCCTTTGCAAGCATTACTGAAAAAAAAAGAACCTGTGCAGTTGAGACACTTGATTTGTTCTCAACTCACACCGAAAGTAAATTCCCATGTACACACACAGAGTCACAAGAACCACTTGTTCTCTGCACCTGATAATACTTTATAAGCTGCTGGATGGGCAGCATAAAAAGATTTGTGTGAACAGCTGTGTTGGAGACGTCACCATCTCCATCCCAAACCATGCTATTCTCTAATACCTCTCCAGAAGCCACATGAAATGATTCTTAAATCATCTCTGCTGCACTTTAGTTGAATACAGTGTTAAATCCTGATATGACTGAAACACCATTGTTTTTCTTTGTACCACTCTGTAGCACAACAATTGCCCTCATTTACCACTTAGCATTATTCTTCCATAAATTATGTTTACCTTTTCTGTATATAATTCATATGATGTTATGTATGCTGATGTTATTTGCACACTTGGGTTGCTCAGCTTCACAAACCTGACCTGTGTGACCTTCTGCTCATGCTGTTCTGTATTTTTAATGTCTTGTGGATCAATGTCCTATGTACACTATATGCCCAAATACTTTTTAGACTGTAAACAATTTACTGTAGATTTTACAGTAATTTACTGGTAATCACTGAGTCTCCACAACTTGCTCAACTAACTTGCATTGATTCAAAGCAATTTTTTAGTGGACTTAATTCAGAGGTAGAAGTGGTTGAACCAATGCATGCTAATAGCACTAGTTGTGGAGGCTCAGTGGTTAAAGCTTTTCTGATGTTTACAAAAGGGGTCCTTTCCATGTTGTCAGACAGTTGTTCATATTGTCATAATCAGCTAGATATTCAGCCATTACTTTGGAAACAGACTTCTTCACAAATTCTGCATGACTTCTTTTGTAAACATCAGAAAACAGCCCCATGTGATAATCAACTACAGGCACTGAATGGGGCGCTGCATCAGAGACCTGAAGAAGAGAAAGGTAAAATAATGAGTGTAGAAACAGAAATTTTCTCCAGTTTCTTTACAGTTTTTGAAGTAAAAATACACAGAAGTATCTCTGAAGGGATTTCCATGTTGTCAGACACTTATAATAACAGTATGAACCTGTCAGTGGCAAAACAAGCAGTTTACATTGACAGATGTTTGCCCCATATGATTACATTGTATAGCCATTTTGCGGTTGCCGGTTATAGGGTTTGGACCCATAAGGATGGGAAAATAGGGTCCAGGATAAAAAAAAAATCCTGAAGTTTCCCTTAAATGACACAGCATACAAAGACATTCAATACAATTTTGTGTTCTTTTTGGCAACAGTTTGGGGAAGACTCTTATATGGTTGTAATGGTCAGGTGTCAATGGACCGAATAATCACTCTTTACAACCATGGTGAGCAGAAAAGCATCTCAGCATGCACAAAACATTGAACCTTGAGGTGGATGGGCTACAACAATCTTCTGCCCTTGTAGCCCATCTACCTCAATATAGATGCTTTTCTGCTCACCACGGTTG
>JAODTV010000003.1:24477527-24491020 GCA_025399955.1 Galeichthys feliceps
CTTCCAGTGTGAGCAGTGAAACAGGGTCACCTGAACCTGTTGTACAGTTAATATAACATGTTAAAATGAAAAAAAAATCTTTAAAAATTATTATATGGTCCTTAAAGTGATGACCAAGTAGATTCTACATTCTCGCGATGCCTGGATTGACATCACACGCACCTGCCTATACCGACAGGGGGCGCTGCGGGCTTGAAACAAATTCACACCTGGCCATAACCATATAAAGAACGAATAGAACCGGGGCGGGGCGATATTTTTTGGCAGATTAATTTTTCAGACCCAAAATGCTTTTGGAATAATATAGATTTTACAGCCATTGCGTGAGGGCTTTAAAGCTACATTTCATTATAATACCTGTATGATTTTCTGAGCAAATCTTCTTTTCAACATTTTCTTTAAATAATGTTGAAGAATGATAATTTACATTTACGGCATCCTGCAGACTCCCTTACCCAGAGCAGCTTACATTTAACTCATTTATACAACTGAGTAGTTGAGGCTTAAGGGCTTTCCCCAAGGGTCCAGCAGTGGTAGCTTGGCAGTGCTGGGATTTGAACGTAGACCTTCCAATCAGTCGTCCAATGTCTGAAACCCTGAACGTTGAAAACACATGCAATGAATGTACAAGTTTAAATGATGTTTTTTTTCCCCTGTCTGTATTAGTTTGGGACACAATCTCTTCAATGTTAATAATGTATTTGTATTCGGTTACAATGCTTGATCTTTGTAAGGAATTTCCACTAACATAGTTATTGATATAGTTTATTAATGCTATGCTTACACTTAAACTGAAGTCCAGCCTCAACCTCTGTAACCAAAAGGAAACCATTTGGCTCTTATAGTTTTTAAGTACAACTTTGTAGAAGCTGCAGGTTTTGCAAAAAATATAATCATACCTTTGTGCAGACATTTTTATTTATTTCAAGCAATTTCTCTTTTTATAATTACCTATTTAGTGGTTGAATGTTTGTAGGACTTATATGGAATTATCATTGTAGTGATTAGATTTTGTAACTGATACAAACAAAATCAAAGTCACAGAAAGGTCAAATGTCTGTAATAATTTCTTTTCCATAGCCTCCTTCCTGTTTGAAGTATATTTTAAGGATATTTGAGGCACACAAATTAGCAACAAGAAGGACTAGCCTGTTGGTGTTGACTTCTACAGTTTGAAACTGGAATTACGTAATGTTAACCTGGTGTACATTTGGTCTAGTATACTGTCCTGAACATACTTCGCTGCAAAAATTGTCCCCTTAAAGACAGAAACTTTCAGTGATTTTGATTTATTGTTTTCCTCCAGAAAACCAAACACTTCATAATATGCTGCTAGGAGCATACTGACAAGAGACCCATGGACAGAAGTCAAATGGACAACTCCACGATCAGTTACAACACTTCAGATGGCCATCTGGTCACACATAGCCTGTGGGAGATCATCACTATTGCGACGGTCTCAGGTATAGTAAGCCTGATCACGATAACTGGAAATGTTCTAGTGATGTTGTCCTTCAAGGTAAACAGTCAACTGAAAACTGTTAATAACTACTATTTACTAAGCCTGGCTTTTGCTGACCTTATCATCGGTATGTTTTCCATGAATTTATACACTTCCTATATACTTATGGGCTATTGGTCACTGGGTAGCCTTGCATGTGACATCTGGTTGGCTATGGACTATGTGGTCAGCAATGCCTCAGTTATGAACTTGCTAGTAATTAGCTTTGATCGTTACTTCTCCATTACAAGACCTCTGACCTACAGAGCTAAGCGAACACCAAAGCGTGCTGGGATCATGATTGGACTGGCTTGGCTTGTGTCCTTCATCCTGTGGGCACCTCCAATTTTGTGCTGGCAGTATTTTGTAGGCAAAAGAACAGTACCTGAGAGACAATGCCAAATCCAGTTCTTCTCAGAACCAGTGATAACTTTTAGCACAGCAACTGCAGCGTTTTATATCCCAGTTTCTGTCATGACCATCTTGTACTGTAGGATTTATAAAGAGACAGAAAAGCGCACTAAAGGCCTGGCAGAACTCCAGGAAGTCAACCGTTCTACAGATTCTGACATTAAAAATCAGTCTCAGCTGCCCATAACTAGGTCCTGCTTCAGTACAACCTCCAGAAGGCAGAAGCAGGTATCCTGGACATCCTCCAGCCATAACAACACTTCTAAATCTGCCACCACCTTCGATGACAAGTGGTCTAAAGCTGACCACCTTACCACATTTACCAGCTATGCATCATCCGAAAAAGAAAAATGTGCTCCTGGAGTCCTGGTGGTCTACAGGAATCATGCTTGCAGGGAGAACAATATAGTCCTGTCCAGTAATGCCAATAATGGTGAGGAAGAGAATTTCTTCCTTTCGTCAGGTAAAAACAACTCCCAAAAGTGCAAGAAGTGTGCTTCCTACAGCTTCAAACCAGCTATGAAGGGAAGACACTCAACACAGACCAATAATTGGAATCCCAAAGCAGCAAGCTCCATGCTCTCTTTAGCCGAGTCCATGAGCATGCAATCCACAGCCTTGTCCTCTAAACCTAACAACCCAATGATGAAGAGCCAGATAAGCAAGCGCAAGAGGATGGTCCTGATCAAAGAAAGAAAGGCAGCACAGACTCTTAGTGCTATTCTCCTGGCCTTCATCCTCACATGGACACCTTACAACATCATGGTACTTGTCTCCACCTTCTGTTCAGATTGCATACCATTGCCTCTATGGCACCTGGGCTACTGGCTATGTTATGTCAATAGCACTGTCAACCCAATGTGCTATGCTCTCTGTAACAAAACCTTTCAAAAGACCTTCCGGATGCTTCTCCTATGCCAGTGGAAGATGAGGCTGGAGGATAAACTTTATTAGCATGGACAAAACTCTGTAGTATGTAGTAAGTTCTCATGACCAAATTTGAACAAAATAATAATTAGAAGAATTATTAAAATAATGTGCAGATGAGACTACTATGTTTTACAAGTATAAAGTAATGTGTAATATGACCAAAAATATTCCAGTGTTGTATTCATGAACAGGTTTTCATCACAACATCTAAAATGACTCATTTGTCGATTGTTCTACAAAAGATTAATGTGTTATTAATAAATGTATGATCTGATGTAACGGTCATTGATTTGTAATTGCCATTCTTATTTGTATGCTTAATAGACTCTTAGAGGCTATTCCTGTTTTGGAAATTACACTTTAATCTGAACATAAAAAATGCTTGATCAAGATTGTACATGTCCAACAAATGCCTTTTCCATTCATAAAAATAGAAACAAATAAGAGCCACATGGTCAAACAAAGTTTTAAGGGACAAATAATGAAATTGGCAAAAAAAAAAAAAAAAAAACAGCCTTACAGCAAACTGGAGCTATGTTCTGAGTCTTATTTCTATATTTTCATTTAAGCAGTGTTTGGTGCTCAGGTTAATATTTTGTGCAATTTTTTTTTTGCAATTCCTTTGTTTATTATTAAACTGATTAGTAAATCCATAAACTGCATCCCTTTTTGCTGTTTTGTTGGTAAGATTAACATATGATGATGATGATGATGATGATGATGATGATGATGATTGTTTTTGCTATTTATTATTATTATTATTATTATTATTATTATTATTTGTGCTGTCTATGCAAACCTCTTTGTATGTATGATTTGCAGAAATATAGATCTACTTCAAAACTTTGTTACTCCCAATACATGTATAGTAATTTTATATTTATAAAAGAAACTTACAATTGACTCGATCCAAGATCCAGTCTTTAAAAAGCCCAAAGCTTATCATGTCTTTCCCACAGTCTGAATGATACTTTTTATCAGGTGATCAAGAGAAAATTTATTATGATTTTGTACAGATCAGCCCTCCCAAACACTGAATATTATGCAATAAGCTCAGAGCTCATCCCTATTGCAATCTGCAGGACGCACGATCTTGACCATATCTGAAGGCTTTACCATCATCCAGGCGTATTTGCACAGGTGCTCCTTGTTGCAGTCCTTTTGCCAATAGATGACGTTCCTGCGGTTGAGGTTGGCACCAGCACAAGCATCATACCACCACCCCCCACCTGCAACTCCCTGGAACTCTAGATTGGCACAATTCTGGAAATAGTTATCATTGTCACGGTCCTTGGTGGTAAACCTTTGGTTATCGTGGAGGTAGTTCTCTGGGTCCAGAGTGAGAGCATCCATAGCAGTGCCATGGTACAAGCCCAGACGCAGCCTGTACTGTGCATCTTCTCCTTCCACCAGTGCTGGATCATATTCACCTGTTTTGGTTACGGCATCTTTGTCCACCAGCTTAATGCCCAGCTTGTAGCGGATGGGTCCACTGGTGAGTTGGTGGATGTACTCATTGCCCAGCCAATGGTTGCCAGTCAAGGTTCCAAAGCCCAACTTATACTCCTCCCAGGAGCGGTCAAAGTCCACATTGCTGTTGACTGTGATGTGCTGGATAACAGTCCAGCCACCGATCTGCATTGCACAAAAGGCTACAATGGGTGAGTCTCTGGGCTTGATGATGTAGACTCCATCCCGTGCCTGATGTCCAGAACTTTCCCACAGCTCATGACAATCCTTGGGTAACTCTGGTACAGATATATGCAGATGACAATTCTATGAAAACTTAGTACAATACAGTTTCTATGTAAAACTTCCTTATTCAACAATTCATGGAATAGTTGTTTTGAATATCAGGTTGTAGGGTTTGGGACATGGGAAATTTCAGAGCCTGACAAACGTATAGAGAAATCAGAGCCGGATTAAGCCATTTTTGTAGCCCCAGGCCATAAAGAATTTGAGGCCCCTTAAGATGACGATTTTATATATGCCATCATAAAAGTAATGGAAATTAAACTAAATAAAAATATTGAATAGGCCATTATGAAAAAAACAGTAGTATACCTCGACTAAAACCAAAAACAAAGAATGAGTAAGCATGCAGCCTGTACAGGGCTATAACCTGAAAATGACTATTGCTCTCATCAATGCTTGTTAGTTCCAGAGAGCAGATGATTAAGAACAGGAAATCACCACTGAGCTGACTGGATCGTGAGGTAGCAAAATAATTTCTACAGACAATTTTACAGTAGTGACAACTGTTGCATTACACGACTGAAATACAGCTCACGTACTGTTTAGATTCTTAAACTATAGCGTGAAATTTCTAATTATTGTTGTGTTTATCGAGGGAAAAGATGCCCGTAGCAGGCTCAGCAGTGATAAATAGATCTTAAGAAGGAAAAGAAGAAAAAAAAGCTTTGGTACTTGTGCCAACGACACAGTTGCATTCACTGCACATGATATCATGTTAAGAGAAAATAGCTTTAATATGGGTGAATTTATCCAACATTTCTTATTAGAAAATTATTAGAACTCAAATCTAAGATTATTTAGCTTACTTTTAGACGCTTTTACTCATTTCAAGCTTTAAATTTTCTTATTCTATTGGCAGATACTTTTGTTTCTTTTTCGAATTAATGCTTAAAATTAGCAAAATTATCTACCAATAGAAAAAAGAAAATGTAAAGCTTGAAGTGAGTAAAAGCGTCTAATAGTAAGCTAAATAATCTTAGATTTGAGTTCTAATAATCTTCTAATAAGAAATGTTGGATAAATTCACCCATATTAAAGGTATTTTCTCTTAACAAGATATAATTTTTTGCAGTTTATAAAAATCGCAAAATTTTTATATGCCACATTGCACTTCCACTGAGCCACACCCCTCAATGTCGTGAGATGATGTCAATATGGGTGAAGTAATTGTAATTACCTGTTGATATGAAACCATCAACGAGCGCATATAGCCCATACCAGGGGGGGGGGGTTCTATCTTATCAAGAACAATTGGTTTTTACTGCAACCAATCAGAAGCCACACCTGATAGTCTACCGAAAGCCAAGATCAACTGATTAAACAGGTGGAATCAAGTATGGCTCTGACTTGATTGCAATGAAAACCTGCACCCACCACACCACACCAGCCCTTTGTGGGTAAGATTGAACATCCCTGGCCTACACGTAGCCTATCTGGCCGTGAGTATAATAGAGAGTGAGTCAGTCCATTGTTCATTGTTTTTGTGAGTTGATTTTGTCTCTAATATCAAGAACATGGACATGTAATGTACAAGAGACTGATTATATTGTGTGAGAATGGTGATCTCTGTTCTTTTGTCAAAAGTCATTGTCTTCAACACACAAAACAAATGAGGCATTTCATTGCTATTTCATAGCAAACAGCTCTGAAACATGTCATTTGTTACATCTTAGATACATCTTAGGGTTAAAAGATTTGGATTGTGGATTAATATATACTGTACCCATAATAGAGCTGTGGAAGGTTAAAATGTTTTCAACTCAAATCACATGCTGTTTCTGAAAGTGTTATAGGGCATAGCTTCCTTAAATATAATTAAAAGTGTAGTCATTTATATAAACAAACAAGGAAATATTGTTAACCACAGAACCAGCCTGGTTTTTACCTTTATGTCCGACATTTTGAATGAATTTTTGCTCTTCTGGAGAAAGAAGATGGATGTTTTTAGCTTGCTGTTGTGCAGTTAGTACTCCAGTTGAAATGGCAATGCTCAAGAAAGCAATCACGTTACCCTTGAAAAGTGTCATCCTTTAGTAGTATGAGAATAATAGACAGATTAATAACCATAATAGGCACTCAATTTAACTATATTTCACTGTGAGATTAAAATGCACTTCAAGTGAGGAAAATTTCAGTAGTAGTCTATGTACAAGGTAATATACATCTATTATATACTACATATATTTTTTCATTTGTAACTCGTGGAACTGGGATACTTAAAAAAAATTCCACATACTCACCTTTACCATGTATCACGTGTATTCACCATGTATTTGCTACAGATTACTTACAACACACACACAACCCTTACTCTTAGTGAGATAGAACTGAAAAGAAAGAAAGTCCCAATCTGAATCTCAGAGTCCACTCTGAAACTGTCACAAGCCACACACCCTGAGCCTATCAGCATTGGACTTCAGCCTCTTTCTCATGTAACACTGGAACAAATCAACAATTAAAGACTGTAGGCCTATCTGTGTCGTCTGGAGCAGGACCAAACTGGATAGTTTTTATGACTCGTTTATGTGTCTGTTACTCTGTAATAACTTCTCCTTGTATTTCAATTAACATAGCAAATTGCATCATTTAGGCCGCGTAATATTAACCCGTCCTTTACCAACATCAGTTTATATTCATATTAAAATATAAGGCAGTTATAACCAGCAGTTACAACGAGCATATTATGTCTCTGCTTATCTCTGTTTGGATTAGGATCACTAACCACAGTGATCTAAAGGATATAAATCAGTGATCTGCTGGATATCTGCTTTGTACACCTACATTAAATGGAGTGGCATACTTTTAAATCTCACTGTTGGCTCACATACTTATTTATTATACATGTTCTGTAAAGATATATTAAGGGCAATATGCTTGTGCATGCAGTCACAATAGCCACAGAATGTTTCACAGTCAATGAGATAGATGTCACAACAGATTGATCTATGTTGTTTTATTGTCAACATGGTAGGATTTACAGTGGTTACAATCTCTCAGAAGCACCCCCCCCCCCCACACACACACACACAAAACCAACCCACATATAGTATTTACTGTATTTATTACACTCATCTAATCTGTTCCTATAAGCAAGCCCCGCACATTCAAGCCTTCTCTGATAGCTTGTCCCTTACAGCCCCTCTTATTTTCGCTAGTGATATATTTAGCCTTCAGCCATTCAACTTCCATAGTGGTTTGCCAAGACTGTTTCTTTTTTAGAGACCCACATACCTAATCTTGTGTTCACAAGTTATCTAATAGCACACAGACAAAATAAGTATGATAAATGAAATAAGTTAGTCGTTGAAAATGTTGCCCTGACTTTCTGTTGACAGAATAGTATCCTTGCTTAAAATATATAACATTAATAAACTTTGACTTAAATATATTTTACTTGTTTTCTCCAAATTAATAAAAAAATACACACTCAATAAATATTGGCACAATAAAAACAGAAATGAATCTTGAGAAGGTATTCACAAACCCAATTAATAAATACATACTGAACTAAAACGCTGTCAATGATAATAGTATCAAACATATTTCTCATGTATCAAAGCTTGTGGCACACGTATGGTGATACTAATTTCGCAAAGGACTGAAATGGGAAAATCAGTATGAAACAAAGGTATGAATAACATGTCGTCTTGCTCACACGTGTGCTATCTCCTGCGTGGACCGGTGCCTCTGTGTCCCCTGTGAGTTCCTGATTTACCTTGGCTTTTCGGTGGGGAAAAGAACTTGGTCATGAGCTCGGACACATCTGGAAGGTCAGGGCTGGGATTGAGCATATTCATTGACTGCTCCATTTCCTAACAAACAAACAAACAAACAAACAAACAAAAGATACAGTACAGTAGAGTTCACTACCAGAAACATTAAAATATAATATTAAATTTGTCCAATTATATTTATCAAACAATATGCATGCATTCTTGTTCACTATGTCAATCACATACTTAATATTGTACTATTTGAGTTAGTTGCATATGCATACATAAATAATCAACTGAAGAAATGAAAACTTGTAATTAGCATTATTATCTAATGAAACAGAAATATGTTTTTAGTGATAGAATGGCCATTGGTAGCTGATTACAAACACGAGGATATATTGTTTGTTCTTTCCTTTCCTGTGTAACACAGATATTTGGTAAGGATTTAACACTGCAATCTAGATTTCATCCATTTTAAATAACTTTTATAAAGAGAAAACTAGATGAAACTGACCCTTCTCATCCCTGGGTCATTCATGTTGATGAGCTTTGGGAGAAGAAGAATGATCAAAAGGGGAAGCACCATCATGAGAACCTGAGGAATGTGGAGAAAGCAAGTGAATCAATCCTATCTTTTGTCACCTGATTACTATTACAGTATTTAAACTGTCATTCAGACTGACGCCATGTCAGTGGAAGAGTAAGGGGAAAAAATCATTACACCTGCTACCACTCCCCTCGAACATAATTAAGGCAATGCTGACCTAAGGATGAAACTATTTAGAGACAGAGCTGGTTTCTGCCCTAAAGTAGTAGATAGTATGAATGGAGGCCTTGTGGGGAGTCCATGCAAGTTTGCAGCAATTTAAGCTAAGAGGAATACGTAAGCCCTCCTGGAGTCTCTTTCTATCGAGGGTTTTTTGTTTGTTTGCTTGCTTGCTTGCTTGCTTGTTTTTTGACAAAGACATTTTTGGTTTTGAAAATTAGGGTTTTAATGAGAGAAATAAGGGTTTTTACATTATGATCTTAAGGCACACAGGCTTCCTGCTTTATGCCCCAGGGCTCCCTCATGTCTGTGTTACCTTCTGGCTCTCCCTTTTAATTATGCTGTCATAGATAGTCTTGCCAGAGTCCCTGCTTGCACTCAGCGCAAAATGTATACTGTTCTTAACCATTAGTTGACACTAGGCATACCTAACAACCTATGTTTCTCTCTCTCTGTCGAGTTACACATCGATCCTGAGACACCAATGATGCTGACCTCTTCTGCTCCTCGGACCTGCCTGATCAATACTTATGCCCTACTTCTGGCTGGAGTCTCATCACATAGCTCCTGTGGAGGACGGCCCCATGTGGACAGTCGAAAGTCGCACTTGGAAGATGGCTCTGGACACTTACAGTTTTGCTATGATGGCTGAGGACTACAGTTGCCATGAACAGTTTTTACTCAAGTCTCCATCAATGAACTTCAACAAAACAGACTTCATGCTAAAAGTATAATGAATTTCCTGGTTACACAGTTGTACTTTGTGACTATATAGGACACAGTTATAGAAGCAAGTTATTTATAAATCACACTATCTATTATCACCCAGATGAGGATGGGTTCCCTTTTGAGTCTGGTTCCTCTCAAGGTTTCTTCCTCGTGTCGTCCTGAGGGAGTTTTTCCTTGCCACCGTCGCCACAGGCTTGCTCATCAGGGATAAATACATTTATTAGGGACAAAATTAGCTCGTATGTTTAAAGTCTTTAATTTCCTGTAACGCTGCTTTGCGACAATGCCTGTTGTTAAAAGTGTTATACAAATAAACTTGACTTGACTTCCTAAGTGGGCTACAGACTCCAGAATTTCAGTCTAAGTATCTTTCCCTCTTATCACCTAATACTGCATCCTTCCAGAAAACTACGTAATAACAACAAGCTTACCACAGGGTTCATGAAGAAATCAGACCAACCCCATGTGTCTCGTTTTATAAAGTATGAATGATGTCCTGTACATCTCATCTGAACAGGGTAAGGCAACTGCATTACCTCAGATGTCTTGATGTAATTGACTCTTCTGGCACTAAAGATAAGGAAAAGCAGAGGAGCATTATAGCATATTATACTGTAATGTATACACTATAATGCTATAAACAGACACTCTTCCACACTCAGAAGAATTATGCACACTTGCTCAACACTGAAAATAACCCTGAAGTATCTATTTTAACTTTCTTTACTGAAGGCTAAGATGCAATAATAGTAGTGTAGTCTTTATCAAGTGTGTTGGAGCATAAGTAATAATACACAGTGAGAAAATGACTTTTTGAAAGACATTATTAGAAAGTTTCCGAGTGGGAGACATTTCTAGTGTTTTGTCTATTTTTTGTAAATGTAAAAAAACAAACAAAACAACAACAACAACAAAAAAACTATTTTGAACTCATACACATTACTCAGTATGCATTTTTGTATTAACATCGTATTAAAATGTATGTTGTAAAACTAGTACATACATTATTATAAATGGATATTGGGCTTTATGAGAAAATTAGTAATACATTATGTGTTAGGTAAACGTAGTATCCTTGGGTATGTGTTAGATCATGCCTCAGAAAAAAATCTAGTGACTTTTTGAGGTTAGCAACTGTCCTGCATTCAATTATAGAAGTAGAGAGAGCAGGTTCAGTTGATCCAACAACCATGCCACAGTCAAAGTCACTGAGATAATATTTTTCTTCATTCTGATGGTTGATGTGAATATTACATGAAGTTCTTGACCTGTACTTGCATCATTTTATGCATTATGGTGCTGCCACATGTCTGGCTGATTGCATAATTGTATGAATGTGCAGGTATATAGATGGTCCTATTAAAGTGGCAGTGTGTGTATTTACAAGTAATAAAAAACTTTCCTTTGTGTCTGTTTCCCAACTGCTGACTATAACTGCTTCTTTTTGTTTGCACTACATGGTCAAAAGCTAACCATCACACCCACATGTGCTTTCTGAACATTCCATTTGAGATTTAGTCCCCCTTTGCTGTTATAATAACCCCCACTGTTCTGGGAAGGCTTTCCACTAGATGTTGGGAGTGTAACTGTGAGGATTTATGCTCGTTCAATTCAGCCACAAAAACATTCGTGAGATCTGTGCAGGACACCCGAGTTTTTCCACTCCAACCTTGGTAAAAAATGTAACACATTTTGATATACAAATGATCAGGATAATGCAATCCATCCATCATCCATATCGCTTAGCCTACAGAGAACTGGGAGTGGCATGGTGGTATAGTGGTTAGCACTGTCACTTCACAGCAAGAAGGTTCCGGGTTCAAACCTCACGGCTGGTGGGGGCCGATAGAGTTTGCACGTTCTTCCTGTGTCTACGTGGGTTTCCGCTGGGTGCTCTGGTGTCCCCCACAGTCCAAAGACATGCAGATTAGGTAAAATACCCAGCCACTGGGTTTGTACAAGACAGTGCATACTTAGTGCCGGTCCCAAGCCTGGATAGATTTGAAGGCCCAGTGTGAGATTAGTGTGAGCGAAACTGGTTTAATAACCTTCTGAAAATCAAGTCTATACTGTAATCAGCATTCCAATTGTAAATTTTGGTACTGCCTCAAATCTCAAAACCATCAGGTGTAATACACATAAAAATGTACTTGTATATGAGTGAAGGCAGGATGCATGATCAAGGCTGTAGCCTGGATCAACACCCAAGCAACAAACTAGGGCTTCTATAATCATAAGAAGAAGTGAGTCGAAAAATGGAACGAAGAAACAAGGAAAACACGGCTTAGGTTAAAGCACACTGTGAAACAGAAACAGAAGGGTATACTAATGTCGGCTATCTATTTATGGGCAAAACATGGAACAGGTGCACACATTAGGCAAACAAACCAATAACAGGACAGAAGAGGAACCAAAACAAAAGCATGTGGTTTAATATGAAGAAAGCACATGCAAGACAAAGATCAAGCGCAAGCAGCGATTTGAACTGCGCCACGCATTGTGAAAACAGTTGCCACATGATAATGATTGATTAAAAAAAGGACATTAAATAAAACAGAACCTGGGTGGGTGTTCGGGTTTGGGTTAAAAGACGGTTAGACTTGACGTTTGCTTTTTAACGAATAGATTCTTGATGAAGTGTTGTACTATTTTTAATGAATTAAAAAACACAATACAAATATCAAACAGGAAAGCAAAGCAAATTAAGTTTAGATTTGGCAAATTATGTTACAGAGAAGCGGTAATGCAGCAAGCTTTTCATTTTAATTTTGTGCTTTGTTTGGGCATGCTATCTTGTCCATAGCATCTCTGTAAGTAGAGCACTGTTGCAGTAAATTAACTTACTTACAAATCCAATTATCACCACCAGCACTTGGGATGAACAACAGAATGATACAGACGCCATGTCGAAGAGCTTTGTTTCAGAAGCTCCACACACACGTCTTAATTCTCCAAATCAACACACACTGATGAACTGTGCAATACCTGAAAGGACAAATGTGACAGACAGAAGCAGCGTGTTATTATCCTGCACTGTAAATGAGTTTCAGCAAGTAGCAATGAAATATTTACATAAATATCTACTGTATATATCTGTATCTATTTAGTGGGACAGATCATCTGATCTGATCTAAGAACACCATAAAGCTAAAACTGTTCCATTGGAGTTTGTATGAGAGTTAGTACAGCAACCGTCCAAGTCAACTGTTAAAAAATTTATTTTTTGTTTGTTTAAATGAACGGGTTTATAACGGAAATGTTTTGCTGCCATGATGGAAAAAATCCCAATCAGCATCTCATTATTACCAGAAAAGTATGTTGTTATTACAGGAAAACATCATTATTCTGAAAAAAATCTAATTACTAAAAGAAAAATGTCGGTATTAAATAAATAATCTTGATGTTTTGAGAAAAGCATCTTGTTACTCCAAGAAAGCAACTTGTTATTATGAGGAAAGCATCTCATTATTACATGAGTCCAGAGGTTTTCAAAAGTTTTTCAGCAACCTGAAACAAGAGTGCGATTTAAAAAAAAATTAAAAATGACTCGCATATTGTTTTTCTAATTTTGCCATAAATACATGCCATAATCTTTTATTCTATCCACTTTCACTGGATATGAGCAATCATGTGCTCTGATTGGCTACTCTACTACTAGGCTATCAGCTCATATACCGTGAGTAGA
>JAODTV010000003.1:25831108-25842097 GCA_025399955.1 Galeichthys feliceps
ATTTTGAGGGAAAAAATGAATTTAATCCATTTTGGAATAAGGCTGTAACATAACAAAATGTGGAAAAAGTGAAGCACCGTGAATACTTTCTGGATGCACCGTAGATGGGTGTGATGGTCAGGTGTCCACAAACTTTTGGCCATATAGTGTATTAAAACAAGCATTAATATAAATCTGTGGTTTGTCTTGCTGGCAAATTAGTGGCAATTAAAACCTAGAATTCAACAGTGCGGTGGTATAAAGACATATTATATAAGATATTAGATTGTATTTTGTTTGCATCATCTACCGTTATAAGAAAGTGAGTTCAGTCTGAGTTCAGATCACATCTACTTAGTCTCATCTGATCGATTCCCATGCAAGGCCTATTTTATAAACATCATCACAGTCCCAGATGATCTTTCAAACAGAAAATCAGCATTGAGAGACCAATTCCGCCTGAAAGTCTGATTCTGGAAACCCAATTAATAGCGATGAATTCACAGAAGACCCAGAAATACAGTCAGTGTAGCCTTAGGGAAAAATTCAGTCTGGAAACAATCCTGAACAAATGTGTCTACTGTAAAGAGTGCACAGTCAGAAGGGAAGAGCCGTCCTGGGAATCAGATCCATTAACGCTACCGTGACCTAAAACTGACCAGCTGAGCATTAAACTGACCTGAGAGTACGAGCCTGCGCTGCTGTGTATCCCTGTGGCCTCTACACTCATTATGGACTGTGATGGGGTCATAAACATCACGCTCAGA
Source organism: Galeichthys feliceps (assembly GCA_025399955.1). NCBI lineage: Eukaryota > Metazoa > Chordata > Actinopteri > Siluriformes > Ariidae > Galeichthys > Galeichthys feliceps. The sequence continues at coordinate 25,831,855 of JAODTV010000003.1, forward strand.
TGCAGAGCTGACGACAAATTTAGCACTTTCGCAAAAATGAAAGAAAACTTTTTCAGTATGATTCATGTTTCTGGAGAAAAAAAAAAAGAGAGTTTTTCCTACTGAAAATCTAATCAGAGTATGAAAATAGAAAGCAATAGAAAAACATTATTTGCTTTGGCAGGATTCAGTATGAGGACTAAACTAATGTGAGTCAACATGGGCTTGGGAAATTATGGTGTGAAAACAATATTTCTTGCCATATGTGATTTTTACAGACCCCAACCAGTGGGGTACTCAGCACAACAATGACAACAGCAACAACATCCATGGATTAGTGCTTAGGTTTGTCTCTATACTGGTTGAGCAATGACATTCACACTAGCAACTGACAAAGTGCTGACATCGCTTAAGGTTTTTGTTCATTGTGAACATGGAGCCTCCTTTATTGATTGTTGGCACCAATCTATCCATCCTTCCATTAACCATAACTGCTTATCCTGTGCAGGGTCACGGGTAAGCTGGAGCCTATCCCAGCTGACTATGAGCGAGAGGTGTGATACACCCTGGACAGTCGCCAGATCATTTGTTAGCACTAAGCTACTTAATATTGGAATAAACCCCAGAAAAAAGAAGCACTGTTGGCCAAACACCAGCAAGAACCCCAAGTTCACTCAAGTGGTTAAAACTTTAGACTTCTGATCAGAAGGTCATGAGTTCAAATTCCAGGACGAACAAGCTGTCACTGCTGGGCCATTGAGCAATGCCTCCACTTCTTAGTTGTATAAAATGAGATAAATGTAAGTCACTCTGGATAATGGCGTCTTCCAAATGCCATAAATGTAAAGTCATCATTAGGATTGGTGCTTTACTGCATCATAACTAATTCACCTCAAACAGCAGAAAATGTCCATTTCTACTGTAAGGGCAATAATAAAAAAAGTGGACACCAACTGGAAGTGTTACAAACTTGCCTGGAAGAGGACCCAAGTTTATTTCACCCCCACGTACAGTGAGGCAGAGGGTAAGGGTATTTAAAAAAAAAATAAAAAATCCCCAAGGATCACTGTTGGTGAATTACAAGAAAAAGTTCAATTTTGGTGTTTCCAAGTCTCCAAAACCACCATCAGACGCCACCTCCATGCCAACAGATTATTTGGATGGTATATCAGAAAAAAACCTTTTCTGTCAGTTAACCACAAACATAAGCGCCTGAAGTTTGCGAAACGCTACTACAACTTTGACTGGAACCGTGTTCTGTGGTCTGATGAAACAAAAATAGAGCTTTCTGGCAATAAACACTGAAGGTGGGTTTGGCGTAAAAAGAAGGATGGCTATAATGAAAAGAACCCGATCCCAACTGTAAAACATGGTGGAGGTTCTGTGATATTTTGGGGCTGTTTTTCCTCCAAAGGCCCTGGAAACCTTGTGAGGGTCCACGGCATCATGGACTCCATGAAACACCAGGACATTTTAAATCAAAATCTGGCTGCCTCTGCCAGGAAACTAAAACCGGGTCATTGTTGGATCTTCCAGCAGGACAATGATCCGAAGCATATGTCCAAATCAACACTAAAATGGTTACTGAGCACAGAATCAAGCTTCTGTCATGGCCATCTCAGTCCCCTGACCTGAACCCCATTGAAAACCTGTGGGGTGAGCTGAAGAGGAGAGAGCACAAGAAAGAGCCGAGGACTCTGGATGATGTGGAGAGATTGTATAAAGAAGAATGATCTCAGATGCCCTGCTCTGTATCTCCAACCTTATAAAATGTTACAGGAGAGACTCGGTGCTGTTTTACTGGCAAAGGAGGTTGTACAAAGTATTAAATGCAGGGGTGCCAATAATAGTGGCACATGTTTTTGTTGAAAATAATCATTTCTGGATGAGGGATTTGTTGAATAAATTTATTTCAATTAAAGGTTGGATTTGTTTCATTTTTTCAGTGTGAGATGAATCTAATCTTTACAAGGGGTGCCAATAATCATGGAGGGCTCTGTAAATACCTGTTTAATATGCATAATGTTTGAAAAAATGTAATACAAATGCTGCTTTCATGCTGTTAGTTATGTTTTCACAAACAACAACAAAAACAACAACAACAACAACAATAAGACAGTTGTACTCAGAAGTAGTGTTTTATTTGGCATACAGGAAATGCACAATATCTATTGCACAGGATAAGTGCCGTCTATAATGATGATGTACTCCGTGTGGGTTTATGCTGCTTTCCTCATGTACCAGAGTGAGAGTTTCTTGTGAACACACCATTCATACAATCTCAAAGCCTCAGTGCTTTCCTGATCGTGTCACTATTACCACTTTTAGAAGCAAGTGCTTCTAAAAATAGAACAAGAGCGCTCTGAGAGTACAATATCCCCCGCTGGCAACTATATCTATACTATAAGTGCTTAATACACCCTCATGAAATTGTCAGAGTACAAGTTTGGTAATCAAGGGCCATAACTCTAGTAAGATCTGACTGACTTGAACGAAATTGCAATATGTGTATTACCGACATATAACAAAGAATCCTGTCAAGTTTCGTGAAATTCCTCCAAAATTTGTGAGAGGAGTTGATTTCAGAAGGTGAGTACCCTTCCCGGGACGGATGGATGGACATCGCCATGACATAATCCCCCTTCAGGCCTTTCGGCAAGCGGGGGATAAAAAACCAAAATAGAGTGTTTTAGGAAGGTGTTGGTCCGCCACAAGTGACCAGAACAGCTTTAGTGTGCCTGAGGACAAATTCTACATGACTCAGAAACTGGATTGGAATGATGAACACCACTCTTTGAAAAGATATTTCCTCAGTCGTTTTCATGATGGTAATGGAGAGTGTAGGTGTTAACATCTACTGGTGGATCTGGTGACTGTGATGACCATAGCACAGATGTATTCAAACCTTTCTCCACCCCACTTCAGTATTTTTGAGGCATACCCACAGTTTGAATACCTCTGCCACAGCATATGAGACTTACTCATGTGATTTCATACTGTATATGAGGCTTATGATGTCATACTCGTTAAACCATTCTGTGAGCCCTCATGCGCTGTTGATGAGGACCCGGACATCCTGCTAGAGACTATTCCCATCAATATTACATCTCTTCTTCATAAAGGTCACTAGTCAGAAGACGATTGAATTGATTTGCAGTAACTCTTTCCTCTAAGGGGACAAATGGACCAAAATCAAGCTAGTAGAACACAGTCAAATGTCCCAATCACACAACAGAGCCACCGCTCTTTGCTTTAATTTGTCACCCATCTGTACATCTCTCTTTTACCTGAACATGTGTTTGTCTTCCATTTCACATGGACATTTTATCAAAAAATGGTGCATTAAATTTGTATATCATTTTCTATACAACTTGCTGAGAAGTGAAAAGCAAAACCTTTAAAAACCACTTTTCACTGTTAGCGGACATCCTAAACAGCTCAATTTCTTAATAATATACCAGAAATACACAGTCTGGCTACCCATCCAATATGAACACAAACACAAATTTTATATATATATAAAACTTTAAAATAGACAGGAGTGTTTTACTGGGGATTGCGCCACTCGTATTTTTCATACAAGCTATATCCGGGACATCGAGAACAGCAACCATGACACATTTTTCAATATTTCACTTTGAGGAAATCCATGAATTGTTTTGATAAATTTGGGTACTTTTTGTTTGTGAATGTGTCGATATAATAAAAAGAAAATCAGCCGTTGGTTCGAAGATATGAAGTTTATCTTCTCATGTTGAAAAACTCGCATTGTTCATACAAAATACATCGTGGAACTGAGCGACATATTTCCTGATATTTCACTCCGATGACGTCACTCCCAGTGTTTTCCCGCTGATTAGATGCGCATTGTCAAAATGGTGAACCAGTTCAAAATTAAAATTCTTTTGATTAACTTGCGTATTTTTTGCGGATGTGTCTATATAATATGAAGAAAATTACACGGTGGTGCGAAGATATGAAGTTTATCTTCTCATGTTGAAAAATATATCACTCGTTCGCTTCGCTCACTCATGAAATATACATTCACCACTCGAAGATAAACTTCATATCTTCGCGCCACCGTGTAATATTTTTAATATATAATTTTTTTCCTGGACTAATTCAGAAAAGCCCTGCTTCTAGGATCCATACTGAGTCATTTGCCAATTATAATTAACTGTTAAAAGCCTGTATTTTGGACCAAATGCAGTGATTCATAAAATAGGAGAATAATATTTATGACTAAATAACACAGATTTCCAGAAAAATTTTGAATCTACTAAAATCGCACTATTTTTCAATCATTTTATTAGGTCATCTTTTTTTTCTGTATGAAGAAAGCTGAAGAGGCACAAAAAACACAAACACTCAAGTCAACTCCCACAAAAGAAGTGAAATTTATCATTTAAGTTGCAGTTAGACATGCAGAAAGAGAAACAACTCAACAAAGACAAAAGAAATTACGACAAGGCCCAAAGCAAACCAAGACAAATGAGTTAATCACAGGTGTACATGAGGCACACCAAAAGCATGCAACGGGCGAAGGACGGCCACGGCAGCTTACGTAAGCTCGGGTTTGTCCATGTCCCAGGCTCTCCTCCACTGGCCCTGGGAGTTTTTGTGGCGAGCCACACGCTCTCGGTCGATTACTTCCCTCTCTTTTTTCCAGCGCAGGTACTCCAGTTGCTCTTCACTGGACGTGGGGACACTGAGATCAGTCAGCACTTCGGTTTGCTAAAGAGGGTGAAGGAAAAGACAACAATAAAATATAGCATATAAGAAAATGATGTCTAAACAATTTGATTCACACAGACACCCATGATTGGCTAGCATCACTATGACTGATAGGGGAGAGAGAGAGCATGCCACCCCTCACTACCTGAGAGCATGGCCAATTTTGCTCTCTTGGACTCCTGGCCATGGATGGCTATGGCATCATCGGTATTTGACCTTGAGCTCTCCTTACGAAAGGGTGAATGTTTTTTTTGTGTCAGTGTGCATCTTATGGACTCATGCAACAAAGTGACATTGTTTTAAATGTGCTTTATAAATAAAATTGACTTGCTTACTTCAAAAGCTTAAGAAATACATTGCATGTGAGAACGTACTTGGCAATAAACTTGATTCTGATTAAGTTTCTCCTGGTTGTGAATATATTCACGGCAATCTCCCTTACTCTTTTTTAACACATAATAAAGCAATCATTTTGACATCTTCTCCATGGTAAAAATCAGCTGTATTATTATAAAAACTCAAACACGATTTTTCACTGCATGAGCGCACACTTTTTATCTAAATAGCTGAATTTCAGGAAGGTGATACATAACAACTCGTACTGCTGTACTGCCTTTAATTCTGCCTAGTGGGACCTGAGCAGGGTTAGTTTTGTTCTAAGAGAAATCAGCTGAGGGTAAACAGGAAGTACTGTACTCCTATGAGGACAGCAAAAAAGCATGACGTTCATGACAGCAATGTGCTTTTCCCTCAGGAGCAGAGCCATTAGGTCATTTGCGTTTGGCATGGACCTGAGTCAGAAACAGCTTCCTCGACTCTTAATAGTCATTTGTAGCCATAAAAATAAATTACATACCAATCTATATTTAATACATTTATTTTATTTTATCTCAATGTTAGTACAACAAAAATGGAACACAGAAGTATGACTACAGGCTGCTTCACACTGTCTTGAAAGACAATTTGCACTTCTGTCATTTCACACCAATATCAAGCTGTAGGTTCAGACCAAGAAGACTTGCAGGCATCATTTGGCAGTGCCTCAATAACAACAAGCCAAAATATTTAGGTTTGTTATGAACAAGGCAAGCATGCAGAGTAACACAATTCCACAACATAACAAAACTCCATGATCTAGGAACATCTGGAATTACTGACTTGTAATTTGTTCCCCACGTTCCACCAGCACCATAATAAAGGAATAAAACATTTCTCCTTGTCGAGTTCACAACATTAACATCTTCATCTTCTTTGCACTTGCATTCTACACAGTAATCCATCACTCTGAGGCCTGTTATCAATATAATTAGTAGGTTAATTTAGGGAAATAGTTTTAATCTACATTTTAAATAAGTCTTAAGTGACGCTTTTATTGTAGTTTTTCTAAAAATTGTTTTGGCACAGTCCTCAAAAGACAAGCACTGTTTTTAAAGCATTGTGTGACCTACCTACTTTGGTTGTACAGTTTTCACAGAGCTACACACATTCCTTATTGTGTTCAGACAGAATTCTGACGTTTCAGCACTTTCCAGCAAATACTAAGTACATCTGTCGTCAGTTGTGACAGTGATGCACTGTATAAGCATTGGTATCAAAACTAATAAAGATGCTTTTCTGTTGAATTTGATTACTCTTGCATGCAAATGATCACTATGGTCATTGTCGAAATCTTAACATGCAAAATAGTACTACCAATAGGCAAAGCTGTTAAATACATCTTATAATGAATAACCATTAGTCATCTGGTATTGCTATGTAAGAATGATAGGGATCATGGATGGACAGGAATGACTTACAAAAATATATAGTAGTCTAAGATAATGTTAGCTTTTACTATACAAACCTAATAGGAGTACGATTTGTCACACACCCATGACCTTTGATGGATTTTCTCCCACCCTACGTCCTTTTCCTCAACCCCATCGAGGAATTTTTCTCTGCCTGGATTATGGAAAGTTTATGACCATCGGTCCTATGGCAACATGTCACTGCTGAAAGTGATGGATGCTGCATTGGTGCGAATTGGACGAAATGCTTTGCGCAGACCAGCATGAACAACACAATGAAGTGTAGCATGAAATGTAATTATCAGTTACTGTATTTTATAATAATTTCATATTATTTCAATATCCAGTCATTCTTACATGCATTACTGCACTGCTGTTAACGAGCATCACATGTATAATGCTTCATAAATATACAATAAATACATATTTATTTAAATAAGCTGCAAGGCTCGAGTTGACAGTTATACTATTGTAATCAAGCAGCTACAGAGAAACTTCATTATCATCATAGTACAGTGTCCTCAATGAGAACAAATGGTCATTGAAACTTTCCTATTAATACTGGACTTTCGCATTTTGAAAGTCTTTACTTCAACAATAATAAACGGGCATTTTATTTTGGCTCTGATGAATTCTTTGCTGGATTAATTAATTTTGAATCACAAGTAAAAAAAAAAATTTTCAAACTTCTCTTTCTAGCTGACGGTGTTTAATGTTTTGCAAGAGAAATATTCTGTTGTGCTGCTTGGTTTAACTGATATAGTTACACACTTACAGATTTAAACATTTTGAAAATGGTTCAAAAAACATGCCAAAGCACTTGAGAAAAACTGCAAGAGGAAAACTTTCAAAAATGCATTAACATCAAGCTTTACATGTGCCCTTTTAATAAAACTTTTGTGGGTTGAATAACTGGCCACAAAGTTTCAATATCTGATACGATCAATAAATTGCTGAAGGAAATTTTGGAATGGGTAGAAAATTCTGCTCACCCCATTATCTGCTGGTCATTGTGGAAAATACATGAATGAAACTCTGTGTGCATTGAGATAGTGTACTGGAAGCTCTCCAATATTGACAATCCTTCTGGGGTTTAATCCAGTTTCACAGGGAGAACTTGATAGCCTCGCTTCTCAAGGCCATGTTGACTACAACAATAAGTTTGGTTTATGAATCTGTTCCCTTAGAAGAAGGCTTTATCACATATATATTACAGCACAGTAAAATTATTTTCTTCGCATTTCCCAGCTTGTTAGGAAGCTGGGGTCAGGACGGAGGGTCAGCGATGATATGGCGCCCCTGGAGCAGAGAGGGTTAAGGGCCTTGGCTCAACGGCCCAACAGTGGCAGCTTGGCGGTGCTGGGACTTAAACTCCAGAAATACTGATCTGTAACCCAGAGAATTAACTGCCTCCTTGGGAAAGTTCTTAAGTAGACTATAGATTCCACTTACTGAACGACAGACGGACATTGACAATGACAGGCGGACGTTGACGGAAGTTGACTAAATGACAGATGGACATTGACCGAATGACAGACAGGCAGACGTTGACTGACCGACACTGACTGATTTTCTGTTAATGCTTCATATTTCCCTAAGTCACTTTAGAAATAACCTACAGTTATCACTGTAAAATATCCACACATTTTCATGGCATGCTGAGTGTGCGTGATCTGCAGTGCCCCCTGTCTGCCTGTGTAATTTAAAATCAGTTCAAATCTGACCCTAGATCAGTTTCCCTGCAGTTTTGTACACTTCTATATGCACACATCAACCATGTAAGTCTTGCATAATCTTCATTTTAAAATAGTAACTAGTATAAATGGCACTTTTAACATTGAAAGTGATTCCCCAGAGGTTGTGTATGTGGTAGGTGCTGGTCTCATCTAAAACTAGTCCCAAAGGATGCTTGGGAGGCATGGTGCTGAACACAATACATAATGAATAAAGCCATGATTAACAGCTGTGTTTTTGCGAACAGGGTTCCCTTGTTGTTTCAATCAGTAAGTGATTCCTTGTAAATCAGTTTTCAGCACCAAACATGAAAACCAAAATCCCTGCTTATTGAAGATCTCACAGTGAGTATACATTTAATTAGCATTAATCATTATTACAAGTAGAAGAGTATTATTTATGATGCCTCAATATCTGTAATGGTTAATAAATCATATAAATTAATTTCATCACTAAGACAGAGGGAAAAGCTTCTTTAAATGTGGTGTAATCAAATATTTTTCAACTGCAATTAAACTTCCCTTCTGTCAGTAGCAGTGCACGTGTCTGTGACAGATGTAATATAGAGAAAAATGAGCAAAAATTTTAGAAAAACAGCAAAAGCATTATCTAACGTCAGCTTTCGTCAATGTCAGCTCAACATTTCACCCTGTAATCCTGTAGCAGCGCACACTCCGGCATCAGATCAAATTTGAACTTTAACTGCCACAAAGTTTTGGAGTGAAAATCTCAGTGGATTGACAAATGTCATGTGATCACACTGGCAGTGCATATTCATATTAATCTGACATTCAGCACAGATATTTGCTTGTTTTGGTTCCCAAAACTCCAACACAAATAAATGTTACATGCAAGAGTAATATGAAATATGTATAATGCAACGAAGAAATCCTGCAAAAGGGTGCAACATGTCCCGTATGATCTTGTCATGAGGTTTGTGTTAATGTTTTATTAGAAAAGCATGTCCTCTTTTTCTTCAATCTTCTACTCTAATAGACTGAATTTAAAACACTGCACAACAGCACTGAGAAACAAACTTAATACAGAAGCATGACGTGTGATGCCAAGCTCAAAGTTTCCTAACGCTGTTCCACTATTAGCTAGCAAAGGGATGGGGGGAAGGAGAGAGAGAGAGAGAGAGACACACCTTACCTGGGGATAGGGCTTATGTTCAGTGAATCCATGATGAGCACTCTCAACTCGACACTTTCTTTCCTGCTTCTTTCCAACCTGAAGATCAAGGTATTTATAAAAAATTTAAAAAAAATTAAAAAGTAACAGCAAACAGATAAACTTTACAAAACATATACACTTATATTTCATGTAAATATGAATATTCACTGACATTAAAATAAGTTTTACTATATATAAACATGCATAACCGAATTTACATTACACAAATATGCTAGGAATCATTTTACACTAATTCAGCTTAAATTACTTTCTACAGAATTTCACTTCAACATGCATTTAAATTGTGTGCAAGTTCAACAAATAAATTCAACACAACACACAAAAGACACAACCAAGAGACATGAGGGTTAAAAGTGCACTTTGGGTTCGGGATTATACTGCCCTCAACTGGACAAAGTCAGTTGTTTCAGTATCAAGGTAGACAAAATATAGGTTGACAAATGCTGCAGTGACAGAAGTGAACAAAAATTTGTGTTTACCTTTGGTGCATCCATGAAATACACACACAGCAACATTTTCTAAATTATATTTTTAATATAGTAATACAATCATACCACTTTAACCATTGAAAATTTAAATGTCAAATGGATTTTCCATTTGCGTTTTTGGACAAAAATATGAAACAGAGTTTGAACTATATCTCAAACTACAGTATGGACATTTATTAAGGGAAACAACTGTAAATACATGTATAAATTAAAGCTGTACTGCCTTTCAGATTTTTCAAGTATACAGTGGATATAAAAAGTGTACACACCCCGTTAAAATGATAGGGTTTTCTGATGTAAAAAAATGAGACCACGATAAATAATTTC
>JAODTV010000003.1:26878363-26890326 GCA_025399955.1 Galeichthys feliceps
AAACATCCACTTTCAAAGCTGCTTCATAGTAACGAGTAACGAGGACCTTGATAGAAATGTAGTGGAATGAAAAGTACGATATTTGTCTTTCAGATGTAGTGAAGTTAAAGTCATAAGTTTCCAAAAAAAATAATACTCAAGTACAGATACTCAAAAAGTGTACTTAAGTACAGTACTCAAGTAAATGTACTTCATTGCTGTCCACCTCTGTGATTGTGAACGTGACTGAGTGTTGTGACTGGGTGTTGTAGTCCGTAGTGGCTATGTTTGTAGGCCACAATGTGTCCTGGGAACCAGAGTCCGGCACAGATTCCAGTGCTGACATGACAGTGTTTATTTTATCTGTTCATAATTACTTTTAATGTTGTGGAACGTTTCGCAAATTTCACCATTTATGATATAACTACTATAAACAATCATTCCTGACCACCCTCTTTTTTTTTTCCTTTCTCTTGCACATACATTCAGCTGTCATGTTTCAGACAAACCACAAACCTCTTCATCCTAATGACTGTCTTGTGTCAGGAAACTTAAAGTAAGACCTTTACCTTTGAATGCTACAAAGTGCTGACACTGGAGACTCACTCTGAAAAAGTTAAACACTCAAGAACAGTTCACCATGACAACAACTACTACATGTTTTTAAAAGCCATATATGGTGAGCATCTGCTAAACAAGTTCCTGTGTAAGTTGTTGCTATTTAACAATTATTTGCCAAAGGCGAGGTGAATATCGGTGATTATTATACGTACAATGTATAATAAATGCAATAAAAACATGTATTCTATTCCCTTCTAGTGGGTTTCATTCATTTGGTTTGATAGCATGCAATATTGTTATCATTTCGCTTATCCTACATGTATTACGCCACTCTACTCAATGGAGAATGAGCGTTGAATATTGTTACGATATTGCACGTTGTCAAGACAACACGACATCACAGGTCGGTGCGCGAATATCCAATGAGAAACTTTTCTGCTGCGCATGCGCACAATCATTTCTGTGTTTGCCGGGAAAGAGAAAGGCGCGTTGAACACCCGAAAGGCTACCAAAACTTAATTAGATATTCTTCACGCATATTTACAAGAGAAAAACATACCAATGGACATCAAACAACAGGAAAAGAGACACGTCAGAGACGTAAAACTTCTGCGCTAGCAAGCGACTGTGACAATTTGTAAACAAACATGGCCACCAGGTTTGCTTTGTTAAATATGTAAGATTTTGAGAGAATTTTGAAAGAGAAAGACGCGTTGAACACCCTAAAGGAATGTGTATGTATAATAATAATAATAATAATAATAATAATAATAATAATAATAGCTGGCTTTTTTTTGTGGTGTATCAGATATATTCCATTCAGCTAGCATGATATTGAACTCATCTTTGACTCGTTCAATATCATGCTTGCTGAATGGAATATATCTGATATACCACTCAACACCAATCAATATTATTAAAATGTAAGAATAATTATATTCCATGACACACAATAAAAATGTTGGACAATTATTGTGATATGAAAATGTAACATGCTATTGAACAAGTCGAAGAAGAGTTCAATATCATGCTAGCTGAATGGAATATATCTGATATACCACTCAACGCCAGCCAATATTATTTAAATATGTTGCTCAGATCTGCGATGTATTTCGTATGAAAAATGCGAGTTTTTCAACACAATAAGATAAACTTCATATCTTCAAGCCAACATGTGATTTTCTTTTTATTATATTGACACACTCACAAATAAAAAGTACACAAGTTAATCAAAACAATTCATAGATATCTCCACGAGTGACATATTGAAAAAAAAAGTCACTCGATGTCCAGGATGTAGTTCAGATGAAAAATATGAGTAGTGTATTTCCCAGTAAAACACTTGGGTCTATATAATAAATTATAGCATGTGATTTAATTATTGTTCTTAAAGATGACATTTGGTTTAACTTGAGTAACTGCTTTATCCTGCTCAGGCAGTGCATACAGATCCTATTGCAGGAACACTGGGCACAAAGCAGGAATACACCCTGGACAGAAGGCCAGTCTATTGCCATGACACACATACAGTATGCATGTTTACTCATTTACACCTTGAGGTAATTTAGACCAGCCAGTCCACCACTCAGCATGCTACTGGGAGGTCTGAGGAAACTGGAGAACTCAGAGGAAAGTGATGCAGACACATGAAAAACGTTGAATAGAAAATAAACCTGTGAGGTAGCAATGCTGATGGCTGCAACCACACTTATTGCACTGAAGGTCAACACTCACATAATGAAATATAGGCACAAAATGTTTGATCATGTATGAGTCCAATGTCATGTTTATTTAATTGCACTCATACTTGTGAAAATGCTCCAATAGCAACATCCTCGACCGTGGACATTTGTGGCATGTGACGTAAGTCCACACTGCCATGTAAATAAATGGACAACAGATGAGAACAAATGTAGGAGAGTGTATACTTGATACTGGAAGTAACAGCTCTTATACAGTATATTGTTATTGATGATGATGATGATGATTAGCCATCAGTGATTTACAACAAGGGATCTTGATGCAGTGAAGACAATGAAACATACTTTATCTACAATACAGAAGCACTTTTCCCAGTTGAAACAATACCTGCTCTCCATTGCAACCCTACTCCATCCAAGGTAACTAATGTAGCTAGTGAATGCACTACATTTAAAATCAACTAAATAGAGCTCTGTGTCTCATGGAGGCGGCTTGTACATCAGCAGAGAATGGGACAGGGATTCGGTGCTAGTCTCTGTTCATAATTCACGGAATTCACTTCCGTGTTCATAACCGGAGTTTACATGCCCCCCAAGTTGTAGTATTGTAACACCATGGTCCTGGAGAAACGTAATTTCGCTTTAACTATGTACTTGTATATGGTTGAAATGACACAATAAATACCTTGAATACCTTGAACTAGCTGACGTTATAAAGCATGAATCTAGTATCCTACGTGCAGGAACATGTACAAGTGCACTGTTCATATCCACTACGTAAATAGAGCTAGAAATGTTCTATGATGCTTAATACTGTACTAAGAATCTGCAGGAGGGCAGCATCCAAGATCTTCTCAGGATTATGGATAGGCATCACGTATCCAGTGTTTTCATGACAGCTCCCTGGCTATGGCTCTGCTGATGTGAATATGCATAACAAGGAATTTAGCTACATATCACCCTGGCCAAGTTATTGCAATTTGATGTATTAATTGTGTGCTGCCATGACAGGAGATTCTCATTTCTTCTGAGAAAATAATGCTCAGCACCCAGAAGCCATGCAGTTATGCCTTTTCATTAAAGCTTAATGAAAACTTAATTGCATCACTTTATTTGTCAGTGCACCAGAGCATCATGGTGGTCATTGATATTCTGTACATAGTACCATGTAAAATAGCTGGTGGTGTTGTATGTGCCACGTCACATACTCCGTATTTGTCTAGCATAGATGCAGATTATCTGATATATGAAGAATTTAAATGTAAATGGTCCATATTTAAATGTAACAAATTTGTGACACTGACCATGTTTACTGCTTTGTACAAAAGGCCAGATTAATCTCTTCTGTTGAAGCATGTGTTCAGATGCCATGCTGATGGAGTTGATCTAAAATGAATAAGGTTTTGCACAAACTTGTGGAGTCCATGCCAGCTCAAGTGCACACTGTCTTTAAAGCAAAAAGGGGATGTACCAAATACTAAGAAAGTCTGAAATTCATGTAAACACTTCAGAGATTCTACTTTTCACTCGTTGTTAAATTAGAAAAGAATGCAAAATAGAAGTATTTTGACTAGTGGTGTCAGACTTTCGGACCCCACTGTATACAAATAGGATGTGCACTTGTGCATTTTTTATTTAATTTTTTTTAAAATATATTTTATTTTGCCCACCTATGGCATCAGGGGTTTGCATTGTGACTGTGATCATGCAGGAAGCAAGTGGGATGGTTTTAGTTTCAAATGGGTGAGCGGTTAGATATGCAGCTTGTGTGCACAAGTGACCAGTCACACATGAGACTTGAAGATAAAGAAAGACCATGTTCATAAATGTGTCTGTGATTTTCTGCACAATTCATTTAGCATTCATTCCTCTTCAGTAACTGCCTCGTCAGAGTCACAGTGATTTAAATTAGGCTACTAATTGGTTTATAGTATAAACAAAAATAATATCAGATTGAGATTATTAAAGAACGGTCCTGTGCACATGTCTTGAGTGATGGAGCTGAGGTTGAGGAACTGTCAGAGCTAGTATTTTCAGATATGAATATTTTTAGCATGAAACAGATCAAAACAGAAACAGATACATATGCAGATATTTATGTTGCATTGCACCCCTAATGTAAAGTATGAAGGGTTTTTTTTTTTTCTATCTAGAGTGTATGCTCAGTTTATTTACAGTATTTGCTGACTTCCAGATGTCAGTCTTAAGGGTACCAAACCATTCATATTCTCTAACAATTAATAAGACTTCTAATAAGAACTGTGCAAACCTATGCCAGAAAGAAGACATCATATTACCATTGTATTAATGCAGCCACTATTTGATTGAAATCCTTATCATTTCTGCACCATGACTGTATGCAGTAAAATTTTTCAAAAGGACAGTAACAAACAAGTTGAGGCCAAAACACATGCGTGCATATATGACCATATGTTAAAAAAACGGGGGAAAAAAACGTTTGGGCTTCTCTTTAGAACCGAATATGCAAATCAACAAAACAACTTTCTTTAGTAGCATTTTGAATAGGAACTGCTAAGGCTTTAAGTGCTCAATCTGTTATAGTACGTGAAAAACATCCTGCTAAATGAATTAAGCATTCATGGGGTTGTGACATTTTTGGATGTACTATCTCAGTGTTTACAGAGTGGCTCTTGTCTTTTCACTACACTTTGCTGCAGGGAGCTGGCACAACATCTTGTGCTAACTGTAGGCTTTAGCTTAGTTCACACTGGGAGAGGCTTTTTGGAGTGGAGCCCCGGGTTTACAGTAGGGGAGCATGACACCATGCTTCTACATTAACCTGTGAAAAACACCATGGCAGCTACAGCCTGCCTTACATTACACACGGCATTAAAATATGTTCATGTTGCTTTACAGTGGAACCATGCAGTGTTTCAGTGTGCTGCTGAGATATGGAGCACGGTGGCATTATTTTCATTATTTGCTTGTGTTAACATGAAAAACAACAATGGCTTAATTAAAAAAAAAAAAAAAACCCACAATGCTAATAAAATATGTGGAACCTGTTTTGCTGTACAAAATTACCTGAAAATCAACATTTACTCATTATTTATTAAACTACCTATAATTAGGGCCTGAAATTCACTCCACCTATTACTTCAGAAATTCAGTAAATGATGGTAACTGAGTAAACATTTTGGTGCAAGATGCGTGTGGATTGCTGTACCATTCTTTTTTTTTGTCTTCAGAGGTTTTTCTTATAAACCTGACACATATTCTAGATAACACTGACACAACTTATGAATCAGCTAAAATTTGTCATCTTTGTTTAGTGCTCCGAGACAGAATGAGCTGGAAAATAGGAATGCATTTTGACAGTCATGATCATTGCCTGATATCAAAATTCAATGCCAGTGAGAGTGAAGTAATGACTGCTGATTGGGGTTAGGTTGCACATACAAAATGTACTGATATCAAATGAAAGAAGTGTGTTGTGTCTTATTATGAAAAAAAGTATGTATTATAGGACATTAAAATCACCCTGCCTTCATATTATATATCTGTTGGCCAATTGGCCTGTCAGTTGCCAACCTCTTACGAGGCTGGCTGCATCTATTGAGAGCACACTTCATCTACTGACAGCTTGCTAGGCCTGTCACAGCTTCCCAGACAAACAACCATTCAAACACACATTCACACCCATGGGCAATTTAGAGTAGACAGTTAACCTAACTGCATGTCTTTGGACTGTGGGGGAAACCAAAGCACTCGGAGGAATCCCACGCAGACACAGGGAGAACATGCAAACTCCACACAGAAAGGCCCCCGTCGACCGCTGGGCTCGAACCCAGAAGCTTCTTGCTGTGAGGCGACAGCTTTAACCACTGCTTTCATATATCCCAGCTTTATGCTAGCTTCATACTTTGTTGATCCCTAGCTGTATGGTAGCTTTTGAACTATGTATACTCCAGCTTTATGCTAGCTCTTTGAATTGTTTACATAAATACTATGTACTTGAATGTACTTGAAATTCACTATATGGCCAAAGGTATGTGGACACCTGGTCATCACACCTATATGCATTTGGTGAACATCTCATTCTGAAAACATGGGCATTAATATAGAGTTGATCCTGCCTTTCCTGCTAGAACAGCCACCAGTCTTCTGTGAAGGCTTTCCACTACATTTTGGAATGTTGCTATGGGGATTTGTGCTCATTCAGCCACACGAGCATTAGTGAGGTCAGGCACCAATGTCGGGTGAGGAGGTTTGGCATGTATTCAGTGTTATAATTCAACCCAAAGGTGGTAATTGAGGTTGAGGTCAAGGCTCTGTGAAGCCCACTTGAATTCTTCCACAACAACCTTGGCAAACCATGTCTTCATGGACCTCGCTTTATGCACAGGGCATTGTTATGCTGAAACAGGTTTGGACTAGGCCCCTTTGTTTCAATGATGGAAAATCATAATGTACAAAGACATCCTAGACAATCATGCGCCTCCAAATTTGTGGCATGGCTTGGGAAAGACCCATATATGGGGTTCATATTCAGGTATCCACATACTTTTGGCCATATAATATAGTGAACTGATATAGTTGCACTCTGTTAATACCAGATTATTAATTGTGATAATTGTGCACTTTATTGCTGCCAGGAAATTGTAGTAGTGTGTGCCTTTACTTTTGAGAATCATGCCATTTCTCCTTTGTTTGTCTCAGATAGGAAGAAAGGGAAGATGTGTATAGTATTTTTTGTTTGTTCTTGTTTGGTGTTAAGGAAGGTACGTTTAAAAAAAATCTCAGTTAGCAATCTGTTGTTTACTATTTTGCCATTACTCACCCCAATACTAACTGTCCAGCTTCTTTTTCTATATGTTTCAAAACATTCATATTTAACTGACAAATCTGGTGGCTATGACCCTCACTTTTATGACTCTCAATTGTAGTGCCTGTCTCCAGTTCCTCATTTTCATCCCATCCAAAGTCGGTACACTGATGCCGAAACCCGGAAGTGAGGAACAAACACCGCCATGGATTCCGAATCAGAGAGATCCTCCAGGCATTCACCAATGACCTCCAGCACCAAGCACTCGTCGTGCTGTCCATAGATCAGGGGCAGTGCTTCCGGGTTCTGCTCGAGGCCCAGGACGAGGTGGTCTGGAGCTTGGTCTAGTCAGCAGGTGCTCCAGCAGTCGTTCCTGCATCCAGCTGGTCAAGATGGGGCCGCAGGATGACCCCAAAGCATTCCTTGAGCTGTTCGAATGTGTCGCAAAGGCGAGCTTGTGGCCAACCTCACAGTGGGCAGCTCGCCTATTGCTGCTCCTGTCGGAGGAAACACAGCTCACAGCTCGGCAGCTCCTGGCCACCATCATGCTGGAGTACCCTGACCTGAAGCGGGCCATACTGTAGTGGGTCAGCTGTGGCCCAGATGATCAGCGCCAGCGCTTCCACTTGCTGGGATACGTCAAAGTCGGCCAGCCATTTGCATTCGCACAACAGCTCTGGGACGCCTGCCGATGGTGGCTGCTGGCAGGCGAGTGTGATGTCAAGACCATCATCGATCGAGTGACACTGGAGCAGTTCGTTGCCTAACTGCCGAGTGAGATATCAACATGGATCCAGTGTCACTGAGCAGCGTCACTCTAGAATGCAGTCCGGTTGGCAGAGGACCACCTGATGGTGTTTCTGGGAGCAGGCGCTCCTGCAGCTTCTCTTCCACTCTCTCTCTCTCTCTCTCACTTTCTCCCCTCCCTCTCCCTTTTGCTCTCCCTCTCCTCGCCCCTCCCCTACCCCAGCCCCATGGAAACGGGGGCCAGTTCCCCCAAAACCTGCTCCCCGCACTCGTGTCTGTCTTCATGTTTCCTCCCTCCCATCTCCTTCTGTGTTTGTGCTGCAGTTAACTACCATCTCTCTCTCTCTCCAAAAGTGGACTCATCCATGCCCACCAGAACTGGGAGCGAGTCCAGGCAGGTCTGCTGGTGCGGCGGGAAGGCTGGGATTTCCCGGAATCAGCACTTCCACAAGGAGGCAGGGATTCTGATTCACATTCCTGATGTGCTACGGGCATCCCTGATTGAGCAGGAATGTACCGAGTCTGAATACCGAGTGAGTATTCAAGGTGGTACACATCAGGCTTTGGTGGATTAGGGTTGTAATCAGACCTCCATGCATCAAAGCCTGATTCAATGTGGGGCACTTGAAAATGCACGATTGGTGAAGGTGAGGTGTGTACACGGGGACGTTCACAAATATCCGCTAATGCCCATCACTATTCATTTCCAGGGAGAAAAGCATAGTGTGGAGGCAGAGGTTAGTCCGAGTCTCACTCATCCACTTATCCTGGGAACAGATTGGCTGGGGTTTAAAACATTATTGAAAGAGTTAGTAGTGTGTGGGTCCTGCAGTAGTACACCACGGGGGGAATCCCACCACAATGTTAGTTGGGGAGGCGGTCCCAGGGCCGTCTGCATCAGCTCCACGTCATGATGACACGGAGAGTAGGGAGTAGGGAGGGCCCCACCCCTCTTCTCTCTCTGGGAAATCCCTCAGGGGGATCTGCACAAAGGTATCGTTTTGTGTTAGTCATAGTGGATTATGCAACAGGATACCCAAAAGCAGTGCCTCTTCACAGTATCGCTGCACATAGTGTTGCGGAGGCACTCTTCCGTGTTATCTCCCGAGTCAGAATTCCGAAAGAAATCTTGACTGATCAAGGCACTACTTTCATGTCATGCACACTACATGAATTGTATGAATTATTAGGGATGAAATTTATTTGTACTAATGTTTATCATCTGCAAATGGATGGGCTGGTCGAATGATTTAACCAAACACTTAAAAACATGATTCATAAGTTCATTCACAGGGACGCTAGAAACTGGGATAGGTAGCTAGCTCCTCTGTTGTTTGCAGTGTGCGAGGTCCCACAAGCCTCCACCGGGTTTCCCCTGTTTGGATTGCTGTATGGGTGCAAGCCCTGTGGCGTCTTAGACATCATTAAAGAAAATTGGGAGGAGGGACCTTCTCAAAGCAAAAATGAAATTCAGTACATTCTTGACCTGAGAGCAAAACTCCACGCACTGAGTCACATAACCCAGGATAATTTACTACGGGGCAAGAACGTCAATCCCACTTGTACAACAGAGGGACATGGCAAAGAGAATTTTCACCAGGAGATAAAGTGCTCATTTTACTGCCCACATCAAGCTCAAAATTACTCGCCAAGTGGCAAGGGCCCTTTGAGGTTACACAGTGAATTGGGGAAGTCGACTACGAGGTCAGATGTCCAGATAGAGGTGACACGTCAAATTTACCACCTCAAGCTCCTAAAACCGTGGAGAGAGGAGGTTCCTGTGGCTCTGGTGATGGTAGTTCTGGGGAGGACTGAGCTGGGACCGGAGGTAAGTCCAAAAAGTGTGGCCCAATTCACCCCAGTCCCCTGTGGAGACCACCTCTCACTATCCCAGAGAGCACAGGTGATTAGGTTGCAGGAGGAATTCTGCGATGTGTTCTCACCCCTTCCTGGTTGCACTGACCTCATAAAGCACCACAACGAGACTCCCCCAGGGGTGGTGGTGCGGAGCCGCCCACATCGGCTCCCCGAGCACAAGAAAAATGTGGTTCGGGATGAACTCAAAGCTGTGCTTAGATGGAAGTAACTGAGGAGTCGCACAGCGAATGGAGCAGACCAGTGGTCTTGGTTCCCAAGACCAATGGGCCGGTCCAGTTCTGTGTAGACTATAGAAAAGTCAAAGCGATGTCTAAATTTGATGCATATCCGATGCCTCGCATTGATGAACTGCTTGATCGGTTAGGCGAGGCTCGCTTTTATTCAACACTGGATTTGACAAAGGGATGTTGGCAGATCCCCTTGACTCCATTATTCCATGAGAAAATGGCCTTTTGCACTCCGATTGGTTTTCAATCAATTTGTCACCCTTCCATTTGGGTTGCTTGGGGCCCCAGCGATGTTTCAGCGTCTCATGGACCAAATCCTCCATCCCCATAATGCATATGCCGCTGCCTATGTAGATTACATCATTGTTTATAGTAATGATTGTCAGCAGCATTTACACCATCTAAGGGTTGTCCTGAGGGCACTCAGGCATGCTGGGCTCACAGCAAACACGAAAAAGTGTGCAATTGGATGGGTAGAAGTACAGTATCTGGGCTTCCACTTGGGTCATGGGCAGGTGCATCCCCAAATTGATAAGACTGCAGCAATTGCAGCCTGCCCAAGACCCAAGACCAAAAAGGGGGTAAGGCAGTTCCTGGGGCTGGCTGGCTATTATAAGCAGTTCATGCCTAACTTTTCAAACGTCACCAGCCCGCTGACTGACCTCACTTAAAAGGGAGTACCAGATCTGGTCCAGTGGATGGAGCCATGTGAACGTGCTTTTGCTCAGGTTAAAGCAGTTCTGTGTGGGGGCCTGCTGTTGCATTCTCCTGATTTTTCTCTCCCTTTTGTTTTACAGACCGATGCGTCGGACAGAGGGCTGGGGGCTGTTTTGTCCAGGTAGTGGAGGGGGAGGAGCGCCCGGTGCTGTATATCAGCCACAAGCTCTCCATGCGAGAGTCAAAGTACAGCACCATAGAGAAGGAGTGTCTGGCCATCAAGTGGGCGGTCCTCACTCTGCAGTACTACCTGCTAGGATGTCCATTCACCCTCTCTTCTGACCATGCCGCACTCCAGTGGCTCCACCGCATGAAGGATGCCAATGCACGGATCAATCATTGGTATCTGACCCTTCAGCCCTATAAATTTGAGTTGGTCCACAGGCCGGGTGCACAGACGGTGGTGGCGGATTACCTTACCCGCCGGGGGGGGAGTCAGCTGCAGGCTCCATGGCCTGAGTCGGGCGGTGGGGGTATGTGGCAGTGAGGGTGTGGTTGAGCGTTGGCTGTGAACGGCAAGGAGTCAGGTTGAATCAGCAGGTAACGTGACAAGTTACACCTGTGTCTAATTACTGGCTATCTACTAACGTGTGTCTCTCTGTGTCTTTCAGATAGTCAGTAATAGGAGAGAGAGGGCTGAGTTCCCCCAGTGTGTGTATCTGTGTGCGTGTCTAAGTGAACACTGAAAAGTGAGCGTTAAAAATAAAGCGCACCTTGAATTGTAGCGCCTGTCTCTGGTTCCTCATTTTCCATCCATCCAAAGTCGTTACAGCAAGTTAATCAAAAGAATTTTTATTTTGAACCGGTTCGCCATTTTGACAACGTGCGTCAATTCAGCAGGAAAACACTGGGAGTGACTGTATCATATTGTAGTGACTGTATTCATATCGGGAAAAATGCCACTCAGGTCCGCGATGTATTTTATATGAAAAATGCAAGTTTTACAACACGAGAAGATAAACTTCACATCTTCAAGACATGTGATGTTCTTTTTATTATATAGACACATTCACAAAAAAAAGTACCCAAATTTATCAAAACAATTCATCGATTTCCTCACGAGTGACATAGAAAGATTTATGTCCCAGTTTTGATTCTCCATGTCCCGGATGTAGTTCATATGAAAAATACAAGTGGCGTATTTCCCAGTAAAACACTTGTGTCCATATAATATAGGGTTATTTTACATGGACACGAGTGTTTTATTGGGAAATATGCCACTCATATGTTTCATATTAACTACAGTTGTGGTCAGAAGTTTACATACAGTGACATGAAGGTCATCTTGGATATGTCATGGCAATATTTGGGCTTTCAGTAATTTCTTTGAACTGTTCTTTTTCTGTGGCAGAATGATTGTACAGCATA